>OZ026625.1:64325443-64505443 GCA_964020975.1 Hermodice carunculata
AGATCAGGCTTTAATTACAATACCGAAGAAAGTTGTTGACGTTTATAAGGCAAGATGTTCTAATAGATCTCTCATACTTTTTTCGTCAATGATGAGACTCAGTGGAGAACATTGAAGCAGGTGACATTCAACATCTATCAGCCTTTGACTGGTACGTGTAAAAGGGACAGGGTCAAGACTATCTATCCATGAGACTCCAACCCTCCCGTTTTTAGCGGAAGATCTCCCGTTTTTTTGCCCTTTTTCCAAATTCTCCCGTTCTTCCGCTTAGAATATGTTTTCTCTCACCCAGATAAAAAAAGGGATGAGGTTAAAAAAAATCATCAAAATACACCATTTTAACTCCTTTTTAAAAAAAAAAATCTCATCCAGGAGGGGGCGCTGCCCTCCTAGACCGCCCCCCAGCACAGTCGCTGCGCTCTGTCACATCTCCAGTTTCAATAGTACTCCAGGAGGGAGAATCTCCAGTTTTTGTGAGTTGTGTGTTGGAGTCTCTGCTGTCCAGGAGACTGAAGCACTTGCCAGCCATATGACACTAAATCCTGGAGACGATTGTGTCAAAAGTCTAGACAGATCAAATGAACTGGCAGTGTTGACCATCTAATGTCAGGAATTAGGCAATGAAGTATTAAACTTGCTTTCTACCAGTTATTGCTATAAATGAATAAAATGTGGCAACTATTGAAAAACTGTAACTACTAATAATTCTAATTGCCTGTTCTTTGTTTGGTTAACTCATTCCATACCAGTCCCTGATATTTACGTATATTCACCAAGATTTAAGACAACAATTGCATATCTAAATTCTTCATGAACAGAGCTTTCATTCAAGTACCAACATGCCTATAGTCTGAAGTCAGTGGTTCTGGCACTGCCTGGCAAGTCATGCTGCAGCTGCCACAAGGGCAGCTGCAGCATGACTTGCCAGGCAGTGCCAGAACCACTGACCAAGACCTGTGACCATAGTATGGAATGAGTTAATCAGATCTATCCACCTTGCAGAATGATACTCTGCCATCAGGCAGGCAATGTACATACTGTACACTGGGATTGTCTATTTCAAGGATACATGTTTTCACAGTTTTCAGTCGTACATATTTCACTGAAGCTTTAATTCTGTGGTACCTAATAACAAAGTATTTGCGGGCACTTTTTTTTTTCTTTAACCCATTCACGGTCAGACTACAACTGAATCAATTGCTTTCCTTGGCATGGGTTGGGCACAGTGTTTCCCAACGCATGCCAAGGAAAGCAATTGATCTAGGGCTTGCCATTGACCTAGGGCATGCCATTGACGTAGGGCATGCCTTTGACCTAGGGCATACCATTGACCTAGGGCATGGCGTTGACCTACGGCATGGCGTTGACCTAGGGCATGGTGTTGACCTAGGGCATGGCGTTGACCTAGGGCATGGCGTTGACCTAAGGCATGGCGTTGACCTGGGGTGTGCCGTTGACCCAGGGCATGCCATCGTGAATGGTTCTATATACAAATCTCAGCAATGTTTTCTAGCATTAGTAAAAGCTTTCAGCAGAGGACAATTTACATCTGGGCACTTTTGGGTGATTTGAGAGGGAAAGGATTAACTCGAGGGAAAGGGTTACCTTGAGGCAAAGGATTAACTTACAGGTCATTTCATATCAAATACATGCATCAGGTTTTCATAGGTGGAGCCACTTAAATCCAAATCGCTTCATTTTGTTGTGTACTCAGTTTGGGAGATAGTTTGACTCATGTTTGCATGCATGAAGGCCAGTTCATGAAGACCATGGCTTCAGGATGTTTTTTCTGAGCACATTCCTGTCTATGGTAATGCTGGCTGTCATTTTCCTTACAATAGTTCTATCCACTTGATCTCATCAGCTGACCGGATATATTTTCATTGTCATGTTTGTGCGTACGTGCGTGCATCCATCTGTTCCCCATGAAGATGCAATAACGGCAGGGGGCCTTGTACACTGGTACAAGTAATACTTTTGCGCCGATACAAGGTACGGAAAATAGGAAAATGTACAAATAATGGCTGGTATGAAGTACCGAAATTAAAAAGGCTTCCAGTACATAAGTGCAGCAAATAAAGGTGCCAGGTGCCCTAGTATGGAAAACCCCTTAGTAGGCGGACCCTTTAGCTGTGGGGTCATACTACAGTGACCATGCTTTCCTTCCGTCTCTGTGAGACCTAGTTCTGATTGGTTTTAATTGGTTGAGCTGTTGTCCACTTCCTGGGGTTGATAAGAGACTGTTTACACTATCTCACCACAATGCAAATGATTGACAGGCATTGGCCACCTGGTGGTGAGCAGGGTGAACTTTCCCTTCAAATCAAAATCTAAATTCAACTTTCATTGAGGAAAAGAAAATAATATGTACATGTATTTTGTTTTTGGGACATTTTGGGATAATTTATTTGTGGCAAACCAGTTATGCACTTTCGCAAGTTCAGAATTTATGTTATTTGAAAGGTCATAGTTTTCAGCTTGAGGTCTGAAATTAAAAGTACAAAGTGAATACAGTAGAGTTGTAATATTTGCATACAGAATGGATTCAAAATTTGGCGAGGCTAAGTGAAGGTCATTGATATATATCATGAAGAGAAGTGGCCCAAGGAGGGATCCTTGGGGCATGTCGGTAGTAACAGGCAAAGGCTTAGATTCAGCAACTTCCAACTGAACATATTGAAATCTGTCACTTATACTTTACACCATTTTAAAGATATATCAGAAATTCCATAATATTTTAATTTATGTAAAAATATTTTATGATCCAAAACGTCAAAAGCTTTAGAGAAGTCGAAAAATATATTCAGGGGTATTTCACTTGAATCTAGTATTTTGTATATTCCATCAATGAATTCCAAAGTAGCAGTTTCGGTAGTATGCAGCTTTTTGAATTGATGCTGACTGGAATAAAAGATGTTATGTAGAATAAATTGATCATAGAGTTGTTGGTACACTGTACACAACTATTTCAAAAACCTTAGACAAAACAGGTAGTGGGGCAATTGGTCTATAGTTATTCAGAATGTGCTCTTTTTTTTTTTTTTTTTTTTTTTGTAAATTGGTATTACTTTAGCTTTTTTTCGATTTATCAGGAAAACTAGCTACATGGCTGCATGCATATACAGTGGTACCTGCTATTTAAGACCATCCTTAAAGGCAGACAAAAGTGGTCACAAATGGCACGTGGTCTTTCACTGCAGGTGAGCTTACAAAGAAATTGAAGGCCATTGTCTTGAAATGGCGGTCTTAAAAACTAGTGCGGTCTTTCACGAGAGGTGGTCTTTAGAGCAGGTACCACTGGATTCAATTTCTGAAAATGATTGATTATTGTATTGAAGCAAGCTTAGATTCATTTGGGCCATGAATTTAAATGATTAAAGCATTACACAAATAAGTAATAATATTCAACTAGCTATATCCCCCAGGCAAAATTGTAATAATTCAAATGACATTAGTACTAATGCCAGTATTTGGCGTTTTTTGTCTTAATCAATTCAGGGCCGCCCATCATGAGTGATAACCAGATGTTTGCAAGTCGCATGCAGCCCTTTGATGTTCACAAGCCGCAAGGTAGCTGCAAACAATAAATTTTTCTGTTCTGTTATACACATTAGAGAAACTGAAAACCAATCTTATGAGAGCATCGTAGATGGGTACAGTGGTCCCCCTCTCATCAGAGACCACCTGTCTTGAAAGGCCTGCATTCTTGTGCAGAAAGTATGGTATTTCCATTATATTCTCCCCCTCAAGAGAGGCCACCTCTCTTATAAGGCCACTTTTTGGCCGCATTTAGGGTGGCCTTATAAGAGGGGGACCATTGTACAACATTTGTCAACATAAGGTACCAGCCTTGCGGTCAGGATAATAGTCGTCAGTGTAGAATCTGGAAACACTGGGTTTAAAAAGAAACCAGGCTAGCCCATAATAGAAGCACACATTGAAGTCCTGCACAGACGCAGGTTTTCCCCCCTACAATCCCCAAAGCATCACGGGATTTCTCAAAACAGCAAAAAAATAAAATGAAAAATAAAAGAGGAGGAGGAGGAGGAGGAGGAGGAGGAGGAGGAGGAGGAGGAGGAGGAGGAGGAGGAGGAGGAGGAGGAGGGGGAGGCCCAAGCCTCGATCCTGTTCAATATGATGGACAAACCAGTTTGAAAGCTTCAATTTTTACTTTAAAACAACAGAATTTTAGGGCTACAGGGCTCTTGGGAGACCCTGTAACTGAACATACTGTACATATGGTACTGCACAAGTTCCCTGATCTTGAACTAAACTGCCCAATAACTTCATGAGTAGAATGAAATCTGTTATGTGGCATTCTCAGCATAAAGAGAATCGGTATGTGTGAAAGGTATTCAAAGAAAACCAGGCTATTGATGAATGAAGACACTGTGGTGCAGACAGATTGATAGATCCGCTCATGTCTTTTGTTATTTTGTTCTGTATTTTGGCTGATATTGACAAAGGAAAACTTTGATGTCTGTATACGTACCACATACTAGAATATTATCAACAACTTGCCTCAACATACTTTGTGTACATTGGCCAAGCAGAGCTGTTGTGGTAGATTCCGCCTCTGCCAATTATTAGCTCAGCTAACTTTTTTGTCAGCTGAGCTTATATGATGGGTTTTGATCTGTCATCTGTTGGCTGTCTGTCTGCCTGTCCCTCCATCCATCCATCATTGTCCACAGTTTACATTTTCGACTTCTCGAAAACTGTCAGTCAGATCCACTTCAAACTTGGTTGGGAATCTAACTACGGTGGGTGTCAGCCAGGTTTGTGAAAATTGTCATACTGCAATGATTTTTTTATTTTTGGTTCTTTTTTGGGGGAAAACCTTCAGAAAACTCCTCTGAAACCACATGGCCAATTGCTTTGAAATTACATAGGGACATTTGGGGGGGGGGGGGGGGGGAACTGTAGAACTTGTGTTCAACAGGTGGATTTTCCCATTTTTTGGTGTACATTTTTTTGAGTAAAATCTGTTTTTGACTTAAAACTATCACTTAAGATTGCTCTGAAACTTAGTGGAAATGTAGTTTGTTAAAGGGACAACTAAATTATTTGCTTGGTGGTGGTACTCCAGATCCCTACTTTTCAACATTTTTTTTAAAAATTCAGGTACTTGCTAGTTAATGTTTACATTCCAATTGATTACAATGTAGTCAATTGAGATTGCAATGGTGATTCACATTTTTTATTTCTTCTCCAAAGCTGTCAGCCAGATTCACTTCAAACTTGGTTACGATGTACCTTTTGGGGGACCTTTAATATTTTTAAGGGGTCATGTGCCAATGATATTTATCCCCACCCACGAATTATGGTGGGTGTGGGTGTAGCTAGTGTCAGTGGCAGCTTGTTTTTATTTTCTTGCTGATATCGAGGCTGGTGTGTGGATACCTAGTGTAATGTAGGGGTTTGTTGCATACCATATTTGGTCACTGACCTTTGACCCTGTCATAGAAAACACTTGCTCTGGTCATATTTTCTTACTGTAAGACCTACAGATACCAAGCTTCAGGTGTGCATATTTCTTGGGATAGTGGCCTGTCACAGTCATGCCACCTTGACATTTAACATTTTACTTTGTCATGGAAAATTCTTGTCTTGGCTGTATATTTCCTGTACTTTAAGAACTATATAGATATCAGTGACCTCCTGCAGGGGAATCATTGTGTATTGCTGTACAATGTGATTCTCCTTAAGACTACAAATAATTTGTTCATGTTTATTATTGCAGGGTCGATGTATTCAGGTCCAGGAATGAACGACAGCATGTACGAAGGATCGATGGGAATGGATGATGGTCTTAACAACTTAGACGAGGTTCTCATGACCCAGCAGCCAAATCAAGTGAATCCCGAGGGAACAGTGGCCAATCCCATCGACAAACTGTACTCCATGCAGTCATCTTACTTCAACGCTGAATAGTACCTGCTGCAACTGACCAATCATACTGCTGTGCAGTTCACCTTTCTAGTCCTATGTGGCAATCACCAGGCATGTAATAGTGGCGCCACCTACGGTGGAATTGCCAACCCTTCGAAGTGAAGAACCCTCTTTGTGTTCATATTACTGTTCAGACATTTTCATCGGTAGTATTCATGCACTCACCTGAACTGTATTCAGATTGTTGCATTTTCATTTTCAACACTTATATCAACACCTTCCATCCGTTCCAGCATTTGACAGCAGGTTACATGTGCCTATATCAGATGAACTGACAGTGTCTTCACAGGTTGATGGTACTCCATGGACGGCTGTTCCTGCTGCCGGCCCTCTGTCTGCCACCTTTCCTCGTTGTTCGCTTACTTTCCGTAATGCAAGTTTTAACAGACCAAGTCTTTGATTCTGATATTGACATAATTACATCTGGTTTATGTACAAATGATATTAGCCATATACATCAGAGATTTGATGTTTGGGCTGTTTCAGAAGTTAATACCAAAGATTGTTGTAATTTTTTCTTGAAGGCTAAACTCATGAACATCTTCCTGAGGGAGCATTGCAGATTTTCTTCGGTTAAATGGATTGGGCAACCTATTGAACAGCATATGTGAAGTGGGGCAAGGAGAGCTAGAGACAAGGGGGCATGATATCTTTACCCTTTGTGCCACCTTAATTGGGACCAGCAATTACACGGTCCATTGACTTCAGAAATTGCTGTTCTGTATTGCCCTGTTATAACCTCTGGAACAGTTCTTACATTGCACATATAGCCCGTGAAGAGAGCAGTTAACTCATTCCACCCTAATGATGCTTTTTCCTGCTAATATCTAAATGTCGTCTGTATTTTACTAATTTAAGGATTATTTTTCAAAATTTTGGATGAAACTTGCATGGAAGATCATTCCAAATTATATACCCGTGGTCAAAAGCTGTCCTTGGTTGCGCCCCGAGCATGCCAAGGACAGCTGTTGACTCATCTTTTACGAGGTTGGAATGAGTTGATCTCTCAGTTGTTTTGAAAAAGGTGCGAAACAAAATATGAAAATCTTGAAGCTTCATTAGAGTGACCACTATTTCAGAGCCTGTATTCTTGCCTGCATTTTGAGGTGACCACAGCACCACAAAACCAAGCCAAAATAAAGTGTGCTTGATGTAAATATTTATTATTATTTAAAGGAGGATAGAATCCCAGAGGTCTCAAGCCATATAACATAGTGTCTGCTGTGAGGTGTCATCAAATAGTTCTACAGTATGGTCATAACATCCCATGTTTCACTTGATGTTAAATAGTTCTACTGTATGGTCATAACATTCTATGTTTCACTTTATATTGGTTCCTATATTTTTGTCTGTCCATTAACTATTTTTGATTGCTATGTGCATTTTACAACATAAGATCAAGAGAACAAAAATATTTCCCCACTTTCACTTTCATTTTCATGATGATAATTTATACAAGATCAGCTGAACCAGTTGTTATCATTTTTTAAAAGTCATAATCAGACTTGACATTTTGTTAATGGTATACACACACTTAAAATGAGGGATGATTTTGCAGAATTTTGTGAAACATGTTTGTTGCAGGAGATTGTCATGTATGTGCATAGTACTACTGAATTGATTTATTCAGTATAGCTTTACCCTGCATAATTTTTATCATGAATTGCAGAGCAACTCACACCAATTTTTCTGTGCTGAAATCTGTGTAATTATCTACCAGTAAACACACAAACTAGATGCTATCTGCTTTGATGTTTTGAAAAAGGGAAAAAGGAAACAGTTGCTTGGTCTTGTGGATCAGAGTTGAAGTATTTCAGCCTTCTTTTGAAGGCTGGATTACTGTGTCATGTGACCAAGAACAAATGCTTCAGCAGTTGGTAACTGAAGCTGGAGAGTATATCTCATATGCGGCTGTCTGTTCAGGTAGCGTCTACGTCCATGAATACCATAACGATAATATTTCAAAATAGGTTTGCCTCTAAGTGAAGAGCAAACTTGTAAGTGCATATTGCAAATATCTATGGGTTGTTATGCCCGGAATCGATGAAATATCACATTGTGCATATTACTTTTCCCAATCCATGGTTCCTATTCACCATGTCCAGTGGTGATATTAGATGTATCTATGTAGCACATTCTGGAATTCCTTGCTAAAGGATAACTGAACATCATGCAGTTACCAGATACCTAAAAGTTTGAGACCCACAGATTGTTTTCCAAAGACCAATTTTTCACATTTGTTTAATTTTGGAAGTTTTAAGCTGAGAACATTTTGATTTCTAATTATGCAGACTATATTAAATTATGAAGCTCCTACAATCTTGGTTGCAAAAAATTAATAAATGTGCATCTTAAGTGTCAAACTTCCAAGCATATTGTTATGTAACGTTCTGTTAAAATCGGCAAATTGGATAAGACCACAACACATTGGTCATTATCTGGCACCCCAATTGGCTAGAATCTCGTGTAACTTGCTACAGATAGATGAGGTAATTCTCCTTGACTAGTGGTGCCCCCTAGTGACTCAGTACTGTAGAATGATGTCACTAAACTCATTTGATATTTTAAACATAGGGGAGATAATTTTATATCATGTTACCATGAGTGTTGCCTCCAAAAAAGATCAAGTTCCTAATGGTCTCTATTACACTTGGATGTGCCCTTTTGACAAGATTTTAAAGGGAACAGATAAATAGAACTACACAGTAACCCTCCCCCTGGACTGAAACACCAATCAGGAATATAATCATTATCACCTTGGCCGGTAGCAGCCTCAGTTCCCTAGTGTACTGCAGCCTGTTACCTTGGTAACGATACTTGGCCAATTAGAAACTGAGTCACTTTTCCACACCATCAAATCTTATTAATAAAAAGATTTGATGCTGTGGAAGAGTGACTCAGTTTCTAATTGGCCATGTAAAATAATAATTATTTTACAAGGTTTTACAATTATTAGATAGATTTATTGTAGGCAAAAATGAAATGTTTGGCAAAAGCAATACTTCCAGTGTGCAATGGAGTCTGGGTACAAAACTTTGGCTTAATCAGTACCAAGTGTACGGTGAATATCCTTGCATACATTGTACCAGCATAACAGAAAGCTTCAGAAGAACTTTCTGAGTACCTAAACTATTAAAATATCAAAGTTTTTACACTTCAATATCAAAAGAGCCAGATTCGCTGCTATCTGTCATGCCCAGTATCCATGCTTTGACCAGCAGCATGTTGTTGAGACCTGGGCAGAAATCCTGGGAGGAAGTGACTGTCTGGGCGATCTTCATGCTCCTATTGGTCCACGTGACTGATCTTCAGAGTTAATTATACAAATAGGTCATATGACAATCTGACTACCTCACCGTTAGCCTATAGAAAGCATGGTCTGAATAACATCTGTAGGCTTTGAAACACTATAATGTTTGGTATAAATTAACTGCATTGCAGTCACATTTAACTAATCAGAAAGCAATTTAATGATGTAGACGCAGTTCTGAACTTTGCAGTGATACCAAACGTGGTGTTTCCCAGAAATGATCAAGTCCTATGAAAGGCACAGATGTGTTCAACTTTACTGCTGTTTTCATCTTGTTTACCCAATTTTCAACAGTAAAAATGCGAAAAATACATCTTACAAGGTACATTTGTCCTCAGTTTTATTAAATTTAATATATATATGGTGACAGTAAGACATCCACCTGTCAATCATATGAGCTCCAGTACGTCTTTCTCTCCACATTACATTTTCTTGGGAGTACCAAACATTACAAAAATTGTGCCCATAGAACACCAGTTTGGTAGAGAGGATGCATGTCAACAAAAGTGATATGGCTTTTATAAAGTTAACCCTTTCCCCCTTAAACCGGCCCAAACTGGCTGGTGGTCAAATGTCGTCTGCTTCAAGGTTTTTAACTATTTCTATAGTAATGAAAAACAGTTTGACTGTGAACTGCAGATGAGACCTATCAAGATCACATGCCCCAGGTCAACAGCTTTCTTTGGCATGGGTTCGTCACTTAGTGCCCAACCCATGCCAAGGAAAGCTGTTGACTCAAGTCTCAATTCAAGGGGGAAAGGGTTAAACAAGGGCACAACCCAGTGGAGCAGTCACAACACAGAGCTTGGATCTCTTTTGGAGGCAATTGTAAAATGGAATTGGACTGACCATGCATGTGGTTCCCTATAAGGACCTATAAGGATGTGCTGGTCAGGTCTACAGTCTATCCTACAAAGCACAGAAACTTGGAAGTCTTGTGATTTGTCGTCAAGTAAGCTGCACCATACTTGACCTCACAAACGCACAGTGTAATGGAAAAATAATTTACTTTGATAACAGGGCGCAAATTAATGTTTAGTGCACATCCCAAGCTGGCCTACTGAGTTAGTCTACACAAGGCTAATTTTACTGCTAAATGTTTGCATTTTGCTGATGCACAGCTGAAGAGTACCTTTCATATTATGTTTGTGGCCATTTCAGTAAAAGATAAGCTGTCAACGTATCAGAAAATTCAGTGTATTTTCCATATGTGCACAAAATCAACCCATATTTGGTCTGAAGAGGTGGGGGTGCACTTAGAGCATCTGCTGTAATAACATGTAGATTGATTACGGTAGGCTCAATGATTAAGGGAATGTTAGAAAGGGAAACTTTTGTTTCACCTTTTGATCTGTGAAGTGGTGCAGTGATCTGTGAAATTAAATGAAACTTTTCATTCTTTTTTACGTTTATTTATTTATTTATTTTTTATTCCAGGGATATTTTCGCTAATAAGCTCTTGCATGTGGTGCCCAGTATCACAGTATGTGTTATAACTGTAAAGTCAGGAGTGAATTTTGACACCATCAAAATTAAAAACCAATGATGTTAGGTTGTATCCATTGTCGTGAATTGGAATATAGTATTATGTACATGTATATGATCTGCGAAAAAATCTGGATCATTTTGAAAGCTATGAAGTTCATGTACAGTCTGTTAATTAGCATTGGTAAATAGTTCAAAGGGATGGATGTAACTGAAAGTTTTAGCATACATGTATTGGGAATGCTTGGTAACTTTATGTTGACTAAGATCTGCATGCAATGGTGATAATTTGCTAAAATACTAGAGGGCCAAATTTATTCATAATGTGACCAAGGCTCCGGCCTTTTATAATCAGGTGATCACTGGTAGTGTTATTTGCATTTTTATCCCTTAAAGCACTGATTTAAGACTGAGTCAACAGCTTTCCTCAGGACACTTTGTGTACAATGAGTGCAAAGCTGTTGACTAAGACTAGGCTTGCTGGTATTTGAATGAAAGGTATCTTCATGAGGAATATGAATCTTTTTAACCATTATATGTGTAATGGTAACGAGAAAGTGACTATAGGTGTGATTAGCACTTTAAGGGTTAAGACCTAGCTTTTTATAATCAGGTGATCACTTGTAATGTTATTTGCATTTTCAAGTCCCAGGTAGGCAGCATGTGCTTTGCAAACTGTGCTCACAAGAAAAAAAAATCTGCTTTTTGATGCAATACAGTTGACCCAAAGAGTCTAGCCCAGACTAAATGTTTTTTCACTTTTTCAATGGCAGGTTTGGAGTTACCAGCTTTCCCTGGTGCCCATGGGGCTAAGGCTGTTGACCTGATACATTCTTAGGGTCTCTGCAACTGTACACATTCATTAAAGTGAAAGGGCCATTAAAAAAAATACGAACCAAGCATTGCTATGTTAAATCAGACCACATCGACTGCATGGCAAAGAGAGAGTTGAGGCAAATCCAGATACATTTATTTTTACTTAGAATAACCACAGGTTCAAATAGTGTTTCAAATATACGTTACTTTTACTGTAAAATGCCTCAGAACATTGTGCTGACTGCTTCTCTTGCTATTTCATTGAAGGTTTACAGATGTTGATGTCTGATGTTTTTAAAACTGGATGTTATTGATTCAGCCTGGCATTTCAGCATTTTACTTGTCGTATGATAGGAAAGTTTCGAATAATTTGGATCATCTACACTTGCCATGAACTTGATCACTTAAATACAAGCATTGCATACTTTTGATAGGTGTGAAAGCAAGGACACTCCAGTTGATGTATACATGTGTTTCTTCACAGAATGACCACTCCTATTTTGTATAAATAGATCCATGTACTGGTATTTTATCGCTGTGTAAATGCAAAAATTGTATGGCAAACAAAAGATACATTTCTACATGTGAGCAAGTTTAGCTAAAAAAAATCAATATTCGCTATATCGTGAGTTATCAAGTTGCATCACGTATGTAATTCAAGCGAGTTGATACTTTTAATCACATGACTTTCTGACGTTTTATCCTGGCCATAAAAATGGCCTTTCTTGATAAATTTAGTATTTAGTACAGATGGAATTTTTCAGGGTTCTGTATGATTTTATGTTTTTTGCTATAAACTTCCATAAAGGTTAGCTGCATTGTTTCCAAGTGTGTACCACATTACACCTAATAAGCGTCCATGCTCTAAGGCCCCACCCTTACTTGGGTCAAAAAAAGTCAAAATGGGATAATCTACATTTAAGCATCTTTTTAAAAGGGATAATGGTTAAAACTGGGACATGCTGGTTTCTGTGGGACCATGTCAGTGATTGGGAGGAATGTGGTAGTTCCAGCTCCTTGAAAAGATACAGAAAATCCAGAATGGGTAGTCCATTTATGGTAACGTTAGGATCATGAGTTGTTGGATTTTCGTAGCTGAACAAAAATATGAAAGTCCAACAACAAGTGATCCTAACATTATCCCCAATGGGCCACCCATGCTGGATTTTCTTTCTCCTATGTCTAAAAAGGGCAAATACACATCAAATCAAAGTTCTATCGGAGGTACAAGTTTGAAAACGACGCCATTTTGAAAGGGGAGGAGTCGGTATATTATTAAATGCACCATGGCCACTCATTGATTTGTCTACCACTTGAAACCAATGAGTGACAAATCAAATGAAAGATTACAATTAAAATCTTATCCTTCATACCCATGTAGGATAACCCATTCAGGATAAGCTTCAGACATAGGACAAAGGAGTGGACCAAAACTTCAAGTCTTGTAACATTTCTGTTGTTTTCTTTTTTTCTTTTCAATTTAAGACAGTCACATGATGAAATTGCATTAATGATGATGAGGTATTCATTTCTGATATATTGTTTGGCCATAAATATAAGATCTTGGATCTTAGTTCAGATGGAACTTAAGAGATCTTCTGTGTCCTTGAACTGTATGAGCAACATTGTTAATTAACCTATCGCTAATGAGGCATTTTGAAAGTGAAGCTGATCTAAATTTAATCTTTTTTGGTATTTATTGTCTTTCAAAATCATGCTGCATCATTGTGCATACATATACACTGTATCACATTAATTTGATAGGCCTGTCAGTGTTTAGTGTCAACAAAAATGAAAGGTTATGCACTGTTTCAAATATCAGGCAAAAAACTTCATGTAGGACAATTGCTAATAAAATGTCAGGTGCAATCAATTCCCTGCATACTCAGTGGCATGCTAAGTAAAAGCGTTTAACCCTTTCCCCTTCAGTTAAAACTGACACATCTTTCCTTGCATGGTTGGGAACTGAGTGCCCCAGCCCATACCAAGGAAAGCTGTTGACCTGGAGCATGGAATCTCGATGGGTCTCCTCTGTGCTTGTCAGTTAAACTGTTTTTCATAACTGTTGAAATTGTCAAAAGTGTTGTTTTAGGTGACATTTGGGCACCAACCAGTTTTGGTGGGTGTACAGGAATAGGGTCAATGGAATATACAATGTGATTGTTAATCAATTTAAAAAAGCCAAACTTGTAATCATTTTACATTACCATAATATACAAATTGTATTATGCAAAGCTACCATTATTTTATTTATTGGGTCGTGTGATTTTATCATCCGCAGTGAAATACGGAAAAAGAAGTAAAAATTCCTCAGTCGAAACTATTCATTTTCCATCTGCTATCTGCAAAATTTAGGTGCGTTATCCATTCCACATAATAACAACAACAGAAAAATGCTACCATTACCTCTTTCACTGCTGCATTTTGGACTCAATCAGCAGCGTTCCTCGGCACACTTTGGATAGCTGTTGACCCAGACTATTACATTCTCTGGAAATATAGGCATGCTGGTACTTGAGTGAAAGGTCTTTTCACAAGGAATATGAATCTAGCATCCTTGTTGTAATTGAGAGCAGTTTGTCTTAAGTAGTTCAAATTAAGTTGGATTGGTACTGAAAGAGTTAAAGTTACTGCAGTTGAGAATCATGGGAAATGTGATACGGATGTGAGACATGGAAACATGATACTTGTGGGTTTGGTCAAAGTGTAAGCATATTGCAATATATGTATGTATATACATGATAGTATGTATGTACCATATATAATACACACACACACACACACGCGCGCGCACACGGTGAATCCTACAGAAACCTTTTGCTAACATTTGTATCTGGTACTGGCCAATAAGAGTAACACATGAGATCAGTGTATTTCCACAAGAGTGGGGAATATAGAATTAAATGTGTAATAAGTTGTGCATTCACTGCTGGTTTAAAGGTATTTCTGCAATGAAAACTATTCAATTATTGGCCATTGTGACACATGCATTGTTTAAAAACATATGGTATACGTCAGGTAACCAGATCAGGGGCTGGCTGTATGTCCCCTAAAGATATCCGTTGTGAAAATACACAAAAAAGGTGTAATATCCAGGATGGTCACCCAAGCTTACGTGTCCAGTGTTGCATGCAGAATGTATGCCTTTGTCCAGTGGGCTGGACCAATCAGAGCTCTTCATTTACTGCCCACATCGAAGGCCTGTGTCATGTGACCCACACATACCCTGGCGCTTACTATTGGTGCCATCTTGACCAGGCAGTCGAATAACCAACAGTAAATCAAACCCTGAGAGCAGACAGCATTCAATATCCCATGCTGCCTCTGGATGATCAAACCATGTACATCTGAAATGATGAAATACATAGTTGCCGTGTAAGTGTGTCTATAGCCCACAAATAAACTGATAACCAAAAGACACAAAATAGAGTTGCTGGGCCAGTGTTTCGTTTCACCAGCAGGCGTGTGCTTGGGCTTCATTTTTCATTGGGATGTAATGTGATACCAAAGACAAAGATCTCAAAGGATATCAACAGTTCAAATAGGCAGCTTTGTGCGCACACCAAGAATCAGGATCAGGAGAAATTAATCCATTTTCTTTGAATTGTATTGTTTTATAGATTCGTGAGTAGATAAGCTTATCGTAGTCTATTTATTTAACCCTTTCCTCCTTAAACTGGCCAAAATCAGCTGCTGGTCAAATGTTTGCTTCAGTGTTTGCAACTAATTTCAAGAGTAATGAAAAACAATTTGACTGAAAATTTTCATTTTCATTGGCATGGGTTTACGTATTCTGTTAGCAACCCATGCCAAGGAAAGCTGTTGACTCAGTCTTAATTCAAGGGTGAAAGGGTTAAAAAATAAAGAGTCCGTTGTTCAGCCCATGCACCTGCCAGGCTTTTTCCGGATATGATAGCACTGGTGTCAGTGTTTGGAAGTACGTGTACAAAATTGCTCTTAACTTTTGTCTTCATCTGGATTTGACAGTAATTTAACAATTGATTACAGTAGACAGAAATGTCTGGAATTATCATTTGATGCATATCTCTACATCCCCATGCCAGAAATTTTACTCTGTAATTTTAGGGATTAGGAATGTTTGTAGTCAATAGGGTGGGATAGGTCCAGAGGAAAAAAATTCTCGATGAGTGTTGTACAATCCATGTTGGGGACAAAACCGTTGCAGCTAAAATCTGATTGATATATAAGTGTTCTATGCTCAAATTCAAAACTACAGATTTTGTTGTCCACACTATTCTTGGGGGCACATTTAATTATCAGGAAAATATAAGTCACCCAATGTCTTAGAATCTGAAGGCCTAACTCAAATACCAAAAGAAATGTAAATCTTGTGAAGTATAGTTGGAAATGTTTAGCATGTGCATCTTCAAATTTTGGTAAAAGTAGGAGTTCTGTGTGCTTCAGAAAGTGTAACATACATAGTGAAAACTCGATACAATGACACAATTTGTTCCTGAAGAAAACTTGTTACAATGACACTATCTGTTCCAGAAGAAATTCATTGAATAACTGAATATGTCCGATAAATGAGTCAAATAACAAAGAAACTAAATCTACTCAAAGAAAATAAATCTGTCTTTAAAATGAAGTTTCACTATTTGTAGCCCAGTAAATGTGCCACAGTAAAAAATTCCTAAAAATTTAGTCATCATAACAACAGCCTCCCAATCCACAGAAAACAAAAGTCTTCCATGACAATGGTTTCAATGGCGGGACTGTCAATGATTCTTGATTGATGAATACTGAAACAGATAAACCAGTTTAAAACCAAACTAACCCATTGTAAGTGATTGAAGATTACCGATAATACACGGGATAAAATAAGATGATTTTGCAAGTTGGTCAAGTACATTTGAAACCAATTCCAAGTGATTCAATACAATGAACAGTTACAGATGAAATGATTTCTTCACATATGAATGAGAGTGATAAATCTGTCAGATTTGTTTGACGCATGCTTGCTTCCCACACCGCCTGGTGTCCTCTTGCGCACAATATGGTATACATGTCATGGGGACGATCGTGGAGTCCCGACAAACATGTTTTGGTGCATAGAAGTTGTCTATTACCATGGTGACACAGTATCTAGTAGACTGTCCTGTAAGTGGCCCACAACATCTGTCCACGTGGCCACAATGTGGTGACAAGATGGCAGAATGCAACAGATTTGATTTTTCCCATGTAGAACGTGTGGACACGAGAATTCTAATCTAGCGTGTAATTAGTCATGAAGCAACACAAAGCTGCTGTTCATTTTTCACCGCTTTCTTGTCCACATCCCTTACAAATGCAAATAGGTGTGATTAGAGGGTAGGACCAGGCAACTATAATTCCTGTTATTAATCAGATGCTGTCTTCAATATTTTGCACAACAAAGACGCACAGGATTAATGATGTCAATGGCGAATTTAGGGCCGTCATAACGGTCACAGCTACAACAGACATGGCTCTTAATGTTACTTGCTATTGTGTCCAAAGAGCCTCTATGGTCGGAATCCCTCCTGTTAGATCACCAAAACTACCTTACCAGCAAAATACTTGCGATTTTACCATTTAACTAAGCTCATGTGAGCTCCAGATTGATGTTTCTATCTTTCAACTGCTGACATGTTCATGTTTCCTCAACCAAGCCACTAATTTACGATGCCATGTACTTTCTATGTTGCCTGACATGGCACATTTGATGACTTGTGCATTGTTTAGATATGTGGCAGCGCTAAACTACAGTCCTATCACTGGATGGAGATGAGGAATTTTCTCTGTTGTTGATGTCATGCTCTTGGATTGCTGAAATTATTGAAGACTAGGCTGCGAGTCAGACTGCAACACACAAAGCTGATGAATCAGACGATATATCAAATACAGGCCAGCAAGATAAATTACAAAATTATATACCGGAAAAAAGTAAAAAGCTAACTTAGAATTTGAATGTGCGCTAATACACACACAAAGATTGTAATTGCAATTTTTTGTTTTTGTTGTTGTTGTTGAAAATCTAAACTGTTAACTGCATGCTGACCTCAAATTATGTCCATGAATCCGATCTCAAATAACTAGTTTGAATGTAATGTGTTAGTTTTAAACTTTTCATAATGTAATTTATGATGCTCTAAATATGATGGTAAATTTGATATGATAACATACATGAAAGTGTCTTTCAAGTTGACCCCAAAATTTGTGACTCAATCTGATGTATGGTTGGTTTGAATGGATGAAAACAGTGTTTAGTTTGTGCTCCATGATGTTTTATATGACAGCCTTGTCAGTGTCCCAGTTAGCACAAAACTTGTTTTTACACATTTAGGTAAGTTGCATATTTATGTTTTTAACTTTTTAATTACAGTGATGACACCAACAAGAAGCTAACAATTGTCCAGCTTTTATATGCATGAGGGGATTGTGGGAGGCTTTTCTCCATTGGAGGCAAAGATACTGGAAGACTTGGGTTATATGAGGGAAACACAAAATAAGGGAGCTGTGGAGGCTTGACATACTACATGATATAAAGAGAGGAATTGCAAGTTGAACAGTACACAGGAAAACATCTTTACATACATTTGCTGACCAATGTCACATTGGGAAGCACTTTCCATGATTTAAAAAAATCATCCACATCTTTAGATTTCATCAAAAAAGAAGACAAAAAAAAAAAAAAATAAAATAAATAAAAAATAAAAATAAATTAGATTAAAATAAATAAATGATGCAAAGCATTATAAGTACACACCCTTAAAAACCATTTAATCAAATACTGAAAATTCTGTATCTTCAACAAAGATGATCTGCTAATAAAGATACAATATACCTTCTTGAAAAAAAAATGATGAACTGGTTTCTAAAGATGAATTCTTTCAAGGTCAAAGTGGCATCTCCCAAAAATCAGAGCTACATAAAATTGTGTGATGAGATGCACTGTATATTGACACCAAATTCAGCATCTGCCTTTCCCATCCAAAGAGCACATTCAAGTTGTTATGACAAGTGTAATTTGCTGGGAATGAATATATAACAATGGGAAGAAAAATCTGTTGTTGACTTTGCTCCACAGAGAACAAATTGAAAATTGTCTGGACCACAAGGCCCAAGGGGAAGTGATAGCATGTCACCATTAAAATGTCATCATTCATGAAGGTAATTGAAGCTGCCTTGGTTGTGCATAGACAACGTACACTGCCATCTGGTGGGAGAATATGAACCTAATGCATGCTGAATTTTTTCAGTCAGAAAAAGAGATATTTTCCTGAGAAAACTGCCACCAATTGAAGAAAAAACAAAACAAAACAAAACAAAACAAAAACACACATTATTGTAACTATCACAAGAAATGAAATTTTGTTTGGCAGGCAGTGTGAGGTACTTATATTTTGCATTTCATCATTTTTCATGATGGAACACAACTGTGCAGGGAAAAAGGGTGAGCTTGGCCTTGTACTTTCCATGGCCATCAACCCAAGGGGTGACTAAAAGCACTCAATAATAAATCATGCTGTGCATGTCTAAACTCAATTAAAAACAGAAAAAGGCAAAAAAAACCCACAATCTCGTATTTATTGATAGTGGTGCATGCGTGAGCTCACAGTTGTAGATCAGGGTTCAAGGTTAGCACCTCAAAAATCAGAAATCAGTAGACAGAATAAGATGTCATGTGTGAACTGCTCATTACCTCGAACATGCCATGTCTCAAATCTGTCACTGCCACATTTTGGACCTAGTCAACAGCTTTCTTTGCCATGCTTTGGGTACACCTAAACCACCATAAAGAAAGCTGTTGACCTGGACCATTATATTCTGTGTCGTTGCAGGCATACTGGGACTTAAATGACAGGTATTTTTACACGTACAAGGAACATGAATCTAGCATTCTTATTATAATTCTCTGAAGAGCCCGGTAACAGGGCGAAACCGGTCAGACTGTAATAGATAGCAAACCGGCACATCTGCCTCCAGGGCACTAGCCTGGTCTTACATTGCTTATTATAATTCAGAGCAGTTTCTTTTCAGTAGTTTAACTTTAGTCCCTGTTGGTACTGAAAGAGTAGGACGGTGTTTCTGGTCCAGCAGCTCTCAATATTGCCACCAAAATTTTGGCAATCAGTTGCGAACACATGGTATTTGTGTGAAAGTTGCAAAATGGGCCAGTTGGATTTTGCAGACTAATCAAATCACGGGTTTATGTACAAGGGAAACATTTATGTCCACTTTGAGGCTGATACTGATAGACTTTATTATTATTTTTTTTTTTTGCTCTTTCGTGCGAAGCGCAACAAGTCCTGCTCATCCGAAGTACAAGAATGGTGCCGTATATAATCAAATTGCTAAGAAAGTGACCTTTCATTCCAGTTTCAGTTCCAACATAACTATATTTCTAAAGATAAAACAGAAAGTTCCAAGTCAACAGCTTTCATTGGCATGCATATTGTGCCACGGTAAGATGTTGACTGAGTTTCCAACTCGGCACAGTGAGAGTTGACCGATTCACAATGTGTAAATACTCTTTAGTGAGGCATTGTGTGGATAATGAGGCATGCCACCTGTCCTTGGCAAACCATGCAACTTACCCCAGTATCTAGTTGTTGCAGGTGGAGATACCTGGGGGTAAAGATATCCACCTTCACTTAGTAGTCAATATCCTGTGACACAGGAGGTAGGTATGTCACCACACAGACTGGCACATCTGGCCTACCTTATTATGAATGTGGAACTGGAAATAGAGGGACAGGATGTTTTTGTTTTTTTTGTTGTTTTTTTTTCCAGCCAGTTTCAAGCAGCACAGATATGAAATGCAGTCCAGTGACCAAGTTTTTCTTTCAGTCCTACATTTTGCAAAAGAAGTTAAGTTTTATTTGACTTAATATCTGTGCACAAGTTCATATGCAATGGACAGATGCTGTATTAATAGGGAACATTTATATTAACTGCAGTGCTGTCACGCCCTGTATCGCTCAACAACAAAACAACCCCAGATGCTGGCATAACCCTTCATCAAGCTGGCCAAATGTGTTGCTGTTGCAAAAACTAACAACTTGGAAACCATTATAACCATCTAAAAAACCCTTAGTCATATTTTATAAAAACGTACTGAAGTTTGTATGAGTAGAAATCACCTAGTTGGTGTATTCTTTACAATGACAACTGTCAGTAACACGCTCGACGTGTCCCTAATACCCCCATATTATGGCATATTGGTATCACTGTTGTCCAGTGACGTGACCACACATTTTGTTGGGAGATTAATGTGTATGTCTCACATATACCTTCATGTAACCTAAACACCCGTTAACTATGATTTAAAGTAGAGTCAACAGATGCCTCAGTTTAAAACATAAAGGATTTCAGACTGGTGGAATACATTACCGAGTGACATTGTACATGCTCCTGACATATTAAGATTTAAAAATAAGTTAGATTCACATTTTAAGGACCATCCAGTTTTGTATACTTATAGAGCACTAGATCATCCTCTTAAACCCAATATGACAATTGTGTAATGAACTGTGAGCAGCTTATATGGAATAATATTTCCTACCAAGCCGTAATTATCTAATCTAATCTAATCTAATCATAAAGTTTTGTCATGGGTTTTCCGTGAAGAACCACTGCGGTGATCTTTACATGGAATTTGTCACCCCTGCTTTTTTGGCGGGGACTGTTTATTTCTTCTGTTGGTCAATCCCATTCACATTCCTGCTGGGATTTGAAATGGGGTTGAAAGCATTCATTAAAACAGATGCACAAGGTACACAGGGTGATTATTTGTAGATATACATTGTTAGAATAAAGTCAGTCAGTGCTTGTACTGTTTAAGTGGAAATATTTCCAAGGTATTAAATTTTCCAAATTTTCCTGCATAAAACCATTAGGGAACATAAAAAGTGGGAATTTTTGACAGTGACTGCTTGTTATACATGGTGGCAAGGTGCATCACATTGTCAGATTGTGAATCATGAAGACGAGAACCTCCTTGAAGAAAAACTGGGACAAGAGCTTCCCTTTGTGGGGGTTGGGTGCTAAGAACTCATCCCATGCCAAGGAAAGCTGTTGACTTGGGTTATGTTGTCTTGATATGTCTTGACTACTGTTGTCATTCCAATGCTATTTTACTGTTAAAAGTAGTCAAAAACATTGCTGTGGATCATGTGACCACCGGCAGTTTTTGGCTGGTTGAGAGGGACTAGGGTTAGGACTGCTGCCAGCAAGCTGTGTTAGCATATTGCAGGTGCTCCGAAAATACAATCAAATATGTCCCAGAAACATATGGGATTTTGAAGAGATGGTCTCAAAAGGATATGTGGTCACACAGAAGAGATCTATAGAGCATGTATCACTATATGTACTGTAAAACCTGTGTTAAGTGGACACCCTTGGGACTAGGCTGAAGTGCCCACTTAAGACAGGTGCCCACTTAGTGGAGGGTCAGCCCGCTGGGCCATATAGCAAAGTACAAGGACATGTATATGTACGTAATACTCGATAGGGGACCGTACAGGGCATTCATTTAGAACAGATTAAAAACAACATCCTTGACATACTTCCTTTTATTAACCAGTAATTTCCAAGCTAAATGACAATTACTAATTGAAAAAAATTGTGCATTGGAAACATTAATATCAGTGTTAAATGTCACTTGAAAAAGTCCATGCCACTACATGTATGTCCTTGTAATAAACAGTCTTCACTGTATTTGTAGGCACTTGCAGAAGCATATCAGCCCTGCTATGTCAGCTCACCACTTTATGTAATCAGTTATTTTACTCTGTCTTTGTGTGGTTTCCTTGTTTCAACCAGAATTTTGTTCATTGATGACTCAAATTTAAGTGATTCCTAGTACATTTTAGAGTCATCCAGAGCCCCTTAAGCCAGGAAAATGTGTTTCAAAGGGATTAGAGCAACATAATGCTAAGAAAACACAGTAGCACATGCTCTGTGCCTTTGCATCTTCCTGTTGGTAAGAAAAACTGCAGTTTAGCATATTATTGGGAGATATTTAAAAGGGTAAACAAAAAGAAAAAGATTAATTATGGTGCCCACTTAAGCAAATAAAGGCATACAAAATGCCCTTTAAGGGTGCCCACTGCCCACATAAGACAGGTGCCCACTTAGCGGAGGGTCCATTAACATGGGACCTAACGGGGGAAAAAATGGACCGGTAAAAGTGCCCACTAAACACAGCTAGGTGCCCACTCAGACAGGTTTTACTGTACTTCAGAGACAAACTATAGACCTACCAGTATTATAAAGCTCGTGGACTGGCAGTCTCACCCACATTAAACAGATCATAAACACCAAGCGTACAACTGAAGTTGAATGTGCCATTATGTTCATGCGGCACTATGGGAACTATGGTTTCTACTGAATTTATAAATAAGCTGCATGCATTGTAGTAGTGTTCCTATTGTCTTAACAGTTTTGAAAACTGGTAGTGCTGTATTTCACGAGATCCCAACCAGTTAATATGAATGTTCAGTGACAAGGCATGTATGTGCTTAAATTATAAGCTGGCCAATGACAACTTAGCTTTTTTGGTTATACTATAATCTGATATAAACAGAAAAAATACATATTTTATGCTCTATGGTGCGAAAAAATAATAGTTCAGGCCAATCTGCTGTACACGTGATATGATTATCTTCACAGGACTGATGAATATTGTAACAGATCTTGTTTTCATAAACAAAACAAAGTAGTCACACAGCTACAACTAATTCCAGACATTTGAATGATATATAACATATAAAAATTGTTAGCCCGTGGTTGTACAGGTCAAGTGGTTGTCTCTACAAGACAAACATAACGCAGTGTAACGAACTTTGCTTTTTGAAGGGTTCAAAAAAGAAAAACACAAAGAAAAACAAAGGTCCAATGGCCAAAGCAAATTAATTTCTTCCAGACAAGCATGATTGTGACAAGAGCAGTGCTCAGCCCTACAGTGGTCTTTAAGTGTGTCGGAACAGGTCAAAGTTCAACCAGGTTTTCCCAGTTACTGTAATGTAGCTTACAGGGCATCGATCCCCCCCTTTAATCCAACAACATAAAATTATCAAGTGCTTTAACATTTATAGGAAACATTTTTTGCTGAGAATTGTAGGCAAGTCTCCTGGAGATGGGACATCTCTGGTCCCCAGCTTTCCTGGACACAAGTTGGCAGGTTTGAGGCCAAGCAGCACCCAGGAAGGTTGTTGACTCTTATTCTGATCAGGAGGGGTTAAGGACTATGGGGCTTTCCCATAGGGTAACATAGAGCATGTCTCTATTGCTGGACTGATTATACAGCATGTGTTTGCTGGCCGTGATAACGTGGGCTGGAGCTCAGTCAGATTTTACTGATCTTGTTATGCAAAAAATGCAATTAACAAAACTTTCCACATACATTTATATAAATCACTGTAAATTATCATATATTTTATGAAAATACCCATACAGCATATATCAAAAGAGGCTCAAGACCCCTTCTGGCTCGTGTCACTTGCTGTATTTATAAGATGTCAGTGTCAAGTGACATCTTGTTGAAAAGATTAAAAGACACAAGTCAAACGACCACAGGACAGGTTTTATCCGCTACAAATCCGCTTCTTGCCATTTGTACTGAATAGTTTGTCACTTGGGAAAAGTATTTCACCAATTTAATATGGTTCCCAAACAGTGTAAAAGGCAGACTTTTATTTCTGCATGCTCGTGCTGATGCTACTTTTCTGACTTGAACAGGGTACCGCTTACTGGTTGCCAAGCAGACAACACACACACACACACACACATCGGCCTCTGTTGCCCTTCATAGACACATGATTTTTCTGTGCAATAAAGTCATATATCCATACAGATATTGACTTATTCACTGTGGGTACTTCAATTATGCCCATGCAAGATCTGTTTATTGAAATCAAACCTTAGAAAACAATGCATTGAATATGTAGTTGGGCCATTGTGGTAACTTGCCATATATTATTCTGTGCAAGACTTATAATTTGATTTATCATTAATTGGAAGCACACATATAGCATTTTTTGTGTAAATATATGTGTTGTAGTTTTTGCCTTGAGTTTAAGTGTGTGCCTGCTTTGTGAGTTGTCATCTGCTTCTCTGGGTCTGCAGGTGTCAAATTTGGTTCAGTCCCATGCAACATATGAATTGTGGTGTACTTTTTAATTTTTTTTTCTTTGGTAAATAACATTTTAAAAGATCATGAATAAGGAATGCAAAAGCTGCATGGATAACTTTTAGCAAATCGTTCTGTATAGTCCTTTTGTGAGTAATGTAAAAGTCTGGTTTATAACAGCAGACAGTTATATTTTTACCTTTATTGATCACAGGAGTTCCTGAGAACTTGCCTTGGTCTGTAGAGCCACATATAAAAGTAGAACAGGATGATATAAACAAAGTTATGTCATCAGTTACCAAACTGTATATCACGAAGACAAAGACAAACCTGTTCATTAAACTATGTTGATGTAAATACTTTGTTTGATTAATTATATGAGCTTAAGAGCACAAAGGACATTTCACGTGTTTAAAGGTATCAACAACAATGAAACCTCTGTATTGTTACATGTGCAAAGTATGTTTGAAAGATGATCATTAAACATATTTTTGTACATCAGTTTCAGCCAGGACAAATTATCAAAGCAAAAAAGCAAGCCCCCCAAAAATTGCTTATTTATTAAGGATTAGTTTACAAGGGAGCACAAACTACTCTCCCAATTTCCAGGTGAATTGATCCATTTTACAATTGGTGGGAAGATTCCATTGAAAAGAATAGGGGAGCTTGTAACAGATGCGTAAAAGCAATGGGTATTCCAGACGTATTTATATATTTACAAATTGATGTTTTGTGAATGGACCTGTACAATTTTGTGGCGTTGATACGTCTTTATGCAGAGACTGTGGACCCTAGATACTGGTTTAACTTAGTCAAATATAGATCTGTTTTTGTCTCAGTCATAATGTATTGCAATAAAGTGTATGTTGAAGCAAAATATGTGATTTGTTTGTTTGTTTGTTTTTTTTCAGCTAGTTCCTGGCGTAATTCATTGCACAACAAATGGCATGTCACTGACGGATGGCGCCGCGAGCACATGGCATGACACTTCTTGTCAGCAATGATGGACCAATCACAGGAGCTGTAGATTTCTGTTTCTCCAATATGGCTCCCACTGTACTTGTTGGTAGGTCTTGGACCAGTAAGTAGGCTGCGGATGCAGCTGTGTCAGAACTTTCAGTCACGCAATGAATACAGGACCTTTCTTGTCATATAAAGGGAATAAATATGCCTGATTATCTGTGTATTTGGGAAGGGTGTCACTTCAACATTTAATCCTTGAACTAGAAATCTTGTTGATTTATTATTTCACTAAGGTTTGCTTCGGAACTGTAGCTATGGAGGTAAGCAATGTGTCATTGAAGTAAACTTTCAGAAAAATAACAGGTATAGTGTTAATGAAACTTTTAAATGTCCGAGACAAGCTGACGAATATAGCCAATTTAAGAAGTAACTCTATTAGGTTTGATTTACTGGTCCAAGACCTAAAAACTTGGTGGTAGTGTACTGGTGGCTCCATCTGTTAACATGCAGGCACAATGTCAACAAAGAGTTGACTGGTTTTTGCAGTGTTTGTGGGCCATGCCCCAGGTGTTATCTCTGTCAGTCCTGCACGACTTTCCACACAGTAATAAAACCACACAGTTTCATTATTGCGTAATATTTTTTTTCTCTGCATAACACTACCCTCATGGAAATGTATGGCAAGATCTACGCTGGTATGTATTAACTTTGCATGTGGAGCATGTCTTCTGCGCGAGAGTTTAGTGCCTTCAGTATTGCATAAACTGTTTTTATGAAGACCAGCAAATGGTTGCACAGACTGGGGATGCACACAGGCTTATGCCACTGGAACAGGTACTGTAAATTGTTTTAATTTCGCTGTATTCTTATTTTCGCTTATTTCGCTGATGGTACAAAACCGCGAAAATAAAAACTCAGTGAAATAGTATTTTAACATTGTTTGAATACGAATTATGTCCAAAATAGTGAAATTAAAAATACAGTGAAATTTCAAAAATATAAAAACCGTGAAAATTTAAACTCGCGAAAATAAAGCAATTTACAGTACATGTATTTATGGATGCAGCAGAAAGGTGACGAACAATAGGGTCTGTTTAGCAGGCAAGGAATGGTTTAATTATTACATTCAATAATGTGCCGTGGTACCAGATAGAAGTCTTTGAGGAATTGAGTTCTATCAAGATGCTTGAGGAAATGACAGGGAAATGAGGAAGTTGCCTGAAGGTTTATTGCCTAAATGTTCCCAAAATCCTATTACCTCCGTGTATGTTATGGACACCCTTGTTTCAAATTTCCAACAAATAGCCAATTGTTTTAATGACCCCTCATTGAAATAGGATCTAAGCTACCCCAACAAATCAGATAAACCCCACAATCAACCCTTGACTATCTAAATATCTTCCATATTGCTCTGGTCATTTCAGGTTCTTGCCCACTCCCTCTTGTGATGTATCTAAACTGCTTGCTGAAATACCAATAGATAAAGCAACTGGCCTTGGACAATATTAAGGCCAGAGTGTTGAAGATGGCCTCTCTGGCCATCTCTCAGGGTCTGGCTTATATTTTTTATATCACTCTGGCTCATGGCACTTTTTTTGATGCTTGAAAAAATGCCTGTATTTCAGATATTTAAAAGAAGTTACCCACAGTGGACCCTGGTACTTGGTGACCTATATCCATCCTTCCTGTTTTCTCCAAACTCTTCAATCAAATTGTTCATGATCAACTCTACAAGTATTTCTCTGAACATAAATTACTGGCAGCCCAACAGTACTGCTTCAGACCCAAACATTCCACACAGCCTCCCTGCACAATTTCACCGAATTTGCGTTCAGGGAGATTGGGCGGGGAAACTGTGTTGGACTTGTTTCCTTGGACCTGTGTATCTTTTAACACAGTCCATCATGCTATCCTTCTTGTCAAATTGTCACACTATGGGCTCACACATACCTCTTTGGCTTCATTTCATATTTATCTTGAAAATAGACAACCAGTTACTTGCATTTATGGTAACTTATCTGAATCTAAAACAGTTACAACTGGTGTTCCTCAGGGGTCAATTCTGGGTCCTCTGTTGTTCCATCATTTATGTAAATGACATTGGTGCTTGTTCTGAACACGTCCAGAGGTGCCACACATTTCTAAAACAAGAGGCCCATGGGCCAAAAGCTCTGCTGACCACCATCACCAAACAATTTCTTGAAATGCATGCCCTCCATAACCTTGAAAAACTGATCAAGGTCATCCATATTATGCAATATCAAACTTCCACATGATACACATTTGTGGTATATTTGGTATCATTTGCCTTATTCTTTCACAAGATATTGAAGTAAATGGCCTTTTCTTAAGTGCTTAAGGTGGCACAAACAAAGCTAGGCACTTAGAGGAGTGCTGTCCTCAACCCGCTGTCCTGTTTTGGTTTTTATTTTTAGACCCACAAAACTACATATATTCTTGTTGCTTAGGATCATTCTCTAGATTATATATACACCAAGAAAAAAATTTTTAAATATTTTTTTGGGGGCAAAAACGGACATTTTACAAAAGGGTCTGATTCGGAGATTTTTCTCGGGATTCACAGGTGTATAAAGTTTGAAAAAAAAATGTCACTTTGACCCAGGTACATGACCTAGTGAGCTACTCTTGGTAAATGACACACCCTTATGTTTAAATACACCTGTGTGTAAAGTTTCATTAATCTAAGTTGAAGGACAAGCGAATTGTAGCCTGGACATGAATAGCAGATACCCAGATACTTGACCTAGTGACCTACAGTACAGCTCACATAAGTTCCCTTTATGCTGGCATTTTTAAAATGTGTGCCCACATGCCAAAAAAACCCATGTCAGCACGTGCATGCATGCTAAAACCAGGCGAAAAAGTGCAAACCGATGCCACTGGCACTTCGCACAAAACGCACATGGCAAATGGCTAGGCACATTTTGTTTATAGCCAAGCACATCATGCTCACTGCCAATCACACCATGCGCTGTGCCCACTTTGTGACCAACAATTGGCCAAACACATTATGCATGTCACCAAAAGCACTGTGCCAATGGCAAGTCACCAGATGCTTCTGGTGTATTTGGTTGTTGAGCATGAGCGTTTGACAATGCAATTTTTTCTTGCATGCACCAGATTTTATGCCAGCACATTTGAGCATGCTTAAAAATAATGTTAGCACAGGGGATGAACCTATGTGTGGGCTGTACTGTACTTTTGTCTCATGACACACCTTTAGGTAAAGATATATGTGTGTGTCAAGCTTCATAAAACTAAGTTAAATAGTAAAGGAATTATAGCCTGGACATTTTACAACAATATGTCACTGTGACCCAGATACTTGACCTAGTGACCTACTTTTGGTTCATGACACATCCTTATGTCCGGATGCACCTGTGTGTAAAGTTTCATTAATCTAAGTTGAAAGACAAGTGAATTATAGCCTGGACACGAAAAGCAGACGAACCAACACGCGGACACATGGACGTACAGAAAAAGCAATTGCCATATGCCCCTCCCCCTGTAGGAGGGGGACATAAAAAGAAATCCATCTCAATATGAGGCTTGATGCATATAATTCACAAATCCATTCAGTAATATATTACGACATTTTGCAGTATATGTGGCGTGGTCATACAGGCATGCCTTGTCAGGTAGCTATAACTTCTGCAGGATACAGTAGCACGTTTTGTTTCTTGAAGGCTATATGATAAAATTTTGTAGTTTTTTGATGATGGGGCCTTCAGCAGTCATAAGGTATATGAATTTCTGATTGCTGTTCATTTTGGTGAAGTTGATACAACACTTTGACACTTGATTAAATAAAACTATTCTTTCATCCTTATGTAATTTACAGTGTAGCCAGATTTTCAACTTCCGTACAAGATTTACAGATTCTGTCCTTTTCGGGAACTAAGGTTGGCAGTATTGACAGACGTCTGTTGCCAACCTGTGGCTACTTGTTCCCAGTTGTGTTAGGGCTGTTCTGTGCTTAATATTGTGAACCTGGTCCAAGTATTTTTAGGAAAAGAAATGATGTTTAAACTGGACAAAAGTTCTTAATTTGTCACTTGTATTATTTAAACAAGACCAATAATCAATATAGGTATTTTAGTGCTTTATTAACTCATTCCATACTATGGTGACAGGCCTTGGTCATTGGTTCTGGCACTGCCTGGCAAGTCATGCTGCAGCTGCAGCATAACTTGCCAGGCAGTGCCAGAACCACTGACGTAAGACTATCGGCATGTTGGTACTTGAACCAAAGCTCTCTTCATGAAGAATTTGAATATGCAATTGTCATCTTAAATCTAGGTAAATACACAGAAAAATCAGGAACTGGTATGAAAGGAGTCGAGTCTGGGCTGTTTTCTGTTAAACAACTCATTTGTACGAGTGTTCTCAGTTTGGACTATCAGGACAGGGTGCTCACTAAGTAGGCACTAAATTAGGCAGTTTGGACAGGTTTAACCCTTAAAGTGCTTATCACGGCTATAGTCATTTTCTCATTACCATTAAACATATAATGATTTAAAGGTTTAAATTCCGAATGGAGATACCTTTCTTTCAAATACCAGCAAGCCTAGTCTAACCAAAAGTAGTCTTAGTCAACAGCTTTCCTTGACACACTTTGCATGCAATGTCTTGAGGAAAGCTGTTGATTCAGTCTTAAATCAGTACTCTAAGGGGTTAAGATGTGTGCTCTGAATTTAAATGCATCAGTTAGGGCAGAAATTCCTTTTTTTGTGACTTCTCCGCAGACTGCAACAGATGTGGGATGCTTATGAAAGCCTAGAATTGATTTACAAAAATTTAGGGAAACTTTCTCTCCATCATTTCATCACAGTTTTTGAAAGTCTTATTTAGGTTTGTTGAGCAGATGAATATTCCACAAACTTCACTTCCATGGAAGATTGGTTTTGTAAGTGTGTTGAATGAACTTAGTGCTACCTTGGCTGATAGGCTGTTGTTCGCAATACATATGGGCACTGGACATGATCTATATATCCTATAAATTTGGTATGTCTTATTTAATCATTTTTAAAGGCATGCGATTTTTTATCTTTCAAGACATTTTAACTCATAATTTCCATCAAATTATAGGTGGCACCACTAGTATCACAAGCAACCAATATTTTGACCTCTTCTCTAAGGCCACTAAATTTATAAACATCCATACAAAATTAAGGGTGATGGATTTTACTTATCTGAAATGGGTTTTTGTGCCTACATGCATGGTCTCTGTGGGCTAGGTTTCTGGAGTGGTCACTGGTCAGGTTCTGCAGGTGGTCTCCCAAAAGAGGTAAATTATCATTAGAAGGTACTTTTGCACTAGCGGTCTCAAAAGCCAGGTGATCTCTCAAAGGAGGGGTCTCTTAAAACAGTATCTTCATATTGAAACATCATTGTATTGATTGGCTGAAATAAATGAGTTTGGAGTTCTGCGAACAGGATGGAAATATTGCCAGCCAAGCTACTTTTGTCCATTTAACTAGTGCCTGCATTATGTGCACTTTTAGTTTCTACTTGTAGTAAGCTGACATGTGTTCCCATTAAGCTGGGAATTCCAGTATGATTTCATTGAATTCAAGAAGCCAGCAGTGGCAGATTCATGTCCATGTTTCTGCATAAATGTGGTTGCAAAAAGTAGAAGTAGTCACTTGGTGTGGATTTTTTTACGCTGGATTTTTTAATACTGGAGCTACAGCTGCTTTTTTGTCATTTTTTGACATTAAAAAGAGGAACAAAACTGGAAAAATGTTCAAGCAATTCCATTTATTTGCAATAATATTCAAATATACAAGTGAATATCCAGCTTTATGGAGCATTGACCCTTTTCCTGCCGATGCCAATCATCGCAAATCATCCTAACCTGAATTATATAAAGAATCTAGATTCAAATTCCTCATAAAAAGGTTATTCACTCAAGTACCAGTATGCCTGGTTCCAGAAAAAAGGGTTAAAAAAAGGGGGGGGGGGGGAAGAAAAGACAGAAAGAAAGAAAGAAAGAAAACAGAAAAAAAAAAAAGAATGTTAAAAGTCACAGCTGTTCTTGGCATACTTTAGGAATAATGCACCCAAAGACATCAAGGAATGATGCCCACTTGATGTAAAACTTAGCACTAAAAGAGTCCATCTTGGAATTGACTTCACCTCATATTACTGACAGGAGTATGCTCTGTATTCATGAAAGAGAAGTCTATACTACTGCCAGGTTTATATTACCACAGACTAAAAACTGACCTTTTCTCCATCTTTTGAAGCAACACAAAAGTGAAAGTTCTCAGTTCCATTCATAATATATTAACCCTTAATATGCTGATTTAAGATTGAGTCAACAGCTTTCCTCGAGTCACTTTGCATGCAAAATGCGCCGAAAATGCTGTTGACTAAGACTCCTTTTTGCTTTAGACTAGGCTTGCTGGTATTTGAATGAAAGGTATCTTCATGAGGAATTTGAATCTTTTAACCATTATACGTTTAAGGGTAATGAGAAAACGACTATAGCCAGAAAGATGATCCACTTGTTTTCAATTTTCACACAAACCAGATCATTGCAAATCTGTTTCATAGGAGACTGTTTGCCATCTTGTGGCCAAAAAGTGAACTAAAATTTTCAACAGAAGCTTCTTCCCAGAAAGGAGGCAGGCAATAACCTCCTCGCTTGAGATCAAATTTCTTCTTCACTTCAAGTAGTCTATGTTAAAATTCTTTGATCATAATGCCTGTATTCTTTGTTTTCCTCCCAAACTGTGAACTTTTCCGGTTTTGTCTTCTTTCATCGAACTTAACCGTGAAGCAATGGCTACAGAAATCCATAAAGTGTTGAAGTACTGCTACTTCAACACAACAATTACCCAATAATTGTTAATATCTGAAAAAAGCTCCAGCCATAAAATAAGTATATGGAGCTTCTAGTTAACTTAGAGACATCAGAGTAAAACCAAGCATAGGTGATCCAATGTGTGGTTCTCATGAGTTGGAGAAATTCACTTTTAGTGACACAACTGTACCCTTGGGTAGGTCTCAATAGTATTTGCCCTGCTCTAGTAGTGACCTGGGAAGACTTAAGAGGGCAGCACTGAGTCTGGTATGCCTTCCTCTGGATAAGTCACATCAGCTCCCAGGTCAGCAACAAAACAGGAGAACTTGCAATATGTCCATGAATTGATGAAAGAGCATTGGTATTCAGGATTGTTCAACATTCTCATACTGTTCAATACGTTCCTAGGTTACACAGGGAGATATCAGGTAAATGAAGCTCTACCTTTTGAATGATGTAGGAAATCTGAACTTAAGAGTACTCAGAACCTAGGAGGAAATGATTTGATAAAAGAGGAATGGGGTAAAAGGGGCTGCACACCTTGAATGATATGGGAAGGGAAAATTGAGGTAAAGGCAGTTGTATGTTATGAACAATGTGAGAAGCAAGGAGTGGGTTAAAGGGGGTTGTACATTTTGAATGATACTGCATAATGATGGGCCATTTTTTATCCACATTTTGTTTTGGTTTTCAAGAAATTGTAATCTTTAAATTACTAATTTGGAGGGTCTCACAAAATTTCTTATTCTAAGTACTAATTAGAACTGATTGTAAAAACTTCTTGTCCAAGACTAGTTATTGTAGATAACATATCAATACATTTACAACCCATGCATATTAATTTCCTGCCAAAATCACTTGTTCTGTTCTTGACCAACAGCAATAAGCATCTGCCATAATGGACATTATCTAGATGAGCCAATGGTGGCAGGAACCTTTATGAAAATAAAGAATACTTATTTTAAACATCATGATGATTTCCAGTCCAATAAGAAGAATTCCCAAATTCTTATATTTGTTAGAGCAACTTCTTTTATTTAGTTTGATACAGGCATCTGGTTCACATACATACACCTTGTCGTTGACAGATACAGACCAGAACAGCCCCACAGGCAATATTAAAGTAAAACAAAAACAAAAATGAAAACAAAAAAAACGAGCAATATTTGTTGATGCAGTTTCATTCCTGAACAAGGTTCACCGACTTCATCACTTTCTTTTTTCATTACAGGCACAAAGAGCCAAATATGCTGACACTGCTATAAACCAATTCTTTCCACATTTCCTGACACTCAACATATAGATTTCAGATTTGAATTTAAATATTCAAAATGATCAATCATCAAATAATGCATAATATTTAATAACATGTTTCAAATCTATTTTGAAGTGTATACCATGAGATTATTTTCTTGACTACACTGACATTGGCAATATTCCATACCACAGAAAACTTAAAAAGTTTTGATCCTGTCGTCTTTCCCAACAAAAGAATGTGTCCATGACAATATTGTTACACCTGTTCACAACAATCACATTCATGTGCGTGTGCTCCATTTGACCTTGACCTCACGGTATTGATGACAGAAGCTCTGGGATAAAGCTGAAGGGGTTGGACAACTCTTGTAGCAAATCTGAAGAGAAAATCAACAGTCAATAAAGTATGACAGGTTGGAAAAACATCCATTCCTGAAGTTCTGAAAGAAAGGGAGAGAGAGGGAGGGAGGGGGAGAAAGAGAGAGGGAGAGAAGGAAGGGAAAGAAAGGAAGGTAGGAAGGAAAAGAAAGAAAGATAGACAGAAAGAAAGAAAGAAAGAAAGAAAGAAAGAAAGAAAGAAAGAAAGAAAGAAAGAAAGAAAGAAAGAAAGAAAGAAAAAAAGAACGAACGAACGAACGAACGAACGAAAGAAAGAAAGAAAGAAAGAAAGAAAGAAAGAAAGAAAGAAAGAAAGAAAGAAAGAAAGAAAGAAAGAAAGAAAGAAAGAAAGAAAGAATTTCGCAGTGAATGTAAGCTGACTTTATTGAATAAATACTAAACTGTAAATATCAAAATGAAATCTTTTCCTTTTCATGGGTTTCAAGTTATATCTTCCTTCCTCAAGGCTGGCCATGCTCTATAAAATGCCACTGCAGTCTTTGATCAAGCAAAAAATTCTGAAGCTGTTCCATTACAAACTTGTAAATGTATAAGAAATATCACATTTAATGTCAATTAATATTTGAAACAGAGGAGATTTGCGTTACATTTGGCAAAATCACAGGCTACCCCTTTGCCAATTCTTGCAGTGTTAATTCAATTAATCACATGATTTGTTCCAGCAAGCATGCTGCATTACCTTTTCAAGAAGTTTTGTCGATATTTTAATTAACAAACATGAATTATAAAGATTACCATTCATAATGCTACAAGCTTAAGGTACATAGCTACAAGCTGCAGGTAGGAAAGGTGACTTTAGCAAGCAAGAGAACCTTTAAAGTGACACCTGGTGACGGCTAGTAACATTAATGTCATACTTGGAACATGTAAACCAAACTAATCAAAAGCATTAGTCGATACATGTGCTGAGAATCTGTCTTTGGGTTATAACTTTTCTCAATTTTTTGCATTTCAGATATTCTGTTAAAAAAATATATTGATAGGCATACATACACATTACAATAATCTTCAATTCTTCTTGTCATGGGCTTCAGCCAATGAAATAAGTGGGCAGGAAAAAAATATGCAAAAGAAGGTCAGTCCAGAGTCATCCATCATACCAACTTGTGACATCAATACAAAACTCACCAAGAACATCAAAAAACTCCAAGAATGACTCGCATGGCAGCACTTCCTCCTCGAAACTAGACAGCAACTTGTCTCCCTGTTCTAAAAGAGTCTGGTCGTTATGCCGGAGATACTCAGCAACACTGCTGGGCCAGGAACCATCTGCACTCACAGACAGCTTCTACAGCACACATAGCGAAACAATGTACAATCATTTACAGTCCTACAGCACACATTGTGAAACAATGTATCATCATTTACAGTCCTACAGCACACATTGTGAAACAATGTATCATCATTTACAGTCCTACAGCATACATTGTGAAACAATGATGTATCATCATTTACAGTCTACAGCACACATTGTGAAACAATGTATCATCATTTACAGTCCTACAGCACACATTGTGAAACAATGTATCATCACTTACAGTCCTACAGCATACATTGTGAAACAATGATGTATCATCATTTACAGTCTACAGCACACATTGTGAAACAATGTATCATCATTTACAGTCCTACAGCACACATTGTGAAACAATGTATCATCATTTACAGTCCTACAGCACACATTGTGAAACAATGATGTATCATCATTTACAGTCCTACAGCACACATTGTGAAACAATGTATCATCATTTACAGTCCTCAGCATTTTATTGTTTACCAAATTGGCCCCAGAGCAGAATTTCCCAACTTCTTTTTGTCTGAAGGGATCCCATATTGTAATGAAAACAAAAACAAACAAACAAATAAACAAACAAACAAAAAAACCTCAACAGATCTATTTGGCCAAAAAGCAAGCTATGTTTGTCTGAAGAAAACTTAGAATTACATGGTATCATAATTGGGATTCAGGTACTACAGGGTTGGTGGTTAATTTTGTTTTGTTTTTCAAACAGAGGACAGAAGTCCCCTCCTTCCTATTAAAAAATCTCAGTTTATTTTTCTCTAATTATGGCATCTGTGTGCGAAATGAGAGCTAAACCTGTCGTGGTATATTTGAGATATAACGGTAACAAACAATAACCTGATGGGACATTCTAACTGATGCACATCCAACGCTTTTACTTTGAACCTGGGATCAAAGAGGTTAAACTGTTAACCATTTAAGGCTCAGCCCATCACTTCTACTGGTTTTCTTTGAGGATCCAGCAGAAAACATATAATTTTGTACTTAGTATTTTTTCCCACTGACAACAGATAGAGGAACAAGATTTTAAAATTTGTACATAACTTGCCAATAATAGTATATTTGAATTGTACAAGTTGATAATACATTTCAGTATATGAATCAAACGACAACAATTTTACTTGAAGAAGGTTTGTCCTTCAGTTCCTACCACATACCGAGAGAAACCATGGACTCTGTGGCATACTTAATGACTGGGAGCAAGGCCCAGACATGGGCCAACACAACCACATTTTTGTCGTGGGGTGAAAATTGAAAAACAGCAGACTTACCTTTAACAAGATATTGAAGATTCCATCCACCAAAGCAAAGAAAACAAGATACATCTTGTAGACACTGTATTCCTTCGGTGTTTTGTCTGTCAGAGTTGTGCTGCCCCCTGGTGAGACTGCCCGGGCATGTGCTAACACTAACAGTCTCTTGAGGAAAATAACACGATTCGCTTTCCATTTTTCTTTGTTGAAAATATGAGCAGCCATCATGGTCCAATAGAGGGGCCCCTCTGCCTGCAACAGACAGTGATGCTCTTTTGTCAAATATGTCATGTTTTACAGACAACATGCTGCAGACAATGTTTTTATTTCCTACTGACTTTATCTTTCCATGTTGAAAGTCTTTATTCCAGACTGAAGCTCAAAATTTAAACTGACTATGTATGTTGTTACTGCACTTATACTGTGGCTTTACAGGCATTGCACAGTACAGCAATCACACACATGCAGGTAGCATAGGAAATCTATCTGTTCACACTGCACCTGTACCACACCACAAAGTAAACAATACATGTTTCTTGTGCTTTTCATACAAGAGGAATTTATATAGGGCTAGGTCCTCTTTTCCAATCAACATAAACCAACTTTTATGCACAGATTTGTACATGTCTGGACCACATCGTCAGTACATAGACAATCTTACATGGCTGACAGTGAGTTACTATTTTTCTATGATGAAGGATCGCTGTTGGTGGGAAAAGTGACAAGTGACTTGGTCACGAGGGATTTTCCACACCCACAAGGATCCCGAGTGAGAGACAAATAGTAACTCACTCTCCAGCCATGTAAGATTTTGTTTACTCTATGTTTAATTGGGTGTTCATTGCCAAAAATAAAACTAAAATGCCATGCCTACTTTCAACACTGACCTTATGTACTGTGTTTGTTTACAATTGTCACAGTTATTCCACATCATAATCGACGTATAATCACACATCCCTCGTGCACATTGATGTTGTCTAAATGTCAATGCAGTAGATCACTGATGAAGGCACGTCACAATATTTAGCTGTAACAATGTTTGAATTTCACTCTAAAGAAAATGATAATTCAGCCTCAAAACATGGAGGAAAGACACTTACCTCATACGAGCTTTCCACCCAAGTCTCTGTGGGGCTCTTGAGGAAGTTATTCAGATTCTTCTCCTCCCTGGCCACTGACCTGGTTCTGAAGGCAATAGTTGTAGAACTGTCTCAACTTACTTCATTTATCAGCATTGCAAACTTATAACAAGTAAACAATGATGATGTCCAACTGGCAAAAACAGCCACACTCCATTTAAATTCTTTTTGGCAAGAAAAAAAGACTTGACGCACAGGACGAAGCAAGACGCACGTGGCATAATGATCAACTAAATTACTGTAATCAAATTGAAAATACTTAACTCCTATCTGCTGTCAATTGATCATTTTATCTATTTGCATTTTTAACCCTTTCCTGCTCAAATCATTCAAAAGCACCAGGATGTAAATTGTTGTTTGCCTTCATGTTTTTACTAAAAATATCTCACTACATGTACTGCAAAAAACATTTTTGCTGAGATTTGTATATAAGACCATGCATAATGGCACGCCATAGATCAACGCTTTCCTTGGGGTGTAATGCCTCCTACCTGCATCAAAGAAAGCTATTGACTTAGTTGTACTGGGCAGGAATAGGTTAAATTTGCTGCACACAACATGACTGCCACTCAATATTAACACAGTTTTTCATTGATGTTTCAATTGTTTTGCCACTCAATATTAACACAGTTTTTCATTGATGTTTCAATTGTTTTGTGTCATCATTTAACTTCACAGAAATACAGCCACAGTTCCATACACAGCAGTCTAATAATAATACATTTATTCTGTTTGTTTGCACAAACAGGATCTCAAATTTTTCATCATGTGAATTACACGTGACTACAGTATGTTCACTCGACAAAATATCAACTGTTTGGCTGAATCTATGAATAGGATATCAAAAGTGGGCAGCTTCGCTTTAAGAGGACAATCCCAATTGGCCTACATGTGCGAGTAGTTGGGAATATTTATGAATTATGCCCCCCATAAAACAACCCCACTCAGCCTCCATGCATGTGTAGTTGAGTATACTCACGTGTTCATGACGTACAACGCCATATGCATCATGTACGGAACCAGGTGCATATTGCTTTGACGACCACCACCTCCACTCTCTTCACTAAATGACTTCTCCTCAGCGAAACGCAACATTAGCAGTTTCAGATCGTGAACTGTGAAGGCATAACTTCCATCTCGAATTCCTGTGCACTCTTGTAAATATGTGTTGTGCCTAAATATAAAGAGGGCAAATATAACGAAGTTCTCAAGTTCATAAATAGATATGAATAAGGTTTTCAAATTAAAATTTGTTTATTTTATCAGTAACTTATTTAATATCCTGGCATATTACAAGTATGCACTTAGCAAGGTATGGGTTAATACACGTATGTATCTTGCAAAGCAAAGGTTAATACATGTAGTTGTAAAAGTACGCACCTAGCGACGTAAGGGTTAATACCTGTACATGAGAAAAAAAATGAGAAAATTATATATAATACGTGTACACACCTAGCAAGACAACTGGCGAAGGCAGACTCTGGTACCTGTGGTCCCCATAGTGGCAGAAGTCCATTACATTTTGTGTTAGCGTTCTGCAGTGCGGCACTCTCCCATTCCTCCCGGCCTCTGGCATGTCTGTAACATACACGCACACACATTAACACCTTCCTGGTTACAACACGACTGGGTCAACAACTTTCCTTGGAACAGGTTGAGTGACAAGTGGACCAAGTAGTTGATGTTCTTATGACAGATCCCACATAATTTTAAGTCAAAATGGTTTCATGCACAAAAGATAAAATAAAACCATTGAAGCAGATGACATTAATTTGACATCTGCCCACTTTTGACTGTTTTGAGCAACAATAGGTTTACTCACTTTTGCCTCCTTGTTCTTTGACATTTTTCTCTGGCACATTAAATGGAGTATATGCAGCAGTCATTTACATTTATCTTGAAAATTAAGCACCCACACCATTTTTTTTAAAACTTGACATGAAGCTTTCACTACAAATATCCTCATCATTTTACTGATATTCACTCATTCATGTTCTCATGTTGTGTAAACTGCAGACCCTGAGGTTAATATAAATAAATTAAAATTTTCTGAGTTCCACATTGAAGTCTAGTTTACCTGACTGCTGCCAGATGGCACTCCACATGGATAATGTTGAAGTGAGACACTGTGCTGTTCCCCTGAAGTTTCCTCTGCTTGTTTTCAAAATCTTCCAGGTTGCATCTCTTCGTAAAAGTGTAGATGCCTAAAACCTGAAGGTAGAAAGTTCCTGTTACAGCAGACACAAGCAAACCATGGAGATTCTCGACTTGAGTGAACACTTATTTGGCACAATAAAATCTAACAAGTATGGAAAAGCATTCACTTAACCCTTAAAGCACTGATTTAAGATTGAGTCAACAGCTTTCCTCGGGAAACTTTTGCAAGTAAAGTGTCTCAAGGAAAGCTGTTGCCTAAAACTACTGCTGTGTCGATCGGGACAGAGCAGAAATTGTGGTAAAACAAGATAAGAAACTCTTGAATTTACAACAAGAAAGAAGTGAGTTTTTAAAGGCTGACACGGATCACCTTTTTATGTTGAACGGGCCACAGGGGAGAGGAACATCTCCCGTGCCGACCCGGGCTGTACCCAATGTTGGAGGTCGCCGAACACCCAGGCCGAACGAACCGAGCACTTCTCAAGCTCGGCAAAACCAACCAAACACGGGGAACGAACGGAGAAATACTTCCCGCAGCCGATCGCCGAGGCGGAGAAATTACAACCCCAGATCTCGCTCACCACGACGCAACCAGGGAAGGAGAGACTTCAACTCCTTCGACAGTCAAACGCAAACCCTGGCAACGTTACTGTCCAACCTCACCAGACCTCAAACTCAAAGAGGCCGCGGTCGTCAAACATACGACAGACGCCCCTATTATCGCCCTCGCAACTCGAGGCGATAAGCTTACGTGATGGCACCACGCAACAAAATGTTTGTTCCAGTTCTAGTTCAAGTTTTTTTATGAGTTCAAGTTCGTCGTTACAACCAAGTTCATCAACTTCTGAACCATTCAAAGACAATATTTTACTGGACACCTCAACACCTACATTAGGTGTATCTGACTTGGATATGCATGGACTATCTCCATCGGCATCCACATTGGATCTTACCAGACCCACACAACCACACCTGACCACACCCAGTCAGGTAAGTGATGTCCACTTTTACTCTGACTCTGGTAGTTTAATCAAAGTTGAGTTCATACACCCACTGTGTTTGGAAAGAAACAATTCAAACAACACTACAGGGGGTAATGCAAACCTACTCATTCCCAAGGACTTAGTAGTAAACCTCTCGAATCAAACTTTCTCTGAAGCTCAGAAAAGTCTATTAAGTAAAGGTGTAACCTTTTGCCCCACACCAAGAGAACCTGATATGGGTGAGGTAAACAATGATTTGGAGAAGTTCTTTAGATCAATGAAACTAGCAGCTTTCTTTGATAAGGGCTCAACTTCAAGTGAGTCCATTGCAGGTTCAGAAAACAACAATGATTCACTTCAGGATTTGAATGAAAATTCAGCTGTGGCAGGGGATAACACTAGCCCCTTCCAACATAAGTCCTTTAAAGCAAAAAGCACCTTCACCCCCAGTGAGATGCAACTAGGAGACCCCAACCTAGCAGCTTTCTGTAGGACTGTTAAATTTGAAACAGCAAAACACAAGCCCAGAATACCGAAACATGACAATTTAACAAAAGCTGAGAGACATGGTCTCTGGGAACTACAGAACAACCCGGAAATAGTGATCAAACAAGCTGACAAAGGCTCTGCCATAGTAATTATGAACACTCCAGATTACATTGCAGAAGCTATGAAACTCTTGTCCAACAATGAACACTATAGACCAGTACCAGCAAACCTTACAACTCATCACAACGAACAAGTCCGAACTCTGTTACAAGAACTGGTCAACAATCAATCAATAACAACAGATACATATAACTATCTGTACATAGAAGAACCAAGGGTACCTTGCTTCTATGTTCTGCCAAAAATCCACAAGGGCATATACCCACCCCCAGGGAGGCCTATCTTAAGTGCGAATGAATGCCCCACTGAAAGAATATCAGGCTTTGTTGATTTTTTCCTGCGACCAATGGTTAGCCAAATTCCCAGTTACATCAAGGACACCAATGATTTTATTAATAAAATAGAATCACTACCGCAACAACCAGTAAATACCTTACTGGTGACCCTTGATGTAACCTCACTCTACACCAATATACCCATCGCAGAAGGCCTGAGAACTGTGGCAAGAACTCTGTTACACAACAGAGATCCTGCAGAGAAACCTCTTGTGAGTGAGATTATCTCACTACTAAGACTGGTACTCTACTGCAATAACTTTGAATTTAATGGCAACCACTTTCTACAAATAAGTGGCACAGCGATGGGGACAAGGATGGCACCTTCATATGCCAACCTATTCATGGCAGACTTGGAAGAACGAATCCTTTCCAAACATGCCTTAAAACCAGCAGTATGGTACAGATTTATAGATGACATCTTCTGCATATGGACATATGGAGAAGCGAGCCTGCTGGAATTTGTTGATCACCTCAACTCCAGCCACCCGTCCATCAAATTCTCCGTTTCCTACAATGACAAAAGTATCAACTTCCTTGACACGCAAGTCATTGTAGACGAATCTAGAAAACTGTACACTAATCTGTACAGAAAGCTGACGGATACTCACACGTACCTCCATTTCCGTTCAGCGCATCCGAAACACTGCAAAACAGCTGGACCTTTTGGCCAATTTTTACGGGTAAAAAGGATATGTACCCGGCCAGCTGATTTTGAGGAAAATGTCAATAAAATCTTAAAGTACTACACTTTGAGAGGCTATCCCATTCCAATGCTACAAGAGACATTGGCAAAGGTCAGGGCTCTAGACCGAGCCACCATGCTGCAATATCAACAGACTTCTCAAAACATAAACAGGAATGAGGACAAATTGTTCCTGATCACGAGGTACAATCCAGCTTTACCTCCTCTCAAGGACATTGTATCCAACAATTAGGGTACTATCCAGGCCTCAAAATTCTCCCAAACCCTGGGAAACAAAAAAGTTGTATGGGGATTCAGGCGTGCTGACAACCTCAAGGATATGTTAGTCCGATCTAGAACTAATTATCCCCCTACACAATCACAACCAGCAGGAATCTCAGGGCGCATAGAGCAAAACCCCTGTGATAAAATCAACTGCAGGTATTGTGAAAGAATGGACACTACAGGGACCACAAAAAGTACCTATACAGGTCGTTCCTACGGAACACCTGTAGGGGGCTCATGTAAACACAATAACCTTGTTTACCTACTGACATGTGGAATCTGCCACAAACAATATGTGGGCCAGACTTACCGCCCATTGATGAACAGACTTAGGGAACACTTTCACTTTATTAATAAGCAGGATATGAATCAACCACTAGGCAGACATTTTGCGAGTCAGGATCACCATGGCCTGGACATGACAGTCCAAATCCTGGAACATATCCCAACCCCGCCTGAGCTGAAGAAGACGCTATCACTCAGGCTCAAAAAGGAGCACTTTTGGATCCACAGATTATGTACAATGGAACCTTTCGGTTTGAATGTCATGGGAAAATAGGCTCACTTGCCGAGTCTTATGCTAACTTTTTAATTCCCGAGCCTATTTCTCATGACATGGTTTGTTCCACTGACAACAGAATGCTTATTCTGTGTTTTAACGGATCGCACCTTCTTTAATGGAAATAATATTATTTCCCATGGATGTGGAGGACACAATCATTCAGGTGAACTCCCCCATACATATTCACGACAATTGATTATTCATACAATCCATAACATATGCAATATGGACTATATTCAATAAGGACTCCATCTTATTCAAACCAAAGGCAAAACTGTACTATCCTTGGTTACAAGCATTTACACTCAGGCCACGTGACGTCACATTTGGCCAGACTCACGTGTCACCTGCACCACTGCTCTACGTGCACAGTAGACAGTTGTTGACTCAAATTTACTGAGCGTCACAACCCTACATGATCTACGTTACTAGGGCCGGTGTTACCGTACGGTATATAAAGAGTTGACGCATCCGTTAAATTCAGTCTCTGAAGAGCCCGGTAACAGGGCGAAACCGGTCAGACTGTAATAGATAGCAAACCGGCACATCTGCCTCCAGGGCACTCGCCTGGTCTTACATTGCTAAAACTACTTTATGCTTTAGACTAGGCTTGCTGGTATTTGAATGAAAGGTATCTTTATGGGGAACTTGAATCTTTTAGCCATTATATGTCTAACGTTAATGTGAAAACGACGTCAGCCATAATTAGCACTTTAAGGTTTAACTGTGGTCCACTTGAAAGAATATGCAACCAGCATACTTGAGCCACCAAAATATCACCACCCAGAATGCCCCTCCTGTATAGATACATCATGGCATCCATTTTTTTTTTACATTGTACCGTCTTATCTCTTTAAGGTGCTCCCTTCCCATTTTTCAGGCACAAAAATTCACTTTGTGATAATTTATCTGCTGTTAGTTAACTCATTCCATACTCTGGTGACAGGCCTTGGTCAGTGGTTCTAGCACTGACTTAAGACTATAGGCATGTAGGTACTTGAAAGAAAGCTCTTTCCATGAAGATTTTAAATATGCAATTGTTGTTTTAAATCTAGGTAAATATACAGAAAAATCAGGGACTGGTATGGAATGAGTTAAATGTTTTAAATTTTGGTCTACAATTGGAGTTCACTTGAATTAATTTCCTCATCCACCTTTTGAGGAGGGCTGTTAACAGTCAACTTGCTTCACTGAAAATTATAACAGACTTCCACTTTTGTGGTACAGAGGTCCCCCTCTTATAAGGCCACTCCAAATGCACTAAAAGGTGGACTTATAAGAGGGCTGGCCTCTCTTGAGGGGTGAAATGCAATGAAAATGTCATACATGCATGGAGAAATGACCTTGTAGAGGGGGTGGCCTCTCTGTGGGGGATGGGAGGGGGGGGTTATAAGAGGGGGACCACCTTTAGTTGTGTGTTATCTTCCCCACAGATACAGCACCCCAGCCCTTGGAACACCTACCTTAGTGGGTTGGTATCTGTACCCCTCCCCACAGATCCAGCACCCCAGCCCTCGGAACACCTACCTTAGTGGGTTGGTATCTGTACCCCTCCCTACAGATACAGCACACCAGCCCTGTTTCTTCCTTCAACTCCTCCATTTGTTTGAGGACTGAGCTCTTCACGGTCACCTGACCTTTCTCATTTGTCTGAAATCAAGTATATGACATGTAGGGTCTACATTCTCTCCTGACAACTCTGTTGTATTGAAATGCCTTCCCCACGAGGCAAATAGCAGCACATTTTGAACACACCATAAGTTAAGATCCTTCTGGTCTTTGAGCGATGGTAAAAGATCCTGAACACTTCCCAGACAGCATTACACAGAACATACTACACTACTTGGAACTGTGACATGTCAATATAACTTGCCCACTTTAACCCTTCCCCTTTCAAACCAGCTTGAACTGATTGCTGGTCACGTTATTTCTACAGTAATGAAAATAACTTTAAGGGAGAATCGTAGATAAGACCTCTCCAGGTAACATTCCCTAAGACAACAACTTTAACTCTTTCAGTGCCAAGTTTCGGACTGAGTCAACAGCTTGGCTCAGTGTGCCAAGGAAAGCTGTTGACCTGGAACACCATATTATATGGGACGATAGGCATGCTGACCATTACATTCTATGGGACTATAGACATACTGACCATTACATTCTATGGGAATATAGGCATGCTGACCATTACATTCTATGGGACTATAGGCATGTTGACCATCATATTCTATGGGACTATAGGCATGTTGACCACTACATTCTATGGGACTATATAGGCATACTGACCATTACATTCTATGTGACTATATGAATGCTGACCATTACATTCTATGGGACTATAGGCATGTTGACCATCATATTCTATGGGACTATATGCATGTTGACCATTACATTCTATGGGACTATAGGCATGTTGACCATCATATTCTATGGGACTATAGGCATGTTGACCACTACATTCTATGGGACTATATAGGCATACTGACCATTACATTCTATGTGACTATATGAATGCTGACCATTACATTCTATGGGACTATAGGCATGTTGACCATTATATTCTATGGGACTATATGCATGTTGACCATTACATTCTATGGGACTATATAGGCATACTGACCATTATATTCTATGTGACTATATGAATGCTGACCATTACATTCTATGGGACTATAGTCATGCTGACCATTATATTCTATGGGACTGTAGACATACTGACCGTTACATACTATGGGACTATAGGCATGTTGACCATCATATTCTATGTGACTATATGAATGCTGACCATTACATTCTATGGGACTATAGGCATGTTGACCATCATATTCTATGTGACTATATGAATGCTGACCATTACATTCTATGGGACTACAGGCATGCTGACCATTTTATTCTAAAGGACTAGAGGCATACTGACCATTATATTCTATGGGACTATGGGCATGTGGGAACTTGAATGAAAGTCTTTTTTTACAAAAAATATGAACTATCCATTTTATAATTCAGAGAAGTTCAGCTTAATAAGTACTTTGACCTTAGTGGTAGTTGGTTGGGAAAGCGTTACGACTGTTGACTTACCGTCATGCCTAAGGCTCCCAACTGCTTCTGACGTTTTGCCATGGCCAGCTTCTTCTTCTCTGCCTTGGTCTGTTGGCGGATATCTTCAATCTGAGGGGAAGACAAAAATAAACTTTACAATTAGAATTCAAAGAACAATAATCTTATCTCAGAAAGAAATGAATCAAATAAAATTATAGGAGTCAGTCATCATTTCACATATACAAAGAGTACTCTTGAGGGGAGCGGGAAATATGGTGGTGTGCACTTTAAATGATCAAACTACCACACAAAACCTTTGTGTTTGACATTGGGTACTAGAAAAAATCTGGGAAATATATAATGTGAACCAAATAAATGTTGCTATCATGACATTTCTACTTGAAATAAAAAACAAATGTACGCCATCTTTTTCATAAAATTTTTTCTCCTGTTGTTATCAAATAAACTGGGAAGGTATAATTTTGAGCTGCTGGACCATATTTTTTGCACTCCTTCACAAATGAAACCATTGGAATTGCACATAGGCTCTTTCAATACCACATTTATCCAATCCAGTATCATAACGCCAGGCAGTTCGGTGGCAGTTGTTAGCCTTCCTATCAACTCACTATGTCAAGAGTATTATGAATGAAAAAAAAACAAAAACGGTAAAATCCTCTGATATGGGGCAAATATTCATGTTTTACGGAATTTGGACTGAAGTAACTGAAGCAACTGTTGACAAGATGAGAGAAGACGATGTGAGGTGAAGCTGGACACTGACCTTGGCCGCAGCTTGCGGGTGTTCTCTCAGTGCCTCCATCAAGTTCTCGGCCAGAGAGCCAATGTGTTCATCGGACGACACCTGCTCCAACTTGTGGAGGATTTGTATCAAGTCCTTCCCGATCATTAACTACAATATAAAAAGAATGGATAAGCAACAGTTCAGTCAAATGCATGTCATCCATCTTCACAAATGGAGGTTGGAACCGTCCCCCCCCCCCCAAAAAAAATCTGTGGCACAAGCATGTCTCACTGACCCTGTCTTTGTTTAACTTACCAACTCAGTCCCATGCTTTTAACATTTTTTACCACTTTCAACAGTAACAAAACATAATTTGACTGAGAATTGCAGATGAGACCTTTCAAGATAAGATGCCCCAGATCAACAGCTTTCCTTGGCATGGATGGGACACTTAGCACCCAACCCATGCTACAGAAAGCTGTTGACTCATGTATTAAGTCAAAGGGGAATGGGTTAAGGGAAAGTGTTCTAGTTATTTTTCCTCAATAGTGCAACAATGTCACAATGTTCAACAATTGTGTCATATTTTTATGTCAGCTTTTGCAACTGGTTGTTCCTACTGACAACAATTTGTCCAGTACAAATTGAAAGAGATCTAAAAATGATATATTTTACCTTGAGCATTATCCATTAACATGATAACTTGATTTTGCATTTGACCAAATCTATTTTGGATCCATATCAAATATTCCTGGCTATTTTTTTGTTCCCTATTTCCTTTGTCTCATCTTACCTGGGTATTTTCGTGTCCGCGGCACAGACCTGTGAGCAGTCTCAGACAGTAAGGTAGAGCTGGCTTACTGATAAACTCCTTCCAATTTTCAGAGTCGGTGCTGAAAGACAAATTTGACAATATGAGGTCCTGGTGAACACACATTTGTGGCAACAGGGCACCTGTTGCCACATATTTAGTTTAAATGTTTTTAAATTTTAAATTTCTCTTTTTTTTTTTTATTTAAATTTGAGAATGGCGAGTTGGTTAATTTAAATACACAAGTATCAGTGTGATTGGCATGATAACACCTTGTACATACTTAATTTTATTTACTGTATTCATGGCCCTCAAGAGTTTATCTTTCAGATACTCACGCCAGCAGAGTTTTGACCTCAGGAGCATGCATCTGGATGTATTCCATGGAGTCCTTGCATATTTCATGTTCCAGCATCAGGTCTTTAAGCTTGTTACCATTGGCATTTTTCTGAAAGCAAATAAAATACTTGTCATTTGTGTGTGAAAACCTTCATAATAAAATAAAGTTTAGTGCTGTTATGAAGCACTCTGTCACAGGCATTACACACTCTGTCACAGGCTTTCACCTTTTGTCAGTGAAGTCGCACATTATTAAAGTTCTTTTATAAAATCCTCTGGTTTGTTGCTTCTTTCTGTAAGCGCTGAAGACACAGCTCCATTTTCAAACAGTAATGCTGATCACTTTTACTAGACTTTAATTCCTCTGCCCTTGGTGCTGTGCTCAAGACAGATTTACCCTAGCATGTTAGTATTACTGCACAAAATTTCTCTTAAAAATTCCTGCCTATTCTGCAATTCAACTTGGGATAAATAGATATCACCATCTTGTAACTGGATACAGATTCTCAGATGACACTCGCAAGTTCTGTTTGAGTGATACATTACTCAACCTTTAGCGTCGTAATGTATTGCTCAAACGGAACTTGCTTGTCACATCTGTGAACCTATATCCAGTTACGCAATATAGTGATTCTCTATTTAAATGCATACGACACATTAGGAGAACATACCCAGGTGCTAGAGTTGGGGGGCCTGGGTGTCTGGCTTCATGCCACACCAGTTTGTATACCTGCTAACCTGGGACAAGTGGCATTCCAACCACGATAATGAAAATTTTAAAGCACTTGATCTGGCAGCATCAAGGAGTTTTGATTTTACAAATAGCACTTGAATGGGTGGATAAGCAAGTTCAAACAGGGGGGCAAGTAAAACATCAAAATAACTTGTCCTATGGATAAAAGTAGCTGACAAGATTTGGTGAGCTCTATGGTGGGAAGACAAAGTTCGCAATGAAACTATGTGTGGTTTGTGGCTATTTAAATGTCTTTCACTTTGACAGTTGAAATATGGACTAACCTCGATACCATTTGCAATAACACAGAAGCAGTCCAGGTGAATGAGCTCATCCTGCGTGTGTTCAAAGTCAAACCTGAAATGCAAGATCAAGTAATTAATCCTCTCAGTGCTAATAAAATCTGTGCTGACATACAGTATAACAATCATTTAAGAATCATATTCATTGTACACAGATCTTTCACTCAAGTACCAGCATGCCTTTATTTCCAGAGAAAAAATGGAAAACTTGATCAGTCTCCATTTTAGTACAGAAAGGGTTACCAAGAGCCACATAAATAAAGCAGTCCATTTCTCATGTCCATAGTACGCTCTGTGTATGGTTACCCATGTATAACATAAAGGCCTCACCTTCCATTGACTTAACAGATCATGGTAGTACCTGTGGAGTAAACCCCTCCAATGACAGAAGAGAGGCCACTTTGTAAAACCCCAAATGCTATTCTTGCAATGTTACTATACTACCTGTCTTTAAAGTCTACTTTTCACGAGGCTCAAAGTTTGATCTTTCCAGACAGAGACTACTGTACATATATGTTGATCAGGTCCTTGATGCTTTCTTCATCAACAAACAAGGCTGACATGTCATGCTCCCGCTGAACCATGACCTGCCATGCAATGCTGTCATGTCATGCTCCTGCTGAACCATGACCTGCCATGCAATGCTGACATGTCATGCTCCTGCTGAACCATGACCTAATGCAATGCTGACATGTCATGCTCCTGCTGAACCATGACCTAATGCAATGCTGACATGTCATGCTCCTGCTGAACCATGACCTGCCATGCAATGCTGATATGTCATGCTCCTGCTGTATCATGACTTGCCATGCACGGCTGACATGTCATGCTCCTGCTGTATCATGACTTGCCATGCACGGCTGACATGTCAACTCCTGCTGTATCATGACTTGCCAAACAAGGCAAGCGCTGTACACCCTTGGTTTACAACCTGTCCAATCATTCAGTGAGCCAATCATCTACTGAATGTGGAACTGGATTCAGTTTTCCTTTGGGCCCCAGTGAGTAGCCAATGGTCTCTCACCTGTTAAAGTTGACATAAGGCTTGAAATGGTTGATCAGAGTCAGCATCTTGTCTCTGTCTCCAAAGGCCAGGAATGGGATAAGTCTCATCAGGGCCTGTAACACCGGGGCGTTGGCTCGCACAAAGGGACTGTTGATACGGTCCAGCAACATCATCAGCTGCTCATGGTCACCACACAGCTTGGAGAACTCCTGAAAATAACATCAAAAATCTCAATTTTTCTTGAATATATAGGATTAAACTTACTATTGGCTCTTATTACTGCCATTCTTGCAGGCTTTTTCTGTTAAATTTAGATCAAGGGGACACAACATTCACAAATATTGCAGGCTACCACTTTTAGAAAGAAAATAAACCATTCACATGATGTTTGCAACAGTTAGTTTAGTTTGCAATCACATCATCAAAGTCAATGCTCACTACAGTGGTTCCCCTCTTATAAGGCCCCTCTCACCTGAGGCCACCCCTCTTGAAAGGCCAGCATTCTTAGAGAGAAAGTATGGTATTTCCATTGCATTCTCAATCTCAAGAGAGGCCACCCCTCTTATAAGGCCACTTTTTGGCTGCACTTGGGGTGGCCTTTAAGAGGGGGACCACTGTACCACCACATTACACGTTTAAGGTGTGTTCAGCCCTGTAAGGCTGTTGGAGACTTCATCGGAAAAGCTATAAACACTGTTTACAAATTTTGTGACAGGCAGTACCTTTTCTTAATTCCACATACTATATACAAATAACTCCAGGTAATGGAAGGTTTCTATTTCTTTTCTTTTCTTTTTGTTTTGTTTTGAATTTTCAAACCAGTTAAATACAGTTGTCCTGTCTTCACAGACCACTCCAGTGAGCAGCCAACTGCCTTCAAAAGATCACCTTTTGACGTTCTTTACTAAGTACCTTTCATGTTATTTATACCTTCTATGAGGGACCAACTGTCTTGAGACACCATAATTTGGTCATTCATCGTCTGAGGTGATCTTTCAAAATGGGATTCACAGTACAAACTAATATGTTATTCATTTCATTCATCACAGTAACTTATAACAGATCAATTGTGAGTGTCATTGCACTGACCTCCGTCACTTTGTGGGTCTCTGGTGACTGTCCGCTGGCCTCCAGCAGAATGGTCTCCATGATCTGGAGGATTTGTTCTGTCAGCGTCTGTCCTTTGGTCGATGTACCACTCTCTTGCTCTGCCAGCAGAGCCTGCACAATATACATTAATATTCATGAGGCTCATTGGTATTCATAAAAACTCATTTGCATAAATGTGTATCTTCAGTGGAAGTACACGTTGAATCAAATTCAAACAAAAAAGACATCAGAGTTTGAGACCTGTAAGAAATATACACATTTGAAAAAAAAAAAAAAGAAAAATTACCTTTGAAAAATTGAGAAATAACCACACACTTCTGGAACTTCTGAAGTGGAACCTTTTTCCTTTCACTTTCTTGCCCATTTCTTCCTGTACACATTAACTCATTCCATACAATGGTGTCTTGCAAGGCAGTGCCAGAACCACTGACTTACGACTATAGGCATGTTGGTACTTGAATGAAAGCTCTTTTCATGAAAAATTAAATTATGCAATTGTCGTCTTAAATCTAGGTAAATATACGGAAAAATCACGGACTGATATGGAATGAGTTAAATGATACAGGTGTTAACCTTTTCACAGTCAAGGCCAAATTGTGTGGCATATCTCTTAAAGACAGTTTTAATGCTAACTTTTTTTCGTTCTTGTACATTCCTACAGAAATGAGATGTTAATAATATCCTTTGATCAGTGTGTGTGTGTGTGTGGGGGGGGGGGGTGTTACATGTCTGGTGCAGACACTTACCAGATTGAGGGCACCCAGCATAATGTTGATTGTCTTCATCTCAGTCTTGATAAGCTGTCCTTTGATCAGTGTGTGTGTGTGGTGGTGGTGGTGGGGGGGTTACATGTCTAGTGCAGACACTTACCAGATTGAGGGCGCCCAGCATAATGTTGATCGTGTTCATCTCAGTCTTGATAAGCTGTAGTCTATTTGACTTGACCTTCACACAGAAGCTGAACAGTTTCAGTAGCACCATCATCAGGGGCTTCCCTGTGACCAGATCACGTATCGCTGCAAGTCTGCATGAAGAGGGATGAAAATATAGTACAGTGAAACCTCATTACACTGACACTCAGATATCCCACATAGTCAATATAATGACACAAATTTTCTGAGAGAAAAAGTTTGTTTTCTTTGTTATTTGATTCATTTATCTGACATATTTAGTTAGGGATGGTTCAACATTTTCATCATTTTTGAATTAGTACTTACAGTACGCAAGGGGGGAGGGGGTTAAATGGGTCTGTACACTTTCACAGAAATGGAAAATGATGGTCAATTTTTGGCCTGTTTTGTGCAATTTTGCTATGATTTTTTGGGAAAGTCATCATTTTTAAAGTACTAATTTGGGGGGAGGGAGGGGGTCATGAAATTTAGTACCCTAAGTACTAATTCAAAAATGATGATAATGTTGAACCATCCCTTATCTGACACATTTCTTACGGAACAGATGATGTCATTATAATGAGTTTTCACTGTATATGCTCGATATCAGTCGCTCTGAATACAGGGGAGGGTTGTCTTCAAAGCATAAAGAATAACACAGGTAAATGAATTACTGTATGGAGACTCTGTCTCTATTCCACAGATGATATGACATGCTACAATGTACATCATTATTATAGAGCTGTGTTTTGTGAATAAAAAAGAAAAACAAAAAAGTTAAGCTCCCACTTGCTATTCTTATGACTACTGTGATCAATAAGCTTGGGTAGAATTAGTTTTGCAGTATATGTGGAACTGTGACTTATATGTGAAGCATTAAAAATTAAAATTAAAAACTGTACACCTCTATATGCCGGAAAGTGACCCACTTTTGACTGCAGTCCCTATCCAGAGCATCAGAACAGCTCCCCCCCCCCCCCCCCCATGATCCAACCAAGCCTTATTTAGCACTAGCTGACCCAGTGATGTGAATGCACAGACTTTCTGTATTTGGGAAGTTCCTGCCCTTTCAAAAATCCTCATTTTTGAATCCTATATATTAATAATAATAATAATAATAATAATATAATAATAATAATAATAATAATAATAATAATAATAATAATAATAATAATACGATGGCTCTCCGCTTGTCTGCCGCGGTCCTGTGTTACTCTGTGACACAGGTGGCCTTGGAACAACAAAAAAAAAAATCAAAAAAAAAATCCATCCCTTTCACACCCTATCCCCGCCTCTAAGGCTCAAACAAAGCACATTTAATGTAGAAAGGAACGCAGATACCATTTTTGATTCATATTGGTGACAGCTCAGTCATTAACAGTGAGCTACATTAATATGAATATTAACAAAGTATGTGTTTAACGTAAAAAGGAATGCAGTTAACCCTGGAGAGGCATCATCAGAGCTTTTGAACAGTTGTTCATGACGAGAAGCTGTAAGCTTCAAAACTAGTCACACTGCCTCTCTGTTATGAGCCTTGCTCAGTTGTATTTGCTTATATGTGAAGCAACTTTGGTGCTTACCTCTGCAACATGACTGTCAGTCCATCACATTCACTCATCACATTGGCCATCTTATACACCTCCTCATTGTCCACGTCCTCATCTGAAATAACATCATCATCTTTAAACTCCTATTCTTACAGTTTCTTGGGAGGTCTCTGTTGTACAGATTTCCAAATAATATGATTACAATTAGTGTCACTTTCTGTCACATTGAAATTTCATGTAAAATGTTTGAATTCTCTGAGTTGAAATTCCTAATTCTATAAATTTTGCCATTATGCATTCAAGCATCATGTTATGCTTTGACCACCTTGATATTTTAAACGTTCTCATATTCAACCCTTAAAACACTGATTTAAGATTGAGTCAACAGTTTCCTCGGGACACTTTGCATGCAAAGTGTCCCAAGGAAATCTGTTGACTAAGACTACTTTTTGCTTTAGACCAGGCTTGCTGGTATTTGAATGAAAGGTATCTTCATCAGGAACTTGAATCTTTTAACCATTATATGTTTAACGGTAATGATAAAATAACTATAGATGTGATTGCAACTTTAAGGGTTAATACACTCTACTCCTAAAATCTTTGTAACCTCCCTCCAGTTGTCCCAAGCACCCACCTCCTCCAGTGTCCAGTGAATTCACCATGTCCTCAGTGGCGTCCCCTAGTAGCCCTCTCATGCGATACACCACTCTCATAGCTTCACCCTGAAATATACCACACATCAGTTATACAATCATATGCCACAATTATGTATAAATTTTCCCTCTTGGAACAAAGTTTGCATGTACTGCTTTCTATAGATATGGACTCCATACTAAGTGTAAACATTTGTGTCCAAATGTATGCTGGCTTTTAAGGGTCCAATCTGGACATTTTTTAACATTTTCTTTGATTTTTGTTTAACATTTGGTTTATAAGCTTCAACCTTTTCATAATAACTCTTCACATTAATGTTCAAATTTGGTATCTTCAGTGTTTTTATAAATACAATGGGTACATTTTAATTGAAGGTTGTATGCAACACTCAATCAGTTATTTTATCTTTACAGGCCACAAAACCACACAAATATAAGACCAGAGCCATGCCCGGGGCATGAATGTCTCGCCAGCGTAATTCAAGCCACTCCGAAGTTTTTTGTTGATGGACGGACGGATGTCTGGAAAGTGACTGCTTAGTCTCGCCAACAGCTTATGCTGGCAAGACAATAATGCCACTCCGAAGTTTTTCTCCAATGCTCAATCAAGAATGAAGTAATCAATGAAGTGTGACAGTGATGACCCTTGTCTCTAGGGATGATTACAATAAATCATCCACTCAAATATGAAAGGCCTATGTAGTGTAGTTACTGAAATAATGCCACTCCGAAGTTTTTCTCCAATGCTCAATCAAGCATGAAGTAATCAATGAAGTGTGACAGTTATGACCCTCGTCTCTAGGGATGATTACATTAAATCATGTACCCAAATATGAAAGGCCTATGTAGTCTAGTTACTGAAATAATGCCACTCCGAAGTTTTTCTCCAATGCTCAATGAAGCATGAAGTAATCAATGAAGTGTAACATTGATGGCCCACATCTCTAGTGATGATTACAATCAATCATCCACCCAAGTATGATAGCCCTATCTGATCTAGTTAGTGAAATAATGCCACTCCGAAGTTTTTGGTTGACAGACGGACGGACGGACGGACGTCCAGAAAGTGACTGCTTAGTCTCGCAAACAGCTAACGCTGGCGAGACAATAATAATAACACAATGACATTTTGCAAAATATAAGAGAGAACCTAAGTTAGAATTTAAGCTCCACGATACTTCTGGTCTTGTGAAAAAACAGCTCATCCCTTTTTGTAAATATGCTGGATCAAAATTTGATTTCAGTGCCAAACAGTTTTGTCCACAGCACCTGAAGTAATGAAAAGGCACAAAGCGTACTGACCTCTCCGTGTTCGGGGACCCAGACTTTCTTGTAGACGTCCTTCACTGGCAGCTCCAGGCTGATGATCTTGTTGTTTACCAGCAGCTGTGGGAAACAAATGTATTCACTACACTCTTACATGGCTGACAGTGAGTTACTATTTTTCTCTCACGAGGGATCGTTGTTGCTGGGGCAAATCATTAGTGACCACAGGTAACTCCAGAACCTCCGAGTCTTCTGCCTAGGAGGGAAAGCTCCCGCTTTTTTGTACTTTTTACAAAGTCTCCTGCTCTCCCACTTTTTATAAAATGCCTCCCGCTTTTTATAATATTTAAAAAAAGTTGCATTATTCCATTGGTGGCTGTAAAGTTGTACATTTTGCTGTGTTGTAACAGTTGTACTATAACATGAGGAATATGTCTATGATGGTGCCTAAAATGGTTCAAAATGCAGGAAATGAAGGTGAAAATTTCAGATTTTTCCTGGGGGACTATGCCCCCAGACCCCCCCAGCTCTGCTTCGCACCTTTGGCACTCACCCTGCCGCTTTTCAATACCTGCAGGAGGAAGATCTCCCACTTTAAGCATAGGCTAGTTTGGAGGCTCTGTAACTCCTCTCGCCATGTGAGAGTTTGTTTATTCTATGTTTAATTTGGCATCCATCGCAACAAAAATATGCCATAGGTATACTTTCAATGCCACCCTGGTGTGCCATGTTTGTTTATGCTCATTGTAGTTATTCAATGTCATGTGTGATGTATAATCAGACATCCCTCATGTGCATTTGATTTCATCTGCGTGTTAATGTGCATTTGATTTCATCTGCGTGTTAATGTCCTAAGTCACTGATGCAAGCGCGTCACAACTTAGTTGTAACAATCTTTAGGTCATGTGATCTACAGTGAGTTACTATTTTTGGATTTCACTCTAGAAAATGATAATTCATACTCAAACATGGAATAAACAAAAATTCATAAAGGAAATATACACCAAATACACCATCTCACAACCAAGGAGGTTTTTGACAATACATGTATCCAGAAACTTTGTCCTTGAGTTCTTTGCTGTAACTTGTGACTTAGCAGCAAACTATGTCACACTCGCAAAGAGATTGTATGAATAAACTACTGATGTCCATCACTTGAGAAACCATCCCTAGCAGAAGTCCAAATGTGGCGACATAAAGCAGGTGTTCTCTCCATAGAGGCAAAATAACATCTTTAGAAAATATGTGGTCTTAAAATGGAGATGGTCTCTAAACTCATTCCACCCTAATGATGCTTCTTCCAGCTAATATCAAAATGTAGTCTGCTAATTGTATCTTACTAATCTAGGGATTATTTTGCAAAATTTTAGATGAACCTTGCAAAGAAGATCATTCCAAATCATATGCCCATGGTCAACAGCTTTCCTTGGCGTGCTCTGGGTGCAATGCGCCCAGAGCATGCCAAGGAAAGTTGCTGACTCAGTCTTCTATCAGGGTGGAATGAGTTAAGAGGAGGATTGCTGTACACTGAAAAGAAGGGATTCATTTCAATTGTCTGTGGCACATAACTACCACACACATATTCAACAATCCACAGCAGAAACCAGAATGGATGATCCTTTGAGACACTCTTATCACACTACACATACCTTACTCATCTTAATAAGCACACAGCGTGCTGTAAAAATGTGTCATCCACAAAAACTAAAAGAAATGTAGATCCTAAGTGTAATAATAAATTCTACCACTGGTTTGAAAACTATGGGATATTTTGGGGGTTCATTCTTTGAAAATAAAAAAGTGGTGCGCACTTATTATATAGTGCACGCCTATTATGAATACCATATATCAGACAACAAAATTTTGTTGAAATTCTTTGATTACAAATGGAAATTGACGGCATGTAGCTTCATGATTTCAGTTTTCAAAAGTGCAGTTGCTTACCTCCATCCCTGTATCATCCTCCAGTAAGGCAACCAACTCACAGTCTGAAATGTACAATTTGACATGTAGGCAGCATGGAACTGAAGACATACATAAAAGACACCTGTCTGTGTGTTATCTATGGGGAGTCACACTGTACTTCACTGCAGCATCAGGTCAATCTGCAGACAAGCCTTCATCAAAAATACCTGTCCAGCTGTGGTGTTTTCATTGTTGGGGCAACAAGAATTGCTTCTGCAGAAAACATCAAGACTTATTGCATCCAAGAAAATATAAATTCCCACCTTTTCTCTACATTATTATAGAAACATGTAACAAGTAACCATCTTGAAATTATTTCTGGTTCATCAGGACAATTTTAACAACTGAAGTCAAATATGCCAATTCAAGAGAATAATAAATTCTCACCTTGACAGATTTTATTTTTAACATCTCTCATGAGAGGCCCAAGTCCTGGTTCATTGGAGCTATATGGATTACCCAGCATCCTCCCCTGCAGGAAGTCCTCCTGTTGTGGATCTTTCTCCAGGGACAAGAAGAACTCACCAACATCATTCTCCTCCTGTGATGAATAAGAAATAAATACATGAAGAAGATAATATGCAAAGATGAGTAACATATGGACCCAAGACAAACTTACCTTGTTGACTTGAACAGAATGTAGCTGTGGGTGCATTACAAAATACAGTGGTACCTGCTCTAAAGACCACCTCTCATGAAAGACCGCACTAGTTTTTAAGACTGCCATTTTAAGACAATGGCCTTTGATTTCTTTGTAAGCTTACCTGTAGTGAAAGACCACCTGCCATATGTGACCACTTTTGTTTGGCTTTAAGGGTGGTCTTAAATAGCAGGTACCACTGTAGTTCAATGTTTCCTCCTGGCCTTGGTATAGCTGAGGTTGTAAATGCCTTTTTTACATAAAATTATGGATGGTAAGTATCAATATTCCCTGCATGTCTTCTTAAGACTAACTCAACATTTTCCTGTGCAGACTGCATGAAACAGGACCACAGTGTGTGCCTAGGAAAGCTGTTATCCTATGGCATATTATTCTAATGTTCGCTGGTAAACTTAAATAGGAAAAAGTTGCATAACAATTCAAAGACATCAGGCTCCTGACGGTTAAAACTTTCAACCTTTTGGGTAACTTTGACTTTTGCATGGATACACTTTTGCTAGGGAAAACTAACCTTTTTGAATTTCCTGTCATAAAACACTAATTTATAAATGACCAAAAACAATCATAGCATTTCATGCAACAGTCACATCGTACATCCCCAGTTTGGAAATGCTTTGACCCTTGCAAGGCAAAAATACTACTGCTACACTACAAAAATTTAGCCTGCCAGTCACTTTGTGGCTGGTTCATTGAGATTTCTGAAACAACTTTCAGCATTCTGACATGACAAATGTTCAGCAGACCATCACTTTGAATATGAACCACTCGAAATCCAGTTACTGACTTTGGCCACCTCCCCACCACAGTCACACAATTTATTTCATAATTAAGATGTGCCTTTGTCACCAAGTTACTCAAACTCCCTTGACCAACCTCAGGCAGTTCAACAAGTGTGGCAAGCTAGGTAAAGTAGCCCCCAACATCTATGGATGTTTCTCCAAAAACATGAAACTCTGTATTAGGAGAACAACTCAGTGCCTGACAATTACATACAGCATGTAGACCTCTGGGTGCTATCCAAATAGAGGAGTTTGAAACATATATCCTGATTGTCTAATATTCCCAGTCACTACCTATGTCTGTGTGATGATCCACTCACTTGCTGTCCGACCCCTCACACAGTACTGTTAACAGAGATGCCAACATTCAAAAATTCCATTTCAGGGACATTTAAGTGAGAACATCAGGGACAGAGCATATTTAACAAAGAATATATAAGAAAATACTCAGTTTCAATGCGGAACAAACATGATAAATTGGTCAAAATTTCAGCTAATTTCAGGGACGATCCCTGATGATGAGGGACAGTTGGCATCTTTGTTGTGCAGTCCTGGTGGCCAGAGCTGGTAACTGGATTTTTAAAGGTCCATATTAAAAGATCACAAGTCATGAGGTTAATGATCAGGACATGGCAAGCAATCATGTAAGTGAGTACTTTGTGGTCCATGTACTCACTGGGTAGATGATGCTGCAAAGACGCTCGAAGATGAAGACAGGAGACCGGAGATCATCCAAGCCATATTTCTGCACTGTCTGAACACACACTGCCATAAACTCCTTGGCTTCAGACTCTGTGCCTGAAACACAAATTAACAGGATGTTCATATACATGATTTCGTTCCATGCTAATGATTGACAGTTAGGCTGTAGTTAGGAAGGCTCTGCTGGGAGTTTTACATTCAAATTATTCACGGCTAGACCTTCTGTTCAAATGCCAACATGTCTGGTCTAAAGTTAGCAAAGGGCCAACTTTTCTTCTTGTTTTTTTTTTTTTTTGGGGGGGGGGGGAGGCAATCTTGCAATAAATGTTGCATATGCCAGCAAGATATCTTCCCATTTTTACCACATATATGCAGTTGTACAGACCAGCTCTTAAAAATTTATGTTGGGAGTCATATTTAGACACAACTCAAACAAAGTGCAAGTGTCAATCTTAGCATTAAGATCGAGACAGCAACATAAATGACACAAGTAACAATTCAGGATGCTGCCTGTAGGTGGCAGCACTGCTACATATCCCATTTGCCACTTCTGTTAGTGGCGACACCTGGAGAACAAGCAAGCCTAGCTCTTCTCATTGGCTAGCTGTTGTCAGGAACTACCAGCAGGAAGTGGTGTGTCATGAAAATTAGGCTCCTGAGCATCTCCTACTGTAGTGAGAAAGGGTTAATTGAGAACTGACCTGTTGTCATTTCTTCCAAGAGCTCCAGCAGCTTATCCTGGGTCTCGTCTATCAACTTGGTGCGCTGTACGACCAGTCTACGCAGAGACAGGTAGCCATTGAGGACTGTCCCCACCAAACGACTCTTGTAGTGCTGCTTCAAGATGTCTTGCTCAATGAAGGACGACAACAGCTCTGGAAGGCAAGACAGAAATTTATCAACATCTAGCTAGAACACAAAATATTCAATTTACTCATTGCACATTGTAATGACAGTATTGGTTGTGTGAGGAAAAGGTGACTGACTTATTCTCGATAGTTTGAAATTATCAGTCAAGAATGTCTCCTCTGTCAGCTGTAATATATCCCAGATTCCAGGAATATGTTATACTAATCAGCATGTCTTGTAGGAATCATCAACAGTGGAGATGTCCTGGCCTACAGGGGTAACTCGTGTAACCACACAGTAGCTACACAGAGCTCATGAGTTTACATGGACCAGAAAGGGGATGGTGGGGAAGGGAGACTATTGTTATTTCTTAAGCAACTATACCTGTACAGGTTTGGGCTGGCGAATGAGTGACTTTGTAACATTGTCAAGATGTAGCAAGTGCTTCTGTCTATCATTTAAAACAGTACAAGAGAGGAGTAGACAAGAAACTTGTCAACATTACCTGTAAGAGCCTTCAGTGCGTATCCTTGTGACAGGTCTGAGCTGAGGGTGGTATCCTCTAGTACTGTCAGCTTGTCAATCTCCTGTCATATTGAAATAAAACACTTTCAAAAACACATATTTAACTTATGGTTTCTCGTGTCTTAATAGACACTGTTAAGACCCCACACAGCAGCACTTGATGGTGATTATTTGTATCATTTTATTCAACTGCAAACTCCCTTAAAGCTTTTGTTAAACAAATAGCCAAATTTATGCAAATTATTTTGGTCTCTTCTGACAAATTATTGATAAAAATATATCAAATTAAGAAACCCACACCTCGAACAGTTTTGTTACTTCAAAGATACTATCACAAGACAGACCCAGTAGACATACTTAACCCCAATAACAATCAAAAGGTCAGTCAACAATCTCCACCCGCTTGTCTTGTCTTTTCCTTGCTCATTTCCCAGACCACCCAAGTAACCCCCTCCCCTGAGAGTTCAGTTGCTTAACTATCATCAGGAGACTTCAAGTATTAGACAAAAACACTTTGTACCAGGCTGCAGCAAGTTAGGGCTGGTTTAATCTCATTGTAGTAACAATAAGCCATGAGATTCAAGAAATTTCCTCAATGACATGATGCATTGTTACTCTGACCATAATGCATGACGCTCAGTGCCAGAAAATGTCTGCTGGCTTTACCTGTGTGATGAGTCGTCCAATGCGAGGCAGCACGCCTTTGATGGCCAGATACAGCTGCCAGTGAGCAGGGGAGACCAGCTTCTTGTACAGAGACAGAAACTCAGCGGCACTTTCTCCACTGTGTCCTAACTCATCCAGGTAGCTGTCAGGGAAAATCAGAAACATTAGCTGGTCAGTATTTACACATCTTTTTATTTTGACCAGGAACAAGATAATACACTTGGATCATGATTGAATATCTCGATGCTTGTCAGTGCCAACAATGTGGTTAGTATCTCGACACCTTTGGATAAAAGTTTTGAAGATCATGTTTTGTGATAGAGATTGTGTATTTAATTTTGGTTTCATATATATGTATTTATAGATACATACACACACACATACACATACATAAATATGAAAGTGAAGTTATATCTCATATTTTGATGAAACAGCTTCCATGTCCATGTTATTTGTGTGCCTTTTATGACTAAATTCACTGATATAAATGTAACGTATACCATGTTGAGTTTTCTCATTTTCACTTTTATACACAGTTTAATACAATTAATCAATCTAATTTCACAACTTCTGAATATTTTGGTATTGATACTCCTTTCTAAAATTTACCTAAAATTATTTAAAGAGAAAAAGCAAAGAAACACAACTTGCCTGCTATCATGTGCATGTAATTTTAATGTTGTCACCATGTTTAAAACAAATTCCAAACACATAGATTCCATGCTCTGCTTATAAAACCCACGGATAGTAACCTGAATGGTGTCATTCAATTTTGGCTCCCTCTGTATACATTACAGTGCTGGTCTTTTCTTTCCTTACAAATTTAAGCACATATTCCAGGCCTGTCATGTGAAAAGTCAGTGTAAGTTAATTTATTAATCCCCTCCAACTTCAAAATAACAGCAAAACTCAGTCCCCAAGTTTAGATCAGGACTTTCAACTTTAAATTCACACATTTTCATGACAATAAGTAAACATTCACTTGTAAGTGAATGAGGGACACGCCTGCTTTAGGAAAGCAGTGCCCTCCTTCTCCGTTGTAACTCTACCCAATACAGAGAAACCTCAATATAATGATACTCAATATCTGACATATTCACTTGACAACACAAGTTCTGAGGGACAACAAATTATTTTTTTTTAGACATTTGTCTTCTTTACCCGACATACTCCGTTATTTAACACCTTTTGAGGGAAACAGATTGTGTCATTATAGTGAGTTTTCACTGTATATATAAACTGGATAGGACATCCAATATCTCACCCAGTGAGTAGATCTAATATCTCTTGCTTCCTGTTGGGTACTAGACACACGCCCTCGATGATGTTACACACAGTCTGTCTGGTGGCTCTAGAGGATGAGGAGAACATCGCCTGCCTCAACCACGCGTCATTCGGGATCTTCAAGGGGTGGCTCTTCTCTGTCAAAATGAACAAATCCTCAATTAGCATCCATAGTATATTGTGTTTGTTATATAAGGTAGGGAATCAGTCTATTGGTTATTATATTTAATTCAAACTGTTCTGCCATACTAGTTCTAACTCTCGTGTGTTATCAACTGCAGTGAAGCCCTGTACTTTACACACAAAAACTAAAGGCTCCCAAGGATCTGACTAGAACACTTGTTCCAGAATTGCCACTTTGCACAAACATGGATCCTGTGACCTCGAAAATGTGGTTAAGGTCACCAAATGTAATCATCGTGTCAAGGTACAATTATGCTAAATTTGAGTTTGATAGGGCTTGTCAATCACAAGATATTTTGCTTCCAAGGATTCTGCTATGGACAGAGTATGACAAGCTGGAAACAGTATAACCCCCAAACACTTCATTTGTGGGTGATAAAATTAATGGGAAGTGTACTTCAGACAGTCCTAATGGTCTTGTTGTGTTAACAGACTCTCATCCTTGTTTTGAGACGGCATCAGTGACATCCTTCTGTGAAGGACCAGCCTCTTCTGTGAGAATGTTTTGCTGACTTCAAATTCTGATTGTTTCCATGCTACTTCAACTGCCATGAAAGAGCACCTGTCACTGTCTAACGGCAGTGCAGGTGGACTATCAAGACCAGGTCTATTGCAGCACACTCTGCCTTGTAATGAGGCCATCACGTTCTCTTATTGTGTACAGAAGGGGCCCATTACAAACCTTTGTTGACCTTGTTCTTCCACTTGTGTCCATACTTCTCCATTAAGTATTTAACCCTCACTACCCTCCGCTCCAGGTCACGGTCTCGTTCACGCTCCTTTGTCTTGTCATCTCTCTTTCTTTTGGTAGCAACCTCTGCCGCTGGAATTGCATTATGATATGAAGGTCATTAGCAGCAATAATGTATGATGATTTACATAATTATACATTTTCTCATTTTTTTCTGCTTGCATTTAACTTTGAGAAGTCGATACTGAAACCAAGAAGAACTAAGACGTTTATTTTTTGCTTATGTGTAATTTATTATTTTTATGTTCATCAAAGGGTGGATGGGTTGCTTCCATCAATTTTTGACACGATATGACTTTAACATTTTACTCATGGCTCAACATTGCCTGCCTTTCATATGCCAAGTATATACATACATGTATACCGAAAGACACATCAATGTTGTCAATATCCGTTTTCAAAGACTTCTTCAAGTTTCTTGTTCCAGACATTACATGACCCTAGTGACAGCTGCCAATCTTTCCTACCTTTACGAGGCATGCTGTGTTTCCATGCCTGGAAGGAAGCCTTGGGGTCCCCCGCCAGCCAGGCCTTGGCATCAGCGTGTAGGTTTGTGGTGGTAGTCCGTACACTGCCCAGAGCCTCCGTGGGCTTGTCCTTGTTCTTCTTGCTTGTGGGAGCCTCTGGTTTTATAATGTGGTGGAGAATCCGGAGACAAGGCAGGGCAATGTTCTCCATCACTACTGGACTCTTGGTCCTGATCCCAACCAGGAACAGCTGTAGCACTGGATACAAACACAAAACAAGCCTCCAGTTAACCCTTGAGAGCCCGCATCAACAGCTGACCTGGTTGTACTCTGAGCACAATATGCCCACAGTGTATCAAGGTCACCTGCTGACCTACACTTTGGGCACAATATTCCCACTGTGTATCAAAGTCAGCTGTCTATATATTTGTGTGTTGTCACCATGGTAGTTTAAAATAATTAAACTAATTTAAATTTGTGTGGCTCATATGCTACCCATTCTTAAACAATCTGAATATGATTTTCCTGACCATATCCATGTTTTTAAAGAAATAAATTATCAGACTGATTGTTAATTCGTATTGATGCAATATACCTATTATGAATTATACTATACTGTGCTACATTGGTCAAATAAAAGAATTGAATTGAATTGACCTACACTCCCAGCAGAGTATGCCCACAGTGTATCAAGGTCCACTGTTGACCTACACTGAACACAGTATGCCCACAGTGTATCAAGGTCCACTGTTGACCTACACTGAGCACAGTATGCCAACAGTGTATCAAGGTCACCTGTTCACCTACACTGAGCACAGTATGCCCACAGTATATCAAGGTCACCTGTTGACCTACACTGAGCACAGTATGCCCACAGTGTATCAAGGTCACCTGTTGACCTACACTGAGCACAGTATGCCCACAGTGTATCAAGGTCACCTGTTGACCTATACTGAGCACAGTATGCCCACAGTGTATCAAGGTCACCTGTTGACCTATACTGAGCACAGTATGCCCACAGTGTATCAAGGTCACCTGTTGACCGATGCCATTATACTTTATCACAAAAAAGAAGCTGAAAACAGCTGGTATTTTTGAATGGGGAAAATTTGCCAGCAGGTATCAGCTTTAAATCCCTGAAGGTTAAACAATAAATTTGTTTTCAAATAGGGTTAACCAGCATTAAAGCCAAAACTGTGCTCATTTAAATGTAGGTTAATTAGGTCATATTACTAACCCTATGTGCAATCTAAGCAATCTTTCATTAAGGACCAATAAATTTCATTATCAATTAGTGTCAAATCTTTACGTCATGTACCAGAAATAATGGCATCTTTTTATTTCTACGGTTTTGAATGACAACTGGGAAAACATTATTGGTAAAACTTATAATTCACTCAACATTTCAAACTTGTGACTATTTGTCTACACATACCACATCGAATGCGCTGCTCCCAACATGTGTCCTCTCGTTGGACGGTGCTGGCCAGCAGCGTTACTTCGTGGCGTACTGAGGCAGTCTGCACAAGTAATTATAATAAAAAAGTCATCAGTGAAAATAGATTTTAAGCAGAACAACTGAACAAAATGCAACACTTACTGAATGATATAACAGATTATAAGTTCATCGAGGATGATCAAAGTCTTGCAGTCTACTCTCCACAAGACACTCACAACTTGCTTTTCATGTTTTAACCCTTGAAGTGCTCATTACGGCTATGGTTGTTTTCTCATTACTGTTTAACATATAATGGTTGAAAGATTGAAATTCCTTATGAAGATACCTTTCATCTAAATACCAGCAAACCTAGTCTAAACCGAAAATTAGTCTTAGTCAACAGCTTTCCTTGGGGCACTTTGCCTGCATTGGGTGCAAAGTGCCCCAAGGAAAGCTGTTGCCTCAGTCTTAAATCAGCACTTTAAGGGTTAAATGGCAACAGCCCCTCCCCTCCCCCCAAGAGGGACTATCAAACAGCTTTCAGTTATAGGGAATATTTCAAGTGAACAGTTCAGTTTGTGGACATTGAAGGACTGGAATCTCCATTCTCTGACAAAACCAGAAAGCACAATGTAGAGAACTCTAGCACGTCTTACATGCACACAAAGAATGACATCGGCTTCAAAACTGCAGCCATAACACGACCAATTGTCACAGAGCGATTGGACACCCCCCAACTTTGCATACATGTATGGGTCCTGTGACACTGAAAATTAGGTCACGGTCACCAAAATATACTCAGGTCAAGCAATGATGTCACTGAGGTTTAAGTTTGATTTGGCCTGTAAATTAATATCTTGCTTGCAAGCATTCTGCAATGCATGAACAGTCACACAGTCCAACAGACGGCTGGACAAGCTAAAAACAGTATACCCCAAAATTTTGTTTGGGGGTGGGGGTGGTATTATAAAAATGTTGTCCCTTTATTCTTACCAGATCAGGATTTGCCAGATGTCCCTTGACCGCAGCCATGATTCTGCTCATGAGGATCGTATTCAGCTCATGAGTAGATGTGGAGTTGTCCTTTGTCAGTAGACACACCAAGTTACGCACATCACTGCGCACAACGGAGCTGCCTCGACGTAGATTGAAATCCACAAGCTCCTTAATCAAGCCCTGCAGTGAGGAATAGCAACCTTATCACCTAGGGCTTTCATTCCAGTGTATCTGTGTACCATTTTTCCATTAAAAATTATCAGTAAGCATCAGGGTAAAATCATGAACATTATCGGATATGTTCTGTGTGTGTCATTAGTTCAGTGTGTCATAACACAGCAACTTTCCTCCACACATTCTGGGTACACTGCAAAAATAGTTGACAATGTCCAGAGGATTCAATATGACATCTTTACAGTGATGGAAACAGATGTGACTGGGCCCAAAAATTTCCTTTTAAATGTATACTGACATAAAATGAATTCGCATAATATATAATCTTTGTCTGAAAAATGAATTTAAAATTACAAATAAAATTACCATTTCCTCATTTTACAGCAGGGTTTCTTCATCTTTTTTTTATTATTTAAACTGTCTGGTAATTTATATCAAATCTAGATTGAAAGAAAATTACATATACCAAACAAACTAGGCCATCCGTACCCTGGTGTAACACTTATTCAAAAAAAAAAAAAAAATTGGTTTGCCTGTCACTTATATTCTGACTATTTACCTGTCCACAGAATATCTGTCTCATGTTTGCATTGGTAGCTAGAGCTCGGAGCAGTGTAATGCAGTGTTCCACAGTGGCACTTGCACAGCCAAAACAGTGGCCAGATTTCTCTCTGGCTCTGGGGTCCACGGGAGGTGTTTCCTTGGCTTTCATCAAGAGGGCGCTGCTGGAGGGGCTGATGGTGGGCGTGGTAGGTGTAGAGCCTGGTAGCGCAGCAGCCAGGGCAGCTTCTCTCTGCTGACGATCATACTCCACGAGCTCTTTGCGTGATGCCAACACTTTCTGCTCAGAGAAAATTTAAATGAACTTTAACATGTGCACAACAATCAAATGAAATGAAACTATTTACTTGGTGTACCCTTTCTCTTATCATCTTCATAGTTTGTTCAGCCTGTCTCTATGATGTACATTACCAAACTACACAGGTATACTAAGGTTAACTCATTCCATACCAATCCCTGATTTTTTCGTATATTTACCTAGATTTACGACGACAATTGCATATTTAAATTCTTCATAAAAAGAGCTTTTGTTCAAGTACCAACATGCCTATAGTCTTAAGGCAATGGTTCTGGCACTGCCTGGCAAGTTATGCAGCTGCCCTTACGGCAGCTGCATAACTTGCCAGGCAGTGCCAGAACCACTGATCAAGGCCTGTCATCATAGTATGGAATGAGTTAATATCAATACAAGGTTTCTGAAGGGTCCATACTACAGTAAGCCCAGTTGCACACTTTCTTGTTTTGTTCCACGTACAACTTACATTCAATAAAACATGAAATCTGATGACCCACGGACTTCACAAAGACTGTGGCATTATCATTTTGTGTCTCTATTTCTCTCATGAAAATATTGTGCTTTCCAAAAATAGAAATGTAACTTAACTCTCTCAGTGCCCGATTTTGGACAGTCAACAGCTGTCCTCAGTGCACATCAAAGGTTGTCTTACCTGCATGATGTTCCTGAGTTCAAAGGTTGTCTTACCTGTATGATCTTACTGGGTTCAAAGGTTGTCTTACCTGTATGACCTTGCTGAGTTCAAAGGTTGTCTTACCTGTATGACCTTGCTGAGTTCATCAAAGGTTGTCTTACCTGTATGACCTTGCTGAGTTCATCAAAGGTTGTCTTACCTGTATGATCTTGCTGAGTTCATCAAAGGTTGTCTTACCTGTATGATCTTGCTGAGTTCAACAAAGGTTGTCTTACCTGTATGACCTTGTTGAGTTCATCAAAGGTTGTCTTACCTGTATGACCTTGCTGAGTTCAACAAAGGTTGTCTTACCTGTATGATCTTGTTGAGTTCATCAAAGGTTGTCTTACCTGTATGATCTTGCTGAGTTCAACAAAGGTTGTCTTACCTGTATGACCTTGTTGAGTTCATCAAAGGTTGTCTTACCTGTATGACCTTGCTGAGTTCATCAAAGGTTGTCTTACCTGTATGACCTTGCTGAGTTCATCAAAGGTTGTCTTACCTGTATGATCTTGTTGAGTTCATCAAAGGTTGTCTTACCTGTATGATCTTGCTGAGTTCAACAAAGGTTGTCTTACCTGTATGACCTTGTTGAGTTCATCAAAGGTTGTCTTACCTGTATGACCTTGCTGAGTTCATCAAAGGTTGTCTTACCTGTATGACCTTGCTGAGTTCATCAAAGGTTGTCTTACCTGTATGATCTTGTTGAGTTCATCAAAGGTTGTCTTACCTGTATGATCTTGCTGAGTTCAACAAAGGTTGTCTTACCTGTATGATCTTGTTGAGTTCATCAAAGGTTGTCTTACCTGTATGATCTTGCTGAGTTCATCAAAAGGTTGTCTTACCTGTATGATCTTGCTGAGTTCATCAAAAGTTGTCTTGCAGTCCACACTGTACCTTTGGGCCAGCTGCTGTATAGCTTTGTTGACATTACTGCCTTGGTTATTGGAAGCAACCTGGTCATCCTGCAAGGGTTAACATAATGAGACCTCATTATAACAACACTCACATACCTGACATATTTATTTAACCCTTTCCCCCTTAAACCAGCTGGTGGTCAAATGTCGTCTGCTTCGGTGTTTTCAACAGTAATGAAAAACAATTTTACTGAGAATTGTAGATGAGCCCTATCAAGATCACATGCCCCAGGTCAACAACTTTCCTTGGCATGAGTTCGGCACTTAGTGCCCAATTCATGCCAAGGAAAGTTGTTGACTCAAGTGTCAATTCAAGGGGGAAAGGGTTAATGGCACAAATTCTTGAGTCCAATTCCTTTGTTATTTGACTCATTTATCTGACATGTTCACATATTGGACACATTTTGCAGGAAACAGATCCAGTCATTACAGCGAGGTTCCACTGTACAATTTTCAACATACAGTGGAGTCCTTTATTGGTTCTGCCTTTCCAAACAATGTACACATGTAATTTCACAGTTTCAACTTGCAGAACTAAGTTTACACACCCACATTCGACATGCCAGGGTAACCATTGCCTATGTAGGGTATCACTAACTTTGCCAACTATGACTAGGCTTTCCAAGACCTAAAACATATTATGACTAATCTGTTCACCCATTGGGTTATATTTGATGATGAACAGATTTTATAAAGGCTAATAATGCCTAAAACTTTCTTCTAAATTTCAAATTTTATGAATATGACTTGTTCCTTTTATAATATAATTTGATATTATGATTTAGAACAATGCAGTTTTTCAGTGAATGGTACAGAATGGGACTTTGCTCTTAGAATATCGGACTTGACAGTGTTCAAACGGTACATGGGCTTACAGAATTAGCAGGGGTTTCAAAAAGATATGAGGTAGGAGTTGGACAGTAAGAAGTAGGAGTTGCACATTCTCCTAGAGACGAGCGCCGAAGGCGCAAAGTCTTTCTAGGGGGGTCCGGGGGCATGCCCCCCCGGAAAAATTTTGAATTTTAGACTTCATTTGGTGCATTTTCCTGCACTCTGGCACACAAATTGTGATGAAATAACTGATAAAAATTAACCAGACTGAGCGACTTTTTTAGGTAAAATTCTGTGTTGAATTGAAAATCATGATGAGTTTCATCATGACTTCACACAATTAAAAAGTTAATTACTATGTCACAATTGTCTTGTGTTTCTTTCTGAGTGTCAATGTATATTTCTTCTTCCAGGTACTACTCACTGATTGTTGCTGTAAATTGCATGAAGACAAGATCTGGCTTTTGCATGTGGGAGTAGGCTACCTGTAGATGGCTGTTTGGTTTGCTTGGTGACCGTCTGTGTAACCCCCCTTACTGTGCATGTAGTATAGCAATTGGCTTTGCCGCTAATAGCACTGTACTAGTAGACTATAGTCTAACCCCAAACTTGTGGGAGCATGATGGTTGAGTGATAATGTGTGAGCCAGAGTGACTCTATCAAAGCAATAATCAAATTAATGTACTTCTAATAGAGTACAGACTACTGAAAGTCCTGCTTCATTTTCATTCTTTACTCAGACTAGACTAATGTACTTTCTGCTAGTTATGATTTAAGTGAAACAGGAGTCTGGTTAATTTCCAGAATTCATACATGACACAGTAAGTAGGTCCCAAGGCCTTAGCATGGGTGCTCATACAATAACATACAACTTAGAAATTTATTTCAAAATTTTGAGAATGGAGACCCAAGCTAAAATGGTGAGGGCACAGATAAACAATACAATCATGAGTCTCACTCTGTGCATTTTATCATGCAATTCAATTTCATGATAAAGGAACAGATTAGGTAAGTATGGAGCAATTCAAAACTTTTATTTTCACAAGGATACTATTACAGGAGATATACTGACAGCTCCAGAGAGAATCTGGCATCAACTTCACCAATGAGGAAGATACAATGAAAGAAAGCATACATGAACGGAAATAAAATCTGAAACTTTGTAACTTTAATTTTGCAACATGGGAAATTTCATCACATAGAGCTGGATATGTGACAAGTAATCTCTGAACATACCACTTCCAAGGCCAGTGCCCCACCCCTGAAAAAGGCTTATTACCTCTCACTGTCTCTCTCTCATTTTCATTATTGCATGGGATCCTCAAAGAAACAATGATTTTGACCAAATTTAATTTAAAAAAAAAAAAAAAAAGTTGTATTTATAATTGTTGGTGTATGAAGATAATAGTACTTTAAATCTTGTGTTTTTTGCCCTAATGACTGGATTTAACATGATTACCACATTGATTTTTACCAGTTTGGAGGAAAAATAGGTACATGTATGCCCACATCCCTCTTGCAAATTTTTGGTATGTAAAATGAAAAATAAAAATCCCTCCTGCCTCCTCAACCTTTTTTACTGAGTTATGTTACAGGAAACAAGCTCTTTGTAAAATGTGCTCCAAATATGTTTTACAGTTTTCAGGTTTACTTGAGTTTGTGTCAATGACACAAACTCAAAGTTTAGAAAGTAACCAGTTCTACTGATTTTCTTACATCTGAGATATGTCTTAAAGATGACGTCATGTACCATCTACAAAAGTTTCAAAACCAGCCATCCTTACTCTACTCAAAATCACTGTCACTATCAAAATTTGAATATAAATCACCAGGGTCTGCTGTATCTTCAATCCCAAGAGATTTAACTAGCACAGAGTATGATTTCCCTTCATCAAATTCTGATGTTTCAGTCTGCGTTTCTGCCTCACATACAAGTATGGGACTTTCAGAATTACCCCCTTCAGCTTTATTCTGATCATTTCTGTTATGCTTTGGGAGTTTCTTTCTGCATCCAGGTTTCATTTGTTTCCAAGCTTCCACACATTCCAGTATAAACTTGTCACATTCCTTGGTAAACAGACTTGGCCCATTTATGTGAATTTGCATCATAGCATTGAGCAAGTCATTTTTCACACGACTTCGGAGTCTGTTTTTTTACCAGTTTGAGCCTACTTGCTCCCCTTTCGGGCCAGGCATTACTGACGGGCATGGATATGGCCACCTCAGCTAGTTGTGATAGGATAGGGTAAGCCATGTCCAAACCAGGTTTGGACAAAAGAGACACAATACAAAATTGTATTGTTGACTCTTTTGCTGAGCATGTGGGGGGTAGATTATCCTTCCACTCTCTCATGACATACTTAAAGCTTTTCCATTCTGTGATCAGTCTGTCTCTCTGAATAAGATATTCAGACTGAGACTCAGAGTCTACCAAATCAATGGAATCTGGAAAGAAATGCTTCCCAATGGTTTCTATGTTCTGTTCTCCATAGACTCGAAAGTCCTCTGGATCATCTGGGTTTTGACTGATTTCAAATAGATTGTGTAAGCTCACTACAATAGGAGCATCTACAAATCTGTTTTGTAGATTTTCTTGCAAACTTTCAGTGTATTTTTTGTGAAGACTTTGACATGCACTGATGTCTTCTTCTTGCAAGGAATAATCAACAAGCGCCACAAAACCCTCAACCTGGTCAGACAACTTGTTGACAGCACTCTCACTTTGGACCAAGCCATCAAGGTCATCTGTGGCCTTAGTAAGGGTCGACTTGATCTCAAAGAACTTGACATTTGACTTCTGGAAAAGCCTACTCACTCTTGCCAGTACTGGCAGAACACATTTTAACACATTTACTGCCCCGAGAAACTTGGGCGATTTAAATTCCTTCAGCAGCCCTGCTGCAGTAGGATTTTTGTCCTTTATATCATCCAGTGTCATAATCACTGCTTCATAATTTTCATGCAAGGAATTCACAGAGTTTTCTGTGGAAAGCCAGCGGGTTCTACAGGCCTTTTGCAATTTTTTCCCTACTTTTTTTTTAAGTCTCTGATTCTGAATTACAAGTCCTTTCAGAGATACCTGTGCCTGAAGAAATTTGGCAGTGTTCTGATTACTATACTCAAATAGTTTCCATAGTTCAGTCAGAAAGGAAGTGACTTTTGCAATGTATTTGATAGCATCCTCCGAATCCCCCCACGCAAGTGCCAGCTTATGACACACACAATGGAAAGTTATCAGTCCTGGCACCATGTTCTTCAGGCGAGTGGCAACACCTGACCTTTTGCCTGTCATCACGGCAGCCCCATCTGAGACAAATGCAGCCAGGTCTTGAATTCCAAGGCCAAGATCCTCCAGGGATTGGCATATAACCTTGGTTAATGTCTCTGCATTTGCAGATGTGCTTCCACTTTTTTCATGAACATCCTCAATAAACAGGAAATTTGTGTGCACTTTCTGATCATGACAGGAAAAGTGCTGTATGAATGCTATCATTTGTTCTTTAACGGAAATGTCTGTTGTGTCATCCACCAGTAATGAGTACTTTCTGGAAGACTTAGCAAGTTTGACCACCAGTTCATCCCTAATTCTATCTCCCATCAGTATAATTATTTCACGTAAAGAACCAGGGGACCTGTGCCTGAAGTCCTTTGTAGAACCTGGGGCAGCTTTTTCTATCAGATTGAGAAGACTATCAATATTATTGTTGGCCATGGCATGCATAGTGGCCCAATAAATTGAGTAAAATGAAGCAAACAAAACATCATTTTCATTATTTTTCATCTTGGTCCACTGTTGGTGAAAACAAGAAACATATTTCATCAATTCACTTTGTGTGGCTTCAGTGTGTTTTTTTGTTGCTTTATGATCAGTAAGTGCCTTTTTTTTCAACCTTTTGCAAGGCTGACTGTTAAATTCCTCTTTTTTGTTTTGTTCATTCTTCTTACATGACTGTTTGCAAAGTATGCAATATATGCCTTGACCCTCAATGTAAATGGGCCAAAAAAGACCAGCATCCACTGCATTTTCTTTCACACTAAGCCATGAATGATTGAACATTTCCTTATTTCTGTCCGCTCTAATTCTTTTTTTTTCGTTCTCCGATAAACTTGCACAGTCTCGACCTTTACAGATAGCATGATGATGAATCTTTACATAATCCACATCTGGAAACAGCCTGTTGACAAGGGAAATTTGGTCTTCGTCTGACATTGTGACTGAAAAAATAAAAATAAAACAACAATAAAACATGATATTTACTCATATTAAAACTAAGTCAAGTTGTACCTGAATAATTTCTTATGCCAATTTCAAAGTAAGAAATTTAAATTTGGCAAGCAGTTGAAGCTGGAAGTCTACTTTGACTTCACAAAGCAGAATGCAGAACTGAATATTTCAAATTTTTAAAAGTTAACTCTTACAATTTTTTTCCTAATAAATCAATAAATTGGCCCCTAAAATTCATTTGATAAAGAATTAGATTAATTTAATTTTCGGCTTACAATTTGTCATTTTTTGGTCAAGGAGGTAGAATCTTAGGTAATTTGTTAATTTATATAATTGCTACTATTTTCACAGGCAGCTTTCTTTAATTAAACATGGCCTCTAAAATAAAATATGACTTGACTTCATTGTTTACTTTCAGTCCAGTTCAACCTAGTACACACCTTTAGGCTCTGGCTTATCTGCTGTGGAAGCCTTGCATTGCTGGGTCTCCTGTGGCAGTGCATGCTGTAACACACTAGTGCCAGTGGTAGGGTTTGGAGACTGTGTATTATCGGCACCTGTCCAAGTTCATACATATACTTTAATTTACTGTCCAACATCACATGTCAATGACATTACATGTGGTTTCAAAACTTTTTTTTTTTTACCTCCAAGTTTTTTTTACTTTTAATGCATGGAGTTTAATCACATGATATATATATATATATGCAAATGTTTCTCATCAGAAAATGTAAGTAACCAGTATTAGCAGTATTCTGAGGTTATTTATGATATCTAATATCACTTTCCAACCTTTCTGATTGGGTAGTAGTACCCAATTCACGATCTAGACACTTGACAAATAAATCTAAAAAGTTTAAGATAATTACAGAGTACAAATCATGATGCTATCACTACTTAGGCTACATCAGCATGAAAATCAATCAATGCTCGGGACTCATTGTCGCCATTGACATTGCCACCACCACAACGACACCAAAGCCAAAACTACATCTACTCGAGACAGAAACAGCATAAATTACCGTTCGTGCATTCCGTCTTGATAATATCCATGATTGATCACCTGTACAAAAACTTTGAGTCCGAGTGACATGTCATTAATTTCCCAAAATCCAAATACAGGTAGACATGAAACAGTGAAACCGAGAATCATTAGCGTCAGTTGATTACGAAGTCATCGTATCCCCATTTATCGCTCACGTAGTTCCACATCATCTAAGACCAGTAACGATGGACATTTTAAAGCAACCAGAAATATAATTCCGTAAAACGACTCCCGTAAATTCATGTGGGCTACCTTGTTTTTGCCTCTTGGCATGGAACAGATCATCGATCTTTCTCTGCCGTTTCGCCATCGCCACAGCCCACGTGTTGCGTCCGCAGGAAGTGTGTTTCTAGCTGCGCGTTTCGCCGATGAACAAATGCAAAGCCGCTCTTCATTGGCTCTTCAAATTTTTGCTGGCCAATCAAATTTCGCTTCACACATCGCTCTTATATCATACAACTGCAACTTGCAAGTGACATGACCATCGTTGAGCAGTATCGACAGGAAAAAAGTCGTATTGAATAAACGGTAACATTGATTCCACAGCACAGATAGTCAGTAATTACGATATGGGACTTATCAAGGTTTTTTTTTTTTTTTTTTTTTTTAAGGAACAAGTAGGCGTCGCTACTGCTACTCGTAGCCGTTGTTAGCGACGGCCGACGGCTTGTTTTGAAACCCCTGATTAGGTTTGTTAAGTTTCTCTTTAAGTGTTAATTGTGATTATGTAATATTCATATGCAGCATATTGCTGGGCATCCTAAAATTTTAATACTGAAGGAAGAAATTAAAATACTACTTTTTCAACATTTAAAATTGTGTGTACATTCAGCTTAAAGCTGTGAAATAAAACAAAGAAAATTGGCATACTTTATCCCAGATCATTATTATACATGATGTACATCTAAGATGGAACTAAGCCAAGAGTAAATGGTTTTCGAGATTTTGGAATACTGAAATCTGAACCAAATGCTACATGTATAATGTAAGTCTATGGGGAAATATTGAAGAGTTTTCATTCCTATGGTCTTATCAGAACATAATCATTCCATCTAGTCACTTCCCAACATTCAGTATTAATTTAAGGCCTCTTATTAGACCATCATCGATTTATCTACAGACTCCACATGTTTTCATAACAGAGCTTGAACTTCACCTGAAAACCTATATCGCTTGAATAAACTTTTGCGGTTATTGGCAGGATGCATTCCATAACAAGCAGTCAAACAACGATTACTCAAGCAACTCAGGTTTGGAGATGAAACTCAAGATGGACGTCACGCAGTTTCCACAGCCAGCATACTCACCAGTCCACGATCTGTGGAGTGTTCATGGACTCTGAGGAGCAGGGACTCCATGGCGGGCCTGTTGAGCTGGATCTGTTTGTACAGGCGGTCTGCCTTCTCCAGCAGGGAGTTGATGGTGGACACAGCCTGCACAGTGACAGGAAACAAGGTGACGTCACACAGTATCACTGCTGCTTCCATGCTCAAAATGATTCCATATGGTTTACAGTGTTATTACAAGGGTTTATGGCTGTTTCAGGAGAAACTGTTATATTTGCATCAAATGCGAGAACTGCTTTGCATTGGTGGTCCCCAGTGCACTACCATTGGCAGTCCCCTGTGCACCATGGTGGTCCCTAGTGCACCATCATTGATGGTCCCCAGTGTACCATCATTGGTGGTCCCCTGTGCCCCACCATTGGTGGTCCCTTGTGCACCATCATTGGTGGTCCCCAGTGCACCATCATTGGTGGTCCCCTGCATCCCATCATTGGTGGTCCCCAGTGCACCATCATTGGTGGTCCCCTGCGCCCCATCATTGGTGGTCCCATGTACACCAATCATTCTCATTCAATAATTGACTGCCCTATATCAATGTCCTGCACCACTGACTCCACTGTACACTGTCTTGGGTTGCATGATACACAACAATTTCAGTTTCATACTTTACCATACAGCTACTGTGCTGCTAATTTTTCCATCTATTATGTTCATCACAGTTATATATTAATTCTTTTACATGCTCGCAATCCTGAACAAATTCCCTAAATGGCAAACATCATAGTTTTTCTCTAAAGCATTTATATCTACTTTTGCAAAAACTATCTCATAACTCAATACAGAACACAAATTCTATGAACAGCCAGTTACCTGTACGACTCCTACATTGTTCATGACTACTTGTGTACGCTGACTTTATCCATAAGTCATCAGTCTTCTGAACTTTATATCAATGGTACTACAAAGATAAGAACGCTGTGCAACAATAGTGACCATACCTTCTTCCGATCGTCATCATTCTCAATGGGGTCCACAGCACAGCAAGGCTTTCCGTACAAGGAGAAGTCAAACTTGGCATACTTGCAAAAGCCACATGCATTGCAGAGGAAAGGGTCTTTCTCATCATAGTTGATGGCTCTGTAAAACAAACATTTCAATGGTCATATCTGTCTTGTTTCATGGTCTTGTCATCTTTTTCCCCCCACCTATCTAATTAGAAGTGACAAAAGCCACATTGTAAAATTCCTTGATGGAACTTTACTTTCAGTACAGACACATCTAGCCCAGTCAGCTACTGGTGGCAAATTAACACTCCAGCCGCCCTTCCGAGTCATTAAAGACATATTTACTCTTTCAGTGCTTATCACACGAAAAATTGTGCTAACCTGAACCATTTTAATGATCCCAGATTTAAATGCTTCATAAAAAACCTTTCCACCATGAGCCAGCATGCCTACCTTTCGACAAAAAGAAATAACAGACTAGTCCAGGTCAACAGGTTTCTTTGACAGGCGTTTAGTGACTGCATCCAAAGCTGGCAGAGGACGGCTGTTGACTCATTTGCCAGCTTAGCAAGGGTTAAGTCAGCACCTTTTATCAACAACAAACTGAAATTTTAGCCCTTGATTATCAATTATCTTATACTTCACATACTATTTGATCAGGAAAGTACTACTTTCAAGTGCAACAAATATCATTTTATCTGCTCACATACTTGTGACCCTCTCGTTTCACCCTTGCTTACCTGCACTTATGGCACTGGAAGACGTTCTCTCCACAGTTACCACACACCCCGGGGTTAGCCGGTACTGAGGCACTACAGCGCGGGCACTGCAGGGTCTCGGCCGAGGCCTGGAAGTTGTCATAGAAGTCTGCATACTCGATCATCAGATTACAGGCCACAATGGGCAATGGAAACTCGACCTTGACCTCATTCTGACCTGCACTGAGAGACACTTTCTTGGCCTTGTGCCAAAGTCCAGGTCTGAAAGGGAAATTGTAACATTTTTAACCCCTATGTGGCTAAGTTAAAAATTATATAATCAGGCCTTCTCTACATTTTTCCCAAGTCTGAAAGTTTGTGAAAGTGAAACTTGCCCCTACTTCATCTAGATTATTAAAACAGCTAATTTATCTACATTTAGTTTTCATTCTGGTGACACTGACTAAACAAAAATGCACATCAAACCTTTAATAATGCTGAAAGTAAAAACAGTATGCTCCAAAGATACATCTGTTAGACAATGAACAGTGTGACATCAAGTAAGGAGCGCCAGAAGGCAGTGCAGTGGCACTTGTAATTTAAGACCATTGCTGTGCAAGACCACCTGCCTTTTGTGACCACATTTCTGATGGCACAACAGTTTAGTTCCTTTGTAAATTTACCTCTAATTTAGGACCCCCTGTTATATGTGACCATTTTTGGCTGGCAGAAAGGGTGGTCTTAAATAGCAGGTGCCACTGTATTATCATTTTTATGACACAAGAAAGGCACATGAACTAGTGTTATTATCACTACCATGGAGTGTATTCTACACCACACACATCCACTCATAACACTAGTGGATGTGTGTGGTGTAGAATACGCTCCATAGTAGTGACAATAACATGAGTGGATAGTGTTATCATCACTACAATGGCGTGTGCTCAATGTCACTCACTTGTTCCTCAGTTCTACCACAGCCTGCACAGATCTGTTGTTGTAATAGATGTTGATGGTGCGCACCTGAAATGAAAATTTATCAAATTGAAGTATCACCTTACTGACAGGTCAGACACCACATCAGGTTTTGGTGACCACCATGTAGCAGAGTTCATATACTGTATAATCTTTTACATTTCCGGACACAAAATTGCCCGAATACACTCCAAATCAGAATTTCACAGGTTTTGTTTTCCCCATTTTATGCAAGTTTTTATTCCACATTCAATCTGCTACAATTTTCCCGGAGTTTAATATTGCCGACCTGGGTTTCCTCGAGAAAATTCGGGAATATTTATCCCTTGTGAAAATTTATGATTATACAGTAGTGGAAAATGTTAATGGAAAGGTTAGAGTGTACATATTTAAAACATACATGTCCCAAAGATCCAAAATCTGACTTTAATTTAAATTCTGTCATCTAATTGTTGAATAAACATTCATGTTTATGACAAAGAGGTCAAATGTCAAACCCTATACAAACATGAAAATAACTGTTTACACATTAAATCAAATGTTACCGTTGTGATTTTTTCATTTATTGTTACACAGAATTTATGTCTGCCTGTGCCTCAAAAAAGTTGTCATCAATTTTTCTAATCAGTGTTTGTTTAGCAGTTATGATAAAAAAACAAAATTGAGGTGTTCACATTTTGGACTGCATTCATTTCTGAAAGTACATATTTGAAGAACTAAACAAATCCCACCCACATTTTTTATGCCACACTACTGTTCATAATTTCTGTGAAACAAAAGAATGAATAAGCTTGAGAGCTATTTCCACATTTGTGTTGGGGTCCAATACTTCACATGTTTGCCCATGACTTTCATGTGCATTCAATAATTGGCTCACAAAGTTGAAATTATAATCACATTTGAAATCTTTTGGTCCCTTCCTTTCCTATTCTTTATAAATGTTTGCATTTAATACTTTTCTCTCTATGAGCCTTGGTGTTGTAGTTACCCAAAAATCCCTTTGGTGTCCTTAAAAATTAATCATTTTAATTGTCCTTTCAACATTTACCCATATGTAAAGCTAATATGTACTAACAAACATCCATAACGTGATTTTCTTAGAAAAAATAACACCATATATTCACATCCCATCCACAAAAAGCTAATACAACTTTAACATTAATGTACATCAATTAATCAAGCTAGAAAGGGTCTCCTTGAACACAAGATATTGTGAATTCTACATGAATTGTAACATTATGGCAGAACTTGTGACATATGCAGCATCCCTGCACTTTTAGATTTATAATCCAAGTCCACCAAATCTGCCCAGTCGTGCTCCCTACAAGTCTCTATATACAGACTGAAGTCCCCTCTCACCATCTTAGTCCTCTTGAGATCACTGATTTTGATGTTGACTCTGGCTATGTTGTGACTCCCGACAAGTTTTACAATCTGCGTAGTTGTTGTAAATTTGGAGTCCACCTTAATGGATGACAGCTTGATGTTCTGCAAATACAATTTACAGGAGAACTGATCAACGTGCTTCATCAAACAAAGTGTTACCATGGTTATACATGTACAACCAACAAGTCAATTCCTCCATCATGCAAAGTAACATCAGTCAAATTATCACAAACATAAGACTAGTTTTGCTTTGTCTTTGACAAATTTCAAAATGGCTACTAAAATACAATTTAATATGGTCATGTCTCTATAAACTTTCTAGTTTAATTTAAAGTGAATTTTTACTGCTCCAGTTAAAAAAAAAAAAAATTGTATTTAAATCAGCTAGAACATCTAGTATATTCAGAGTATCCAAATGAGCCAAAATGTCATGAATATTTGGAGTACCTAAATAAGCCAAAATGGCCAGGATATTAAGAGTATGTAGATGAGCCCCAATGCCTAAGATATTGCTTGCAAAGGAAAGAGTAAATGTGACATGGTGGTCATTACTTACTGAGTAGGGTACCTCGGGGTTGTTACAGACAAGGCAGGGATCACTCTCCAAATAATAGCCATCAAATTCCACCAGTCCTTGCAACATACTGAAATACAAACACACAGTTCAGAACCTGAGAATAAACGAGACCTCTTGCCCATTATGTATGTACCAATACCATTAGTTTTAACCTTTAAAGTGCTGATTTAAGATTGAGTCAACAGCTTTCCTTAGGACACATTGCATGCAAACTGCCCCGAGGAAAGCTGTTGACTAAGACTACTTTTTCGCTTTAGAGTAAGCTTGCTAGTATTTGAATGAAAGGAATCTTCATGAGTAATTTGAATCTTTTAACCATTATATGTTTAATGGTAATGAGAAAACAACTATAGCAGTGATTGGCACTTCAAGGGTTAATTATTGTACAAAACACCACTGCTATGTCTATAACTGATAACCCAGAACTTTTTCTCTAATATCTACAGGGACACAATTATAATTTTCAGTTTCCCAGTCACTTCTGAAATGATTTTGATCAGGGAGGTACCTTTTTTTGTAAACACTTGTATCATTTTTCAGTATTTACTGTTATATTCCATTTGCAATCACCATATTTGGGAACTTTTGCAACCTCAGTGGGAAAAATTGTAACTTTGGTCAATAAAATGTTAGCTCTTTGAGTGTCAAATTTTGGACAGAGTCAATAGCTTTTTTTGGCATGCACTTGGCAAAATGTGTGCCGAGAAAAGCTGTTGACCTGGGATATTCTTTCTGAAATTATAGGCATGCTGGTACTTGAATGAAAGGTCTTTTTACGAGGAATATGTATCTGGGATCCTAATGATAATTCAGACTAGTTTGACTTAAGTAGATCGACTTCAGTTGTGATTGGCACTGAAAGAGTTACAAATAAGGTTAACAAGGTAGAAAATGAATGTACGCGAGGGCCTGACTAACTAAACATTTAATCAATCTGCAGTTTATGATCCACTGTCAATAACTGCAGTCTTCAAGTGGAATCAAGCAAACAGTCTTGTGACTTCAGATCCATTTTTCCAGTTAATTGTTTGAACAAAAGACACAGTTGACTTTTGTTTCCTTTTATGTTGTCCTGTATTGAAACTGAAGTACATGTCTCCAAAGGCTCAAATGCAGTCGTATCATGAAACCGCAAAACACCAATACTTTAACTGAACTTTACTGCATGTCGGGATGCACCTGTCTGGTAGCTGTGCACTCTACACTCTACACTATATGAATTAAAGCCACAGCCATGGAGGAAATCAACTTGTCAGTATGACAAGATGACTTATGGGTATGAAAAGGTGAACTGCAGGTATGACCAGATGGCTTGTGAGTATAACATGATGACTTGTGAGTACAACATGATTACCTGTGAATATGACAAGATGACTTAGGGGTATGACAAGGTGACTTGGTGACCTGTGGATATGACAAGGTAACTTGGTGACCTGTGGATATGACAAGGTGACTTGTGGATATGCCAAGGTGACTTGCAGGAGTGGGGCAACAGTAACAAAACTTACTTGTAGATGTTTCCATTGGGATGACAGGCCAGGATTTGATTTTGACTCCTCAGTACCCAAACAGCTTTCTCCACATAGCGCTTGCACTGAAATTGTAAGTAGCCACTTCACAACTTTGCTGACATGTTCTTTATGCTCTCTTAAATATTTCATTACAAGCAGCTTTAATCCTCTAACTATTGACTCGTTCTATAATGAACTGCTGGGTTTCAGTTTTCACAGTATCTGGTAAGCCATGGTTCAGCTGCCTACCTGGGCTTCACACAGGCACGTTGTTACAAACACTTCAATGAAGCTCTTTTAATTTAATGCATAATCATGTGCATTCAATTTTAGTTTAAAATGTGGGCATATTTGCCATTTGTATCATATAAATTAACAGAAGTATCTGAATTGACCCTAAAATACTGTAGTGCTTTAAGACATCAATTACAGCCTACTGGCCTGTCGAGGCATTGTCTCCAAGTCTTTACCTTTACAAATATAATACAACATACTGCAACATCATGGTCATAAATAATTCAGTAATGTCCACTCTCAAGTATGGAGAAGCATAATGACTTTCCCAAGTTACATTTGTCTCATCTTAATCAAGTATGTGCTCAAAGGAAGACACTTTACCACAATACTTCTTGTGTAATAAATGTCAGCTTTACCAATTGGACTGTTTATAACTCCACAATGAACATAACTAGTAAAGGAAACATTGATTCAGTGTTACAATTGAACTCTGCAGTTTTTCCTCTATTTCCATCTTACCTTCTTCTCAGAACTCTGAGGTGTTTTCAGTGCAAAATAGCCCAGCAGGTCCACAAACTGAGCAGCCTTACGCCCATAGTTTGGTAACTCTGGCCAAATACTCCACATCAGATCAAGCAGTGCCTCCTGTTGGGCAAGTGAGGAACTTCTACAAACAAGAACAAGACAAGTTCTTAATTAAGTTAAGCTGCTTTATCATCTCATAGCTCAGTTGTACATCTCAGTCCTTAAGTCTCCTGTATCACAATCTCTTTTTTCCTGCCAACTGCCACTATAGCTGAACTACTCGTAACAAACTGCTCTCAATAATAATGACGGATACATATTCCTTCTAAAAAGAATTTTCACTCAATAACCAGCATGCCTATAGTTCCAGAGAATATAATGGTCCGGTTCAACACGTTTCCTCAACGCGCTTTGGGCACAATGCACCCAAAGAGTGCCAAGGAAAGCTGTTGACCTAGTGCAAAACTTATCACTGAAAGATTTAATCCTGGCTTGTATCTGTCAAATCTGCCATCATGAGACTTTTTTGAGCTTGACAGAATTACTGCTCTATGCCCAACAAGCATGTGATTGTATTTCACGACTATGTAAAATTATGATAATGGCAGCGGCTTCACTGAAACATTTCCTTTTTTTTTTTTTTTCATTTTCACTGACTTGCAAGTACTCACCATTTAAAGAAACAATAAAGGCCGTCATGCAGAAAACATACACTTATAATTAAGCTTACCTGTAGATATGCAGCACCAGTGCATGTGCCTGCCAGCGTACTGACGTGGAGTTGGACTCCAACAGGAAGAATCGTATAAACTTGGTGAGCAGGTCTCTGTTGACATGGCGACAGACGTGTTGAACCAAGGCCATACATAGTGCCTCATCATGCTTCGAACCATCATCGGCCTCCGCTGGAAACAAAATATTTAACAAATTGAAGCAACTTTTCAAAACACTGTTGAAGTACTTTTGAAAAGGGATGCTTGGGGAGATAATACATTGCATGTGACATTACTTCATGTTGAACTTAAGTACATGAACATATGACATCACTTCTGGTAGACAACTAATTGCCAATCAGTGAGGCTGGATTTGGTTATCCACCAGGTGGCTCTACTTGTCACTTGTCAGAATCAAGATACCAAGCTTATGTTGCTAGTGGTGCCATCTGCAACAAACATCCTCCATTAGTACTAACTCAGCCAGTTGTATTTATCTTTAAAGAGCATTTTAATCATTTATAAGTTGAATATTTAATTTTTGTGCCAATAGCTGCAAGAAGCAAAGACAAATCTAGACTTCAAAAATTTGTAGTCAAAATTGGAAATATATGCATAATTTACAATGACTTTACCTTAGCCCTCCAATAATTCAATTTAAAATATTTAGCCATTTACTCATTTCACCAGCCCAATTCAAGAAACACTTAGTCTAGCATATGCCTAATGGTCAGAGCTGTTCCTGAAGTAGATTTATGCATATACATGCGTGTATAATCCCAAAACAACAGATCCTCATCCAAGCTTCCAGCTGTGTAAAAACTGACATTAGCTATTGATAATTTCTCACAGACCCTCAAACTTGGGTCATTCTGCCACATGGCAGAATGAGCCTGGCCTACACGACATCAACTGCTGAATACGCTGAATGATTACCCTGGTAGAAGGGGTAATGTATATAAAATGCTGGCTATCTGATATAGGCTAAGGTAGAGCCATGTGGCAGAATGCCCACTGTAGAAGGGTCTCTAGGATCCATCTAGTACCTTCATTCTTGTCCTTGTCTTTGTCCTTCTTCTGTTTGGCTGGGGAGGCTGTACCCTGTGCTCCCACGCCAGACTGCTGCAGGGCCTTCGCCCCACAGAGGGCGCATTGCAGCAGCTGTAGCAGCACTGGGGCCACGCCCTCGTGAAGGGCGATACTCGACTGGATGAGGAAGGGTAGCACCCCTTCCTCTTTCTGGCAAAACTTCTGCCAGTTGACAGTTCTGGATGTGGCCACTTCACTGCACGCCTTCAGGTGCTCAATCTGCAATGAAAGTACAGCTCGTAAAACAGAGTTTGCAGATCAATGTGCAGTCATGTTCTATGTTTATCTTAACAAAAGTAAACAAACAAGGTATTCCTCTAGCATGGAACACAAAATAAATCAATGTTCCTTTACTGTTAGTCATAGACCTTCTCCATAATCCTCTTTGTAAAGCTACTATCCCCAAAATAATAACAATAAAATTGATCATTCCATAAATTCAGGCATCAAAATTACATTACATGGGCTTCATGAATTAAACGTCCTGTGCATTGAGGTAAACTATACGTAGCTCTTCTGGACCATAATTTTATTCAGACTTAAAGCGAAACTGACACTGGAAAGTAAAATGTTTTCAATTCCTGAAATTTTGAGATTTAAAAAGTTTACAAAAGGGGTGACGACAGACTACAGAACTGTGACCCAAACGTGCACCACAGATGTTGAAAAGCTGCTACAAGAAGATGTAGAGCACCATTGTAACGATGGCAAACTGAGACAGATCATGGTGATAATGGTCTTGGGACAGGACTGGTGTTAAGTCACTTTAACAGGTGTCTAGTCTTGTATATCCCTGCTGTAAAAACCAACTTAATACACAAAACTATCATCACAGAATGAGAAACAACTATTTTTAAATATCCCATTTCTCATACACAAGGTACCATAACCCAAATATTTTATTGTCACCAGACCAAACACATGGATCATCTGCTGGATCCCATAAAAAAAGTTTAAGGGAGCAGTCCTTACCAGGCTGATGAGCATATCATAAGGGAGCATCACAGGTGAGCTCTGGGCATCCTCCACAAGGAAGCCTCCCTTTTCGCACATGTTGCGCACTTCTTTCATGTGTGTGTCAAGCGCGTGCATGTCACGCAGCTGGCGATATTTGTCTTTGGAGCCACAGATAAACAGCAACAGCTGCAAAATGCAAACAAGATCCACTCAGGACTACTGACCAATCTGATCCTAACTTGCTAAAGAACTTCATAAAATTGTGGCACGTATACTTATCAATGCTTATCTCTACACAACATAATTATGTATATATGAGAGCAAAACCAAGCACAAGAAATGACTGACAAAGTGTGGAATGAACTGCATTGGTAGTTCTCACAATGGCCACTAGATGTCAGCATTGTCCTATCTGTAAATTTTTTTTTGTTTTAGGTTTATTTGATAAGAAAAGTATTTTGTTAAGTTACAATACTCTGAATTGTTTTATTTTCATGCATATACATTTTCACGGTTTTTATATTTTTGACATTTCACTGTTTTGGACATAATTTCCATTCAAACAATGTTAAATACGTGTTCTTATTTTCACGGTTTTGTGCCATCAGCCAAATAAATGAAAATAAGAATACAGCAAAATTAAAGCAATTTACAGTAGTCATGAAAGAGCATTTTTTTAGGGAAAAAAATTAGCAGTAATTGTCACTCACCTTTCGCACCTGCCTGCGTACAAATGGCGTTTGCTGAACCATCATATACTGTTACGAGAAATAAAATATACATTTAATTGAAAGGTACACTGTTATACATAATTTTGTAGGTACTTGATTGTGGGAGTTTTTAATATTTTGCGTTTTTCATGTGTATTTACTCTCATAATTCTGTCACCACATGTAGAGAATATCTTACAGTTTTACTCTTATGTTCCATGACAACCTTGCAAAGTTCACAAAATTAGGCATCTTTACAATGCTTATTTTATTATGTGACATTTTTCTTTAGCATCTAATTTTACAAATTTACAACATATATGGAATATTTAACATATTTTAATTTCACAAAGTATTTAACTCAGAGTTTCTTACACACTTGTAAAGTTGTAAAATTAGATACATATACAGTACATTTTCCACTGTTTCTTGCAATGTATCTGAACAGCTAAACATAAAAGTATCTATCCATCCTTTAAAATGAAAGACCATCATACTTTTTGTTGCAAACACAAACACGAAAATAAATCACCCATTCCATGAACTGTCACAGTATGCAGCATACATCACTTACCTCACAAAGAATCTGGTTCCACATTTGGTCAAAAGATGGAGCCACAATTGCTGCACTGCTGTCTGCTATTTTCTTCATCTGTAAAAATTATTCAAAACCATTGTAAATATGGTAAAAAATTGTTTAATTAGCTTTATTATAATTGCTTCTGCCTCTTTGGGTGCTGCTCATGACAACAGTTACACTTGTGTGAATTATTAGGATAACAATTTCATCATCTAATTCATTGTACAAAGACTTCTCAACCAAGTTTAAACCAGGCAGTTCTGGGGCAAGTTAATGGTCTAAGTTAAAAGCTTTCTTTGGCTGACTTTTGGTCCATTGTGCCCACAGTGGGCAGAGGAAAGCTGTTGATTCAGTCCACAAAATGATCAGTATAGAGAACAACTTACAAATGTTTATATCTGGAACTCATGCAGTTAAAAATTATGACAATTAAAATTACAAAAGAATTAATAATACGTTGCCCAAGAAGGTGTGGCATTGTACATTGGTAACAGTTTCCCTGTCATTCTCCTACACATTTACATGAAATATGGACTACACACCAATGGACCCTCTTTTGAACAAAATACTGGCATAAGAAGCAATCTGCCTGGACAGATCCCCTTGAGATGGTCTTACTATTAAGAAGCAATCTGCCTGGACAGATCCTTTTGTCAAAAACATTATGATGTGGTCTTACTATTGAATTATCATGGATTCTGTAAAAAAACAGCATAGAAAGACCACAATATGCCCCCACTGTCATCTTTAACCCTTTCCCCCTCAAACCGGCCAAAACCGGCTGGTGGTCAAATGTCGTCTGCTTCAGTGTATTCTACTAATTTCAACAGTTATGAAAAACAATTTGACTGAGAAATGTACATGAGACTTATCAAGATCACATGCCCCAGGTCAACAGCTTTCCTTGGCATGGGTTGGGCACTTAGTGCCCAACCCATGCCAAGGAAAGCTGTTGACTCAGTCTTAATTCAAGGGGGAAAGGGTTAACTATTTAAGTGTCACATTTTGAACTGAGTCAACAGCTCTCCTCACTCAGCTTTGCACCAGCTTAGAACTCGGAACACTTTATTTACCAACTCCGGAAAAGCATCACAAGTATACAAAATTATAAATATTGATATGGCTTGGGAGACTCCCTTTAGACACATTCATGTCCCTATCACAGGAGCCACCCAGTATAATAATTAATATAAACGACGTTGATGGCAAATGAAATAGTGTATAATCATGGTAAATGTAAATGTCACTGACTAAAAACTATATGCAAATACATAAATTACTAATCAAAGATTAAAAATCACTCTGTGCACCAAGGAAAGCTGTTGATTTGGACTATTATCTTCTACGTAATTAAAGGCATGCTAGTGCTTGAATCAAAGGTCTCTTAAAAGGAACAGGTACCCTTATAAGTCACAGCAGTTTGTGTTAAGTAGTTTGACTTTAGTCTCAGTTGGCACTGAAAGAGATACAAGAAAGATTTTCCCTTTAACTTATTCCAAATAAGTCCCGGATTTTTCCATATAATGACCTAGATTTAAGATGACCATTGCATATTTAAATTCTTCATGAAAAGAGCTTTCGTTCAAGTACCAACATGCCTATAGGCTTAAGTCAGTGGTTCTGGCACTGGCTGGCAAGTCATGCTGCAGCAGCTGCAGCATGACTTGCCAGGCAGTGCCAGAACCACTGACCAAGGGCTGTGACCATAGTATGGAATGAGTTAACATATACATTTAATATTAGGTGCCCCTGGTCAGTCTAAACACATTGTGATCAAAACAGTTATTTTGATTTTTCACCTGGTATGGAAGTCTGAGAACCATTTCTGTCAGTAGCTGAGGGTAGGCCTCGAAGACATCATGAGCATGTCCCTTGACGTACTGTCTCAGGAAGAATGGAGACATGTCTGGTGGGGCAGTCATTGACCGTGCCTTCAATAGCTGTCCTGGCATCAAAGCCTCATCCTTAAAATAAAATCATAATTAATCATGGGCATCTTCTTATGCACCATTTCTACCAATAAAGAATCTCTCACACAATTGACTTTTTATTGTTTGTTTTTTTGTTTTGTTTTTTTGTTGTTTGTTTGTTTGTTTGTTTTTTTTTTGAATCACAATTTCCAGGATGATTTTGTCAGTATGATGATGTGCCCTCTCCATGTGCCAAAGCCTCTTACCTCATCTGGTGGTACGTTCTTCCAGTACTCCAGCAGACTCCTCAATATGCGAAGACAGAAGTCCACGCCTCCTGCCTGCAGCAGAGTCAGTGAGGTATGGGCACTGATGAAGGACGACGACTGTAAAATACAGACAAAATTTAAAGTCAGTAAAAACAACAGACAAAACTCAAGTCAGGCTGTCACTGTGCTCTCTGTCAGAATTTTTTTCAATCTGAGTATTAAGATTCCAGCAATTCAAGGCTTGTATAACAGGGAATCCTTGACTTCATCATATGATAGGGACTGATATTCCCCTGTATTCAGTAGGAAATTAAAAGAAGATTGCACATTCAAATTTTCCACATCAAGAGGTTTCCTCCAAGTAGGAGCATGTTTAAACTCTCTCCAGTAGTTTCACAGCGCATTGTTTTAATTTAAGGAGGACAGCCAATCTGAGAATACAGTTTGACTTCTTCCTCAGTGCAGGCACGGGGTTAGGTCGGTTTGTGACACCTTTGTGTGGGTTCGTGTTTCAAGGCAGTCATTCTGTGGCAGTAGCTTTGTGCTGTCTGGTCTACCTGTTTCTATCTGGTTTCTTTGCAGGAAAGGGACATGAATATTTATGGATTCCTTTTCTCAGAGTAAGTTCAAATTTGAATTTTATTATTTTAAAGTACATTAATTTTATGCATATACTAGTTCATATAAATTCTTCAAGTAAAGACCACCCTTGCAGGGTACATTCCTTAGAACTTTTCACCTTACTTAAACCTCCCATAAAAGACCACCTGTTTTGAGAGACCACAAGCTGGTCATCACCAATGGTGGCCTTTTAACACATGTTCAACAGTATTTCTGCCTTCTTTTGCCTGTGCAACTCAATTTGGCTTATTCCTTATCAAGGTTTAACATTTATCATCCCGAGTCAACATTGGTAGTTCATATTTTGACCAAATAAAAAGTTTCAAGAATAGATCTTTTTCTACATATAAATAAATTTTGCCTTGGTGAAATCAAACTGTTGTGCTGTCCTTACCTCTCCTGTGGGTTTGGTGCCAGCCTTGGTGCGGGACATGAGGACACTGAGCAGTCGCATAATGATGAGATGTACCTCATGTGTCTCTGTGCGAGCAGCCATATTGGACACATCCTGTGTCACAAGAATATTGAATTCAGTGTTGTACACATAATAATCCTTGATGTCATATATGTGTCAGTACATTTAACATAATTATTTTCTTTCCATTTAGAACCATAATGTATTTATGTTAAATATAGTTATTTGTGGCCTGGTTTAAATATATTCTATTGAGTAATTTGAAAAGGGTATAGTAATCTGTAACATACATGTACAGAATAAACTTCTACAGAAGAATTAAACCTTAATCCAACTGTAGGGCCTTTCATCGGTGGCTCTGATATGCCATGACCATTATAGAATATACTTTACATTTACAATGCAACGCTCTTTTTCTTATTTTATTGACAACTTTTTAAACAAAATTACAATGCCCCTTTTTCACTTTATTTCTCAGGAAAGTAAGTGAATCTAGATAAAAACCTGGAAAACAGTATCTTTTTCTGGCTTTGCCTTGTGGCCATGAACATTCTGCTGAGCTGGAAGGTTCAAAATGACAAGGAATCAATATTTATACAGCATGTGTCAAGGCAAACATTCTAAATACATTTTTCCCGAAATACACTTTCCCTGCCAGCTGCTAGCTCTGATTGATCTGGGTCTGTTACTTACTAAGTGTGGTATATCAAGGTGAGCCTGCAGTGAGGCCAGAAGATTGTCCAGAGCGGTACGATCCTTCTCCTCGTCATTATCCAGGTCAGAACTCAGCATCAGTACCACCTGAATTGATATAGTCCAAATTGAAAGACAGAATACACTCATACAACTGGATTAGTTTATTCTACCATGCTACTACATTGGCTTATATTTCCGACAGCATTTAAAATTCATAACCATTGTAGTTGAATCTGTATTTACTTCCAAAGTTAACCCTTTCAGGCCAAATTTTGAACTGAGTTAACAGCTTTTCTCAGTGCGCATTGGGTGCAATGCGCCCAATGTGCACCGAGAAAAGCTGTTAACCTGGGATATTCTCTCTGGAACTAAAGGCATACTGGTACCTGACTGAAAGGTCTTTTTATGAGGAATATGAATCTGGGATCCTTATGATAATTCAGACTTGTCTGACATAAGAAGATCGACTTTAGACGTGACTGGCACTGAAGGAGTTAAAAAAGATTAAAGATTAAAAGAAGCAATGCTTTGACGCTGCACCAAACCCTCTTCCCTGGCTGAACACACAAAAGAGCCTCACAGTTGAATGCTATCTCCTTCAATGTATTTTTTCTCTTAAATGTCCCTTAAATGGAAAGTATTTCAAATCTAATTTGTAGATTAGACCTTCCAATTATCATTCCCATGGCCAACAGATTTCCTTAATTGTCCTCACACTCACACCACAGAAGCCTGCAGACTACTTTTCTGGTGCAGAAAGGCTGAGACACCACGTCTTTAAGTCTATCATCTCACCGTTGCTATCCATATATTGGATAAAAAGCTGGTGGATATTTCTCCGACTTACCTGCATGAATGGTATGGCTCGGACCCCTCCCACGTCCTTCAGCTTTGGCATGTAATGCAGCAACTTTTCCAGCAACATAAGGCGTAAGGTGTGTAGTCTAAAGCTGGTGTCTACGTCTGCCTCGGCTTCCGAGCCCTCGCACTCCTGGTGCATGGACCCACTGGGCATACCCACGCTGCTGGTCTCACTGCGAGCACCAGTCATGGTGCTCTCTGGCATGGCATCCCCATAGGCTGAGCTCCTTCCACTCACTATAATAGAAAATACCAGACAACTTGCCTTTCACTCACTACAACACAAAATGCCAGACAACTAGCCTTCCACTCAAAATCATAGAAAATGCCAGACAATTTGCCGTTTCTGCCTCTACTCCATTAATACCTGTCCCATGATGAATGCTATTTCATAGGTATAACAATGATGTGATATTGGACAAAATATTCAAAATCCTGATCCCCAATTAAGGTGTTATTATTTTACTTAAAACCCTCTGGGGTGTCTAAGTATTATTTCAGGCTAATATGGTGCAAGCCCTCTTCAAAATTATGTGACCAACTTCAATGTCCAATGCAGGGTCATTTAAACAAGTTAAGTGAAGTGATTTGAGTCAAAATTTAATAATCCTTATCCTCATTTCTTGCTATTTTGTCATTATCTATTAATTACTTTACTACAGCTCAATTCTGTAACAGCATAAATGAGAATAACGATGAAGCTATGATCTGGCATCTTCAGTGTCACTATTCCTGCAGCCTTTGTACAGATGCTATCATACAATCAAATTCCAAGTAATCCACAACACATTCTCACCAAGCAGATCTGCTCTGACCCTTTCCCCTTTAAAATGGACAAAATCGGCTGCTGGGTAAATGTTGTCCACTTCAACGCTTTACAATAATTTCAACAGTAACAAAAAACAATTTGAATGAGAATTGTAGAAGAGACCCATCACAATAACATGTCCCAGGTCTACAGCTTTCCTCGGTATTGGTTGTGCACACATCACTCAACCCATGCCAAGGAAAGCTCAACTTCATCTTAATTCAAGGGGAAAAGTGTCACACAAAATTATCTTCAATTAAAGTTATCAAATGCAGATGGAGTGCAAGTTTGACTCGTACCATTATGCTCTCCAGATATAGAGTCTACAGCACTCCCTCCACTCTCAGAGCCAGCACTTCCGCCATGTTCTGCTGGCGATGTCCGCAGTGTGGACCCGTCAGTCGCAGCTGTACTGCCCACTTCATCGTCACTGCCAGGGGCCGAGGCTGTTGTATCAGAAAAGTGTCCTCCCTCCAAAGACCCACCACCCTGTAACAAAAGCTGTTGAATACAAATAGTGGTATGTAGAGTGTTGCGAAGATTATACACCAAGCTACAGTGGAATCCTGCCATAATGGCCTCCTATGGTCAAAACTGATTGCAGCTGTGTATTCAAGACAATTGTAACTCAGAAACTTACAACTCAGAAAACATAATTTTGAAAGTATGAAATGTACATGGGGGGGGGGGGGGAAGAGGCAAGATGGAGGAGTCCAGTCACTGCAAGCACTGACACATACCTTGCATGTATGTCAGACTTGTAGGGAGCTATAAAACTGACCTGTTTATTTACACATTTGCTATTATTTCACCTTCATAGTTTTTTTAAAATTCAAGGGGGAGCTATCTTTACCAAATACATGTACCACATGTAAAGCCAAGCAGCCAGCCTTGCAATAACATGTGTCCAGGAATTCACAGCTGCTAAACAGGCTTGATGGTTTCATGAGAAAATACCAGGCGAGACCAGTGGCAAGGGATGCCTATAGCAGCAAAGTCCCCACTGGTTTCCTTATCTGTTAACTCATAGGGGACATTTGAAAACTTTTACATCGCTTGCTTATATAGCAACGGGGTAACGTTGCTATGGGCCATGAGGCCACGTCACAAATATAGTGCCTAGGTGTTGAACTGATCTACCGGTCTAACTGCCGTCTTGGTAGGTTAGAATGATGTGCATTAGCTATGTCACGTCATGCAAGGTATAATGCTTTACAGGGTGGTCATTAAGCAGTATTCCAATGTACTTGTGACAAGTAAAATGTGCAATTTAAAGATCATTTCATTATCTATCTCCTTTTCTCTGCATTCAAAACTTTAAACCCTTTTTATCTCAGCCCTAAATAAAAACGGGTGATTTTTGATGCAAATTTGCACTATACTGGGATTGAAGTGGCGATAAAGACCAGTTAGAAATACTGCAGTTCAGCCACAAAAAATCACATACATCACAAACTGTTGACAAGTAGAGTATACCCATCTATGTACCACTAAACATTATTTTTTACTTATCCATAAATCAAATTTAATAAACTCATTGACTTCATTGGTTCTAATACTTTTTTCTGATCTTGCTTACAAAAAAGATAACTTTTAACTATAGTGTTTCATGTATTGCCTTCCTGTGTGCAGTGTCTTTACTTCATGCTCACCTGTCCTTGACCTCCCAGTCCAAGTCCCTGTAAACTTAACCCAGATCCATGGCCCGACTATGGAACAATAAAACAGACACAAATAAATTAGATTCTAGCTGGACAGAGACAGGTGACTTAGTCTTAACCCTTAAAGTGCCAATCACAGCTATAGTCATTTTCCCATTACCTTTAAAACATATAACGGGTAAAAGATTCAAATTCCTCATGAAGTCCCTTTCATTCAAATACAAGCAAGTTAGTCGAAAGCAAAAGGTAGTCTCAGTCAACAGCTTCCTCCAGACACTTTGAGTGCAATGCACGCAAAGTGTCCCAAGGAAAGCCGTTAACTCAGTCTTAAATCAGGGCTTTAAAGGTTAAAATCTTACATTAATAGGAGGCATTCACATTTAACTGCTATCCCGCTCACTTCCTGTGTTACCGGGGTAACAGACTGATGCTTCCACCATGATCAGGGCAGATTTGTATTATATACATCCATAAATAACACCTTTTCAACCAAAAGAGAGCCCATTTCTAATCAATTTAGGCATCCTTTATGTTTCAAATATATGTTAATACATTTTCTTAAGATTATTCTGTGCTTGTGTTGTTCATTTTGTTGAGAAATTACTTTTGACCATGCTAAATACATGGATCTGCCCTGATGCAGGTGGCTCCCTCTTTTGCTCAATAGGTGTTAGAGTAGGACCGCATTTAGATATGAATACTTCCTATTATTTTTCTTTTTCACTTTTCAGTAAACCTTTTGTGTTTCCAACAACAAATTCTTTAAATGCTGGTCTTTAAGGTATTGGGACATTCTTGAGACCACATGCAAGAGCTCAATCCATTTTAGTTCCAGTTTTCTTTCTTTTTTATGGATGACTTCAATTATTGTCTCTCACAATGACTGGCAAGTCTTGATAACTTTTAAATTTCATTTATGCAACAAAATGACAACAATTTGGCATTTAAACTTGGTCTTCAGGGCCAGAATTTCGCGAGAATCTATTTGGATTTTCGTCAATTAGTTTTCTTTTTAAAGAAAGACAAGTTTAGGAGAATCTTTAAGAGAATGGATTCTTGGATTGTCGCCGAAATTCTGGCCCTGGTCTTTCACTTTTGATTAATGACTTAAGTGTCGACCTGGAACCTAACCCAATTTAAATGCCTATTCACATGCTTAATGTTCCAGGGAGCAAGTCTTTGTAATCTACTGTGCGTATTCTTTGCAAGTTTTGCAACTATGTTTTCAAGCTAGGACACTGCACTTTTCAAGTTATCTATATGTACACAGATCATATCTTATAAACTTGGTGTAAACACTTGAAGGGATCACAAGCTGGAATTTGTAAGGACTTGCTTGCAAATAACTAATTTTCAAGAACCTGAATTATGCAAACATGTCTGTAAACACTAGGCTACATCCAGGGTCATAGTAAATGTTTAACTGTGTTTACATGTTAAGACTAGGCTAAAACGTGTACATGTAAAGACTAGGCTAAAATGTGTACATGTAAAGCCTAGGCTACAACATGTAAACATGATATTGAGAGTACAGTGTAGTGTTAGTGTGAGTGCTGGTGCAGTGTCAGTGTGAAGGGTCGCCATTCTTCAATAAATTGCTGGTAAATGTATACCCATCAAGCGTGAAAGATTGTTTCTCTGGGGGTGGTGAGCACGGGATTTAATCACTGTCAATCATTTTTGAACAATTTTCAGCGGGTAAAGAGCGTGAAGCAGTGACATGTAGGTATCTATTGATCACCTGGTCCTGTAGACTCAGGGCAATCGCAAGCTCCACCATCGTCTCGTCGTCAGCATCTGGTGGGATGTCCAGCATTGGGGGCAGACTACCCCCTCCAGACAGCAGGGCTTCCAGCGGACTGGGATTGGGTGGGTGTGCAGCGCCCTCTGGTGGCTCCAACACCATTGCTTCTGGAGGTTCCTGCAAAATTAATTTTTGCAAGGTCTGTTGGAAGGCAAATCATGTCAATTGATCAGTTTCTGTATGATTAGGGGAGGACGGGGGTTGAAAGCGGAGATACATGTGGAACGGGGGGTTGTTTTGAATTGAGGAAATTGTGTTGGGATGAACACTGTTCTAACTTCATTGATAGTCACATATTCACAATGCAAAGTGCAGAAAACATCCTACTTACTACAATTTCAAACTGTGGGTCATGCTCTCCATTAGCCTGGGGTGCAGCAGGGGGGGTCATGACTTCCTGTGGGGTAGGCATGGGTGCGTGGGGTTTATCTGGTTTGTCATCATCCTCGTCATCATCGGCCCCTCCAGCAGCACCTACAAACATACGAGCTTTTATATCCGTCTTCCCAAAGCCGCAACATCAGCTAAAGCTGGCTTCAATCAAAATCTCTTTCACTGTATCAATCATCAACCTACATGGAAATTCAATGTGTTTTGGCAAACTATTAAAGCAAAGCTGCATGACACCATCCTTACGCACTCTAGAGGGAAGTATAGTCCGCCTTTATATCAACTGTGATAGCTGTATGGGCGGTCCGCAGGACGTCCCATTATAACACAGCAGCATAACAAACTGAAGGCCTTTGTATGGAAAGCATTGAATGATGGTTCCACCTCTGTACAGACATGGCTTGTGTGATCTTGACAATGAGGTCAAGGTCATCAAAAAGTAATCAAGTGAAGAAATGATGTACAACTGAGGTCAATTTGCATTTCATGTGGCACAAATGGTGGATGGATGGAACAGAGAACCACAGATGGACAGACAACCCGTAAACATAACGGTACCCTCCCCCCCCCCAGGTGGACCCATAACAAAACAGAACAGGCATATTCTATAGACTTTGATAATTCTTAGTTGCCCATGGATCCCGTGATTTGCTGTACAATTGCCAGTTCATTGATCCAGAGCATACGTACCTGGTGTGCTGCATCTGGGAGGGGATGGGATGAAGACACGGCGTCGTCTGTGTCGTGGGCGGAGGACCCTTATCAGGGCTTGCTTGCAGGCAAAACTGACAGCTGGGTCCTGGAGACAACAACACCAACAAAAATCAATCATCACAGTGGCTTCCGACTCAAAGCTCTTCTTTATTTTGTCAAAATAATAAATACAATAATGTGCTGAGGCAGCTTTCAGGATTTGCTTGGCAGCACTGCAACAGCTGCGAAGGTAATAATGGTGATCCATTCACCCAAATGCTCTTCAAAACCACAGTGTTACGTCATTATATCTTATTTCAAAATAATTTGTTTCCCAAATCCTGTTCAATTAATTTACATCATACTTTCAATGCAGATATTTCCATAAAATGTTACATAAACTTAAGACAGACAAGCCTCGAACGTTCTTCGAGCACACTAATTTTTGTTCTCCTCTACCAAAATTATATTTTTCCAAAAATTTAACATGCAAGTAATCAATTTGGATATCTTGAGAACTGATCCTCTGTGTATCTGACATTGACTTACATCACATAAGAGGAGTCTGGTGTATAGTTTTGTAGCTAGGTTGATGTTGTCCAAGTCACAGGCGGCAAAGGCGTGTATGATTTCGACCAGTGCAGCTACCGTGGCTTCCACGTGGGTCAGACCTAGAGAAATAGACAATAACAGAACCATGGACAGAGGACACTGTCTACCTCCTGCATAATAATTGTACAACCCAGGAATCAGATCTCCTGAGCAAATTCAGCAAACTTGCATTTAAGATGATGGAAAAAAACCTTGCACACTAATGTACCACATAAATGTTAATCCACTCAAATACAATAAGGATATGGTGGGCTTAATGACACGAGATCATTGACACACTTTTAAGGTAACCACCACTTTTCAAGGCTATAAAATGAAAACTACCACTGGAAACAAGTTGAAACTTTATATTACTGGAAAGGGCCCAATTCACAGATTTTAAAAATGCTTGTAATTTAGAATTATTTCACTAACTGTTAATCACACATTCAGATATGTGAGGAGGATGTCAAATTTCAGACCCCTTCTTCAAATGGAAATTTCTCCTTTCAGAGTTATCTAATCTTGGACACTTTTTCTTATAATAATGCAAAACAGTTGGCTCAAAAAATTATCATACAATATCTTTCATCAGTGTTTGTTTGCAGTTACACAAAGCAAACTTCATGTTTCCACATTTTGAACTCCCTCCATATTTGAAAGCACCTATCTGGAAAATCAAACAAGATATAAAAAATCTCTGGATACCTTTTGAGACACTCTAATGTACATTAATTTTTGGGAAAAAAATTGAGAATTGAATAAAACCAAATGAAGAAGTATCCATTTTGAAGAAGGGGTGCCAAATTTGACACGTTTGTCAGCGAGTTCAAGGTTTGTTTAACACCTGACTCAGAAAGTTGAAATTATGATCACATTTGACATCTGTGGATCATGCACCGCAGACTAAACAAACATGAGGACATAGCAAAGTAGTGCAGATTTACGTGGCACCAATTTTTGTTTTTCTTTCATTGTTTGGAGATAATTGAATGAATGTCTTATCACGAGTATAGAACCATGCCATTTAAATATTCAAAGCTAACACCAGCAACAGGAGTCATACGAGTCCTGTTCTCATAATTGCACTACCAGTGAATGGTACTTGACATCAGGAAGAAGGCTCTGTGCCCAGCACAGTTAAATTGAATTGTAGTGAGCACGCTTAGAGGTCATTTAAGTGGCATAGAATGCTGAATGCCACTTTCCACTGATCTCAGTGTCACAGGAATCAGTCAGTGGCACTATCCCACAAATTTGTGGGGCCGTGCTGCCACGCAGGAGTCATCATACTGACAAAACACCTGAAGGAAACTAAGGATTTAGGGTATATTATTTTCATAATAGCCAAATTTAGGACACCACATGGCAGCACCTGACAGATGTTCATTTGCATAAACTGGATGGCAATTTGCTTAACAAAAGCTTCAAAAGGATTTGTTGTTATGCAAAATTAGTAAAATTATGCAAATGATCACCCTCAAGTGCTGCCCTCTGGAGTCCTAAAAGGGTCTACTCTATTATTAAGTTTTTGGCCAAGATATTCTGTGAAAAAATGAGCGCACCTTCATGACTTTAACAACTAGCAGTAAATATGGATAAGTTTAGCCAGTAAAATACTTCCTACTAACCAATCATTTGCAACTCTCTCCATGCTCAGATCTAAGCCCACAAAATCCAATTTTAAATTCTTGTTTCCGATTTTTTATCCTTCAATATTTTGATGAACAACGGCAACAATTTCCTTGGTGTGCAATGAAGAAATGGTCAAATTGGCTCCTTTCAACATGAAGATTTAATCTTTAAGGTTACATTGTGCACTTTACCTGGCAGACACACAGGTGCCAAGCTGGGATTGGCTGGCTTTGATGCATGTAGCTTCCAGAAAGCTTCCATCAGTTGAACCACGAAGTGCTGTGACTCTGTGCTGTCCAGATCAATCAGGCTGGACAGGCTGTCACTGTTCTCATCTATCTTGTGATCCTCTGCTTCCAAATCAGTCACCTCCAGCGCTACACGATAAGATGTCATCCATGTCAGTATACAGTTTATTTATTTAAGATGGCGTTGCATGTATGTTCTTTTTAACAACAACAACCACAACAATTTGTCCAAAACCATTTACACTGAAATAAATATACTAGCTACATGACATACATTCTGATAGGGTACAATATGTAATACTACGATCTTAACTTAACCCTTTCGCCATTTAAACTGGCCAAACCAGCTGACAGACAAATGTCGTCTGCTTCATTATTTTTGACTAATTGCAACAGTAATGAAAAACAATTTGGAGGAGGCTTGAAGTCAACACCTAGCAATATACCAATACTGAGGTCAACAGCTTTCCTTGGCATGGGTTGGGTGCTCACCACACCAAAGAAGGCTGTTGACTCAGTCTTAAGAGTAAAGAGAAGTTTGAGCTACTCATGTCACCCTTCTTTCTTAGTATGAAAAAAGGGTTAAAAACACACATAATGTGATAAATTTAAGGCAGTTTCAATTTTTGCAAATACACAAGAAGCGAGTGGTGACTCACCCTGCTCTGCCGGCTCTCCGACAAGCGTCGTATCTTTCTCTGCAAAACGCACCAGGTTACTTGGTCTGGAGATGGCCACAGACCTGGCCGTGACCACCAGTCTCTGGAAGGCCTCCGGGTCCAGCTCTGGTACCTCACTAGGCTCCTTACTGGTACTCAGACAGTGCATCACATGGGCTAACTGGGCCTGGTCCTTTGGCACAAAATGTTCATTATTTTTAGTTTCAAACCTTGTTAATCTGTTTCTGCTCAAATCAGTCAAAAGCATCAGGATTACAACTGTTGTCTGCATTTACATTTTTACTTGCAGGTTCTCGTTACTAGAAAATGTTTTTGCTCAGGTATTGTGCAAGACCATTCATGGTAACACCCCAGGTCAACAGCTTTCTTCCGTGCGAGTAAGACACATTGTGCGAAACTCACATCAAGGAAAGCTGTTGACTCAGTCGAACGATGACCAGGAAATGGTTGGAGTTTTGTGGGTATTTCATAACTTTCCTGGTGCTATTTCAAGTCACCACTTCCACGTTAATCTCGTCCACAGATGTGGGGAATAACTCTGATTTCATCTGCATCTTCCAAATTATATGCAGTTAATCAAGTTAAAACTTGAATATAATTATACACATTTAAAAATGAAAAATGATATTTAAGTCTTCATTTCCATAAACTTTATCTCCTAAAATATACATGTGATGTAAAATTTGGTTATATTTTTACTTGTGACTCATTCATTAGAACACAGTACTTTTCCTTCTACTTTTTACATTTAAGCTTTCATGATATACCTTCTCAGGCAAAATAGATGCCTTTCAGTTACTTAAATAATAAAATTCTATGTCAATGAAAGAACTAAGGGGGAAGGGTACTAGCATAAATATGTTGCAACCCACCTTGTGATTATGGTAAGCCAGTCTGTTTGGATGAAGGGAGGCAAGCAGTGACTGAGTGTGTTGCTGAACACTAGAGGGCGTTGGTAGTGTCAACAACTGTGTGGCAATGTCCAGGGCCATTTGACGAACTGAGGTCTGCTGCAAAGCCAAGCATGAAATGCATGAAAGACCTTGATCATGGAATAAAGCATTAAATGTATCTCATTTCCTCCACATGTACGACATAAACAATCTTACATAGCTGGGGAGTGAGTTTCCAGTTTTCTCACAGGGTGGACTGATCACTGTTAGTGGAGAACATGAAGGTCACAAGTGATTTGGCCCACCAACAGCAATCACAAATGAGAGAAAAATTGTATTAGTAACTCACTCTCCAGCCATGGGTAAGATTTCATTTATTCTATGTTTAATTGGGTATTCATCACAAAAAATATGCCTCACGCCTACATTCAATGCTGACCTGGTGTGCTGTGTTTGTTGACATTTGTTCTAGTTGCTCCATGTTATGTGTGATGTATAATCAGACATCCCTCGCGTACATTTGATTTTTGTCTATAATGTTAATGCACTACGTCACTGATGCAGGCGTGTCACAATTTAGATGTAACAACGTTTCGGTCATGTGATCTACAGTGAGTTACTACTTTCAATTTCACTCCAGAAAATGACAATTTACCCCGAAACATAGAATAAATTAACAATGATCTTTAACTTGGACTTCTTTGAACAGAACCAAAGTTAGCATCTACCTGTTTTTCACAAATGATTTCTGTTCTGCCAAAAATGCTTCAAGGGCAAAAATGACAATCAAATCTCTTTCACTGATAACATATTATTATATTACTCTTTTATAAACCCTTTCAGTGTCCAATTTTGGACTGAGCCAAAAGCTTTTCTCGGCATGCATTGGGCGCTATGTGCTCAATGCATGCTGAGAAAAGCTGTTGACCTGGGATATTCTCTTCGGAACTATAGGCATGCTGGTACTTGAATGAAAGGTCTTTTTACAAGGAATATGAATCTGAGATCCTAATGATAATTCAGCCTAGTCTGAATTTAGTAGATTGACTTGAGACATGATTGGCACTGAAAGAGTTAAACTATAAACATCTTGTGAATTAAATTGCATGCTTTTATTTTGTCGGGTGTGACATTGTGGAGGCTGAAAGGTTCTGCAGTTACAAGTGCCTTACTTTGTCGTCAGGACCAGCAACTGTGGCAAAGCATCCATCCAGAACCTCCAGTGAACTGGCCAGCAGTCTGTGAAGAACATAAACCATCCACGTAAGATATCAGCTATTGCCCACATGACAGGACAGTTAAACAGATTAAAAGCAGAAGCTTCCCACAATGAAAAATTCTTCAAACTTGTCTGTCTAAAAGGCGATATACAAGATCCCACTCTGACTGATACAAGGGCAGTGTGAATAAGTTCCCTGTGAGAATTTAACAAGAGGCCCATGGGCCTAATGCTCTGCTGACATATAATCTGATGACCATAACCAAAACATAATTCCCTGAAATGCATTCCCTCCATGACCCTGAGAATCAATCAAGGTCACCTATATTATGCAATATCAAATTTTTACATGACACACATCTGTGGTACATCTGCTACCATTTGCCCTATTCTTTATCAACTTGTTATATTTAGTGTCCTTTTCTTAAGTGCTTAAAGACCTTCAATAATAGGTCAAGGTCCCACAACATATTACAAAATTTGGCAATTGGCCTTACACATATTTGGTGTCAATTTTGCAGTCCCAGCTCAATTTATCAGCACAATAATGACTTTAATGTGTTTTTGATACCTATGATGCTAGTTTCAATAACTACCACCAGTGGTGCCACCATGACTCCATGTCACAAGACTTTTTGAGTGTATAATATACCTGTAGTGGTACATGGACGTATAACCACAAGTTAAGATGTAATGGCCATCACAAAAATAAATAAATAAATAAATAAACGAACGAACAAAGGAACGAACGAACGAACGAAGGTACGAATATAAATAAATAAATAAATTCATAATATGTATTCCCTCGGTGGTATTGAGAAAGTAGGTCAAGGTCATCCATATTATGTAATATTAAACTTCTAAATATGATACACATTTGGTTTGTTAGCTCGATTCTTTCTCAACACTGAATTTGGGGTCCTTTACTAAGTACATGTACTTAATGACCTTGAAAAATGGGTCAAGGTCACCCAAAATTTCACATCATTTGGCCATTGGCCTTGCGCAGATTTGGTGTGAACTTTGCAGTTCTGTCCTAATTCATTATGACAGTTACAACTTTAATGTGTTTTTGATACCTATGAAGTTACTTCCAATAATTACCACCAGTGGCACCACCGTGACTCCATATCAGACTTTTGTCTGGATAATATTCCTGCAGTGATATATGGATACATGTCCACAAATTCAAATGTGATGATCATCACTGAAAAATCATTTTCTGAAATTTATTCACACAGTGACCTTCACAAAGTAGATCAAAGTAAGCCTAGTCATGTAATATACATCGACACAATACACATTTCTTGTACATTTGATGAAAGGAGTCTTACAATTGTCAACATAATGAATTTCACAAATTTCACCAAATAGTAAGTCATATTTCCCATTTACCCATAGGTGACACCACTAGTGTTGTTCAGGTTTGACATAGCCTCCAAACTATTTCCACTAATTTCATAAAGACCCACTGAAAATCAAACACGCCCGAGCATTGTAAAATCTTTTCACTCTTGGCTCCCTGTTACGTAATCAGCAAGGTTGCACCACCAATAATGAAAGGAACTTAGATTTTCATTCATATAAATATGTCCAAAAATTTCAAGGGGCCAACTTAAAAATTGTAGACACTATCATGTTTACAAGCAATTCTTGACCAATGGATGAACAGATGTACATGAGTGATTGCATAAGCTCTGCGATCTACAATCAGCAGAGCTACATACCCACTTTAAACTGGTGCATTTTAACCATTTTATCTTGGGAATTAACAGATGTCTTTAAATAAATTTTACTTGTAGCATTTTGGGAGAACATTGTTTGTGTGTGCGTGTGTTCTTTTGAGGAGACAGTGAAGGAACCAAGAGATTTTTTGCCAAAATGAGAGAATTGAAGCCTCTCTCCCAAGAGAACAAGTCTACACATCATACCTTTAAAGAAATTAGAATTAAACATTAAAAGTGCTAATTGAAGATTGAGTCAACAGCTCTTTCTTCGGGACACTTTGCATGCGAAGTGTCCCGAGGATAGCTGTTGACTAAGACTACTTTTTGCTTTAGACTAGGCTTGCTAGTATTTGAATGAAAGGTATTTTCATGAGGAATTTGAATCTTTTAACCATTATACCCTTAACGATAATGAGAAAACAACTATAGCTGTGATTAGCATTTTACGGGTTAATTGGGCATACCTGTCCATAGAGGTCAGTGGCAGGGGTGCCATGACTGTCCCCTCCTCCACCCCACTAGAACTGACAGCTGATGACGAGGCAGCGATCTTTGCCGTAGCATCTGCAAAGTCTTCGCTGTCTTCTGGCCAACCAAAGGCTTCCTTTGTCTTCATGTAAACTTTGACCGAGTCGACCATGGTCGCTCCCATTGGGTCAACACTTGCACCAACTGGAAAGAAAAGGACACGATTCAAGTTGCTGTCTCCTGAAGACAATGCAGTTTTGAGGATGCAACAGATGTTTTACCTGTGACAAAGTCATTGCCAATGTGAGAGATGAGTTTCTTGGATCACAATACATGTATTCAAGGGAAAAATCAAGTTGTCATTTTTTCAGCAATTAATTGGGTTAACCTGGACTTACTAAAAGACTCAAGTTTTAACCCCCCCCCCCAAAAAAAAAAAAATCAATATTACAACACATCCATTGCCATGTAGGACACCTCCCTTTGTGATGTACTAAACTGACTGGATTAGAAGTGTTAAGATTCAGCCTCACACACAAGCTTTCTTTATACATGTGAAAGGTGATACATTGTAGTTGTATGATTGTAGTGACCGTGGATGCCAGCAAGTACAACCACCTATCTCTCGTAGCATTTTCCATATATTTTCACCTACTCTAAATAAAAAAAACAGTATCTTTAATCCCAAATTGATTTTATTGACCTGTTTAGCAGAGCTATAATCACAAAAACACTGACCAAAAAAGTATAAACATGAAGCACTCACCCTAAACAATACAAACATGAAACACTTACCAAAAATGTTAAAACATGAAACACTTGCAAAAAAGAAAAAAAAATGCTTACGACCAACCTATAAACATGAAGACACTTACCAAATAGACTGAACTTTTTGTCTGCAGTGAGTGACTCTTCCCTGGTGAAGGGCAAGTCGTACCATCTGGCACGAGTGATGTTGACCTGAAAGCATATCAATGAAATGTTATTATATCTATACTACACTGACAGTCACTTTTAACAATCTCAGTGCCAACTGCAACTTAAGTCAAACAGCTTAGCATGACTGCTCAGAGTTATAACAAGGGTACTAGATTCACACTCCTTGCAAAAAGCAGTATATTCAAGTACAAGCATGGCTCAAGTTACATAGAATATACTAGACCAAGTCAATAGCTTTCCTAAGCACACTTTGGGTGCAATGCACCATAACTGCATCAAAGAAAGCTATTGACTCCATCCAAAATATGGCATTAAAAGAGTTACAGTCAATTTGTCGAGCAATGTGGACTTCTGATTGAGATTTCTTTAAAACTGTTACACATATTTGACACATATGTGATACAAAATTTGTTACCATAAGAAAAGAGACCAAATTTTGACCTTGCTGTGATCCTATGACATAAATGTAATCTGACCTTGCCTGTCAATACTTTGACCTTGTTGTGATCCTATGACATAAATGCAATCTGACCTTGCCTGTCAATACTTTGACCTTGTTGTGATCCTATGACATAAATGCAATCTGACCTTGCCTGTCAATACTTTGACCTTGCTGTGAACCTATGACATAAATGCAATCTGACCTTGCCTGTCAATACTTTGACCTTGCTGTGATCCAATGACATAAATGCAATCTGACCTTGCCTGTCAATACTTTGACCTTGCTGTGATCCTAAGACATAAACGCAATCTGACCTTGCCTGTCAATACATGATACACAAATAGAAATAGTGTAGAAACTGACCTGTGTGGTTCTGCCGAACACCTCGAGGTAGGAAGGAGCCCTCTCAATGGCCTGACTGCCCACCAGCACACGCACGCCCACCATCACATGGTTACCATTGGTGTTGTTGATTTCAACGGTGAAACCACCAGGCTGTACCAAAAATATACATCATATAAAAAACATATTTACTACGAGATACAACATTGAAATCACTGACCTTAGAAGAATTTCCATGATTTTTTTTTTCACTTTGACTTTTTTAATATGTGTTCCTTGTATTATCATTACACAGTCATATATGATTGGTAATTTGTAAAGGAAATAAACCTGCAGCCTTGAAGAGATGACAAAACAAGCAATTGTCTCCACAGACCAAGGTCCTAAACAACACTAATGAATTTCCATGTCTACATACATCATGTACTGTCATGTGTACATGTAAATATTTAAAAAAAAAAAAAAAAAAAAAAAAAAAAAAAAAAAAAAAAAAAAATTAATTAGTTCTGTACTTATTTTCCCATACAGTGTCAACACCCCCAGGGGAGACACCAGATTTTAAATCTCCCTCCATTTAACAGCTGCAAACAATTTTAGGGATAACTTTCTCCCACTGCTCAAACGGATATATATTGCACTTTATTAAATATATTTCCTGTAAATAAAAATAAATAAATAAATATAATTTCTCAACACAGATTGAGAAATTAATTTATTTATTTATTCATTCTCAAATTTCTATTACTCAGTAAAATGAGAGGAGAGAGACCATCACTAGGATTTCCTATGATTTTCTATAGGTACTCTCATTCATGAGAGAGACAATCACCTATCCCCACACGTGCATCCAGCACGCCACATACACCTCATCACAATGGAGAGGTGCTGACGTCATACGTATTGTGAATACACTTGACGTGTATTCCAAACGTTGAGCAACTCGGCCCTAGCAACGTTGCTTATTTACACCGTACTATATAAGACGTTGCAACTTGAGCAACGTCTACCTACGTACGGCGTTGGCAGCCGTTAAATCAGTACCTGACGAGTCCCTCCACAGGACGAAACCGGTCGTACTTTGCTAAAGCTGGAAGGCCAAACAATCCGCCTTTGTTTTGTTTACACATTGCTACATGTAAATATTGTCAGACATTGATATACTGACACATGCAGTAGCTCTGAACGCCCCACTGCTTGTAAACATGAGACCCAGAGAGTCATCCTGAGGAGAGTGTACGTACGTACCTTGGTGCTGGCTATGTACATGCCGGTCGTGTTCAGACGGTGTTTCACCTGAGCCACGTTATAGACGTGCAGGATGTCATTGCCCCCAAACTGAAACATCAAAGGTACATGTGGTCAGTCCATCTTACACCATGGTAGATACAAAACATCACAGATGGCCATGTAGTCAGTCTATCTTGAGTCATGATAGATAGGAAACATCACAGATGGCCATGTATTCAGTCTATCTTATATCATGATAGATAGGAAACATCACAGGAGGCCATGTATTCAGTCTATCTTGGATCATGATAAATAGGAAACATCACAGATGGTCATCTATTCAGTCTATCATAGATCATGATAGATAGGAAACATCACAGCTGGCCATGTATTCAGTCTATCTTATATCATGATGATAGATAGGAAACATCAAAGATGGCCATGTATTCAGTCTATCTTATATCATGATAGACAGGAAACATCACAGATGGCCATGTATTCAGTCTATCTTATATCATGATAGACAGGAAACATCACAGATGGCCATGTATTCAGTCTATCTTATATCATGATAGACAGGAAACATCACAGATGGCCATGTATTCAGTCCATCTTATATCATGTAAGATGGGAAACATCACAGATGGCCATGTATTCAGTCTATCTTATATCATGTAAGATAGGAAACATCACAGATGGCCATGTATTCAGTCTATCTTGGATCATGGTAGATACAAAACATCACAGTCTGTGTTAGATCATGGAGGATAAAAAAGCAGTCAATCCATCTTAAATCAAAGTTGATATTATGATTTGGCTTAATTACAGCTTGTATATCCATTTTGGTTAATTACTGTTGATTTCCTTATTTGGTTGGAAGATTAAACCAAGAAGACTATGTGATAGTTGAATGTAGGTGTCCAGGTGGCAGTACCTGCAGGTGTAACTTCCCAGAAAGTTACTCTTACATAATACAAGCTTGACGGGGATTTACTGGTGTGCATTTACACAATGCATATAACACCTACAAGTGCTGCCCTCTGGGCTCCTACATGGGTCAAATGAGTGCCGTGAGGAGAGAGGAGACTTTTTATTTAGCATGTCTCATTGCTAGCATGATACTAAGGTAAACTGAAGCTCAGTTTGTGTGAAGGAAACCTGTACAACAGATACACGTGCAATATATCAGATAGCTTTATAGCAACAAAATTGTGTTCCAGGCAATTATTGCACAAGGTCACATTCCCGACATCTAGTGGAAAAAAATCAAACTTTTTACTTTAAACAAAAAAAGGAAAGAAAGGAAGAGAGAAAGAAAGAAAGAAAGAAAGGAAGGAAGGAAGGAAGGAAGGAAGGAAGGAAGGAAGGAAGGAAGGAAGGAAGGAAGGAAGGAAGGAAGGAAGGAAGGAAGGAAGGAAGGAAGGAAGGACGGACGGACGGACAGACAGACAGAAAGAAAGAAAATAAGAAAGAAAGAAAGAAAGAAAGAAAGAAAGAAAGAAAGAAAGAAAGAAAGAAAGAAAGAAAGAAAGAAAGAAAGAAAGAAAGAAAGAAAGAAAGGAAAACTTGTATTTACGACATACAACATATTTACAATTGAAGCCAAAGTGGCATTAACTTTCAGTACGTACATTGAAACCTGTCTATAGATGACCAAATTCTGGTGTCTCAAGGAACATGATATTTCAGAAGCATTACATGGATATTCAACAGTGAAAAGTAGTAAGCAAAGTCTCCATGTTGCCAAGGTGGTCTCTCAAGACAGCACCCACTGCAGGTTGGTGGTTGCCTTACCTCAATGTCATTTGTATGTTGGCAGTGCTCAAAGAAGTCTATGGGAAAGGACACAACACCTACAGGTCGCCCTGTCAAATAGCAACCAAACACATGTCAAACATTCAGTCCAGAAACTGGGCTGTGTTCTGGTGCCAGCACCTGCCAGGCAGTCATCCTGAAGACAACTCCAAAGCTACGGTCTGCTGTACAAAGTTTTTAGGGATCAGATAACCTCTATTCACACCTCTAAGTGTATAACAATTGTCTCTGCATGGCAGACATGCTATTCAGTGACATTTTCTAGAAATTGGTGTGTCCTAGACAAAAATTACTATGCAATGCTATTCCTGTTAGCACCTGCTACTTGTGAACAATCCTTCCTGTATGCAAAAGTGCTCATATTGTGTTATAGACTATTTTAAAATATAGGAAAATTTATAAGCAAATACACTAACGTCACAAAAGTGTTGTTTAACACATTACGTAGTCTCCCATAAGAGGTCCTCTGAACAGCTACCATAGCATTTTAAGCTTTACAGCAGCAGTCAATACCAGGTCTGATAAGCATTAACTCTTTCAGTGCCAACTATAACAACTTAAATTGAACTTCTTAAAATAAACTGCTCTGAATTTTGATAAGGGTCTAGACTCTGGTTCCCTGTAAAAAGACCTTTCATTCAAGTGCCAGTATGCCTGATGTTACATGGAATATAATGGTCCAGGTCAACAGCTTTCCTTGGCACACTTTGGGCACACTGCGCCCAACATGCATTCAGCAAAGCTGTTGACTTGGTCCAAAATGTGGCACTGAAAGAGTTAATCTATTCTAGCTATTACAGAGGTAAATCTTAGCAAAGATGCACTAGCGACCCTTGTAACTTGGTGGTCTTCTCTGAATAGGCAGACTCCTGTTCATACATAATGTCATGTATATGAACATTCAGGATCAATTACCCTTTTCAATGCTGTAACTGTAATGTTACAACATTGTTAGTTCATAAGTGACCCTGAAATGTCAATTATCACCATCAATATAACTTCATTTTCTAGCATCACTTTTGAAAGTTTCTACTTGAATTCAAATTCTTTTTCCCGTAGCATTTTCTCCACACTCATCCCTCTACAGAATAAGTGCAATGTGAAGCCAAAAAATTGGTGAAACATTGTAATACATTGTAATAGACTTTTCTATGTTATATCGGCTCAACTGGGAGCCCGAATACATAACAGACTCATCAGGACAAAGGGTCTCCATACAACACAAGTGAATGAAAAGAGTACATGAGAACAGTGCCTACCTGGCTTGGCCACCTTCTTTTTCTTGGTGGGCTTGAGTACGGTGATAGAGCTGTAAGGCTGTAGTGATGGTACCATCCAGTAGCCCGTGTTGTCCACGTTTGCCATGTAGATCCTCAGGCTACCGTCCTCACACAACAAGATCAGTGTTGTTCGTTGGTCAGAGTTGGACGCTGCATGGCGTATGGCAACCATATCTTGAATCTGTAAAAAAACGGCAAAATTTTATGTTGTACAATTTTGTAGACAAATCTAGAAAATTAAATTGCTCTCATGTAGACGTGCTTATGGGAATATGGTGTCTTCCTTCTTTCAAATTGATGACCTTTTTTTCAGAAAAAACTTATAGTTGCATTTTAAAATTTAAGTACTAATTTTCAGACAATAATTAAATAGTAATTTCAGCAATTATAAAGTTATTCCTGTATCAAAAATAACTTACTTGCACCCAACAGCCTCACAAAGTGCAAGAAATTCCTGTCTGTCCATCCCCAAGTCTCTCATTGTTTACAATTCTGTATTGGTATTATCTGTCTGTATTATCTTGTACTAAGTCAAACAAAACTTTATCTGAGCCACGTCAATGAATGTGGCCACAAACATGTCTGCTTCCTCAAGTCCTCCATTGTCTCTCATTTATCCCCTAATCTTGACATTCTTCTGATCAAAGATACTACTTTTTTTTTACTAAAGATGCTAAATTTCTCATTAATGAAGATCATGTGTGGTAGGAAATAGTACATGCTGAACAAATTGTGACATGTAAGTTCTTTATAAAACTCCCTATTCCCACAAAAATTACTGCACATCTGAAAACGAAGCACTGACCCATTCTCCCCTGATTTAAGACCTGAGTTAACAGCTTTCCTTGGCATGGGTCGGGTAACCCATGCCAAAAAAAGCTTGTGACCTGGCGCATGTTATGTTGATAGTTTTCATTTACAATTTTCAGTCAAATTGTTTTTCATTACTGTTAAAATTAGTTAAAAACACTGAAGCAGATAACATTTGATCGCCAGCTGGTTTAGGTTAGTTTAAGGGGGCAAGGGTTAAATGAGTGTGGCCATATCCTGACAAAAATGAAAAGGGATTTACGAAATGTTGATACTATGTATAATAGTGTTAACACAATGTATAATAATGTTAATACAATATGTAATAATGTTAATACAATGTATAATAATGTTAATACAATATATAATAATGTTAATACAATGTATAATATATTACTACAATGTATATTAATGTTAATGTATAATAATGTTAATACAATGTATAATAACATTAATATAATGTATAATAATGTACCTTGGCCTTGGCTGGGAGCACTTTGATCTCCTGTACCTGGATGGTGTATGGATTGACCATCAAGATGACTGGGTTGTTGGCTGTCTGGGTCATAGAGCACACCAGGCCAGGGTGGTTAGGCACCTCACTCCACTGCACCAAGGGTTGCGGGTTTGATCCTGACTTCCCTCCATTGGAGCTGTCAAGCAAGTGGAGACTTGTGTACATGACTTACCCAAACAAACCTACTTCACCTTGTAAGATGGCAGATGGTGAAGTGAGGACACAGTTGTTCCCCTCTTGTCAGAGCCACCCCTTTTAAAAGACCACCATTTTTATGCACAAAGTGTCTTATTTTCTTTATAGATATCCCCCTGACAGGTCACCTCTCTTAAAAGACCACTATTCTCATGCATAGTGTCTTATTTTCTTGATATTTCCCCCTCCAAATAGGTCACCCCTTTTATTAGGCCACTTTAAGTTGCATTTGGAATGCCTTATAAGAGGGGGATCACTGTAATTACATCAAAAATATCAAGTGTACTTTCCTGTCAGTGTATGATATAAGATAGTTGAGTTTCACAGTGTTCACAATTGCAAGTTAATAAAAGCCACTTGCCTGCTTCAGGAGTCATTCCTCTGCCTTGGTGATCATAACGGACTGTCACCCAGGCAAGCACAAAGACTTAGATCTACTTTAATTTGATTACCTCTCATGGTTGTTATGCTGCTTTGTCATTGCAGTCAACAGATTTTCTTTGAATTGAGAGAAATTATGTTTTAACCATGAAATCTGGTGCCAGAGACTAGAGATAAAGATCCAACTGCGGGCCCATTTTGGGTCCTGAGTCAGCGGCCTGGTCTTCATTGGCCACAACGCAGCCTAACCTGAGGGTAGAAGAGTGTCATACCATACTGATGCATGAGCGCTAGAGGGCAGTCATCATCTGCTCACTTACCTTTTGACTGTGATGGCAAAGATGTTGGTCAACTCCTGCATGTCTTTGGGTACAGGTGACGCAAAGTTCTTACCTACACACACAAACAGTTCTATTAGATATAATACATACATACACACTCGCTGTTCCCCCTATAAAATGGGGATACAAATATTTTGTGGCTGCATGCATAACCTCAACATAATATGCTAAATTTGATTACAATTACTGTATTATCCCTCATTAGCACTTCCCTTTCTCAAACATCCATTTATAGTTTATACAAGAATCAAAGAAAGTTGACATGATGACATGAAATAACCTATATTTTACCTTTGTATCAGTATAGGCAGAACATACAATTATAGCACTCAAAATAATATTTCCACACTGACAGCCTGGCCATCCTGTGAAGTGACTAAAAACAATATCATTGGCAAGAGAAATGACTCACCATTTGAGTAACTGAAGAAAAGTAGCTGCAAAGCATGGGAGTAATATACTGACACACCTCCTCCTGCCACCTGACCACCTTGTTCCTGGGAAAAACAGAATGGAACTGTGTTAAACATCAATCTTGGACTCATGTACACGGTTCTGTGGATCACTGCTTCCATGTGAGGTAATTTTTTCTCAAATACCCATAAAAATTTGATGGGTTTTGGCAGGGTGGGGTGGGGGTGGAAGGTGATATCTAAATATTTTATTCACAAAAAGCTTAGGTATTTGCATACTACAATAGTTAAAACAGTACATTGAAACCTCATAATAACAACACTGTGACATTTGAAATACTCGCCAAACAATACAAGTTTTGAGGCACTTCAAGGTAAATTTCTTTGCTGTTTGACTCATTACTGACAGATTCAGGTGTCTGACACTGTAAGCTGGCAACAGATGGTATCATTATAAAAAAAGTTTCACATTAGTCTTAACCCTTAAAGTGATAATCACGGCTAAAGTCATTTTCTCATTACCATTAAATATATAATGGCTAAAGATTCAAATTCCTCTTGAAGATACCTTTCACTTAAATACCAGCAAGCCTAGTCTAAAGCAAAAAGTAGTCTTAGTCAACGGCTTTCTTCGGGGCACTTTGTACACATTGTGTGCAAATTGTCCCAAGGAAAGCTGTTGACTCAGTCTTAAATCAGTGCTTTACGGGTTAAATTTATTCCTAATTTGCACATGTAAAGTAGCCTCAGTGTGTGCTAGTGGCTGACCTTGATGTCATCTCGTTTGACTTCCAGTATGTTTGTAATATAGAAGGGCCCGTGTGCTGCACTGCTGGCTTCCTCCATGGGCTGGACATAGATATAGCCCGACGATGCCATCAGCACCATGTGACGAGCTTCCTCAGTGAATATAAAAGTTGCATCCCGGATCTTGCCACTTGGCAACAGGAAGTAGAACTGAGGGCTGATGGCATCATGGGATAGGTCGTAAATCTTGACAAAGTCCGCAGTGACGATAGCTAGCTCAGTCTGTGATCCTGGTAGCCATATTGCCTGTAAACATTTAAGTATTCGAGGGATAAGTTGCAGCAGGAAGGCATCCTTTATACAAGTGTACATCATGTCACAAGGAAAATGCCACGACACACCCAACACGACAGGGGAGAGCAAGAACAGAGGCTTCTACTGCTCTCCTGTAGAGGGCATTTCAGTCACTCAGGGCCAGAGTTGTGTATTCCCATTACTTTTCACTGTAATTTACAGCTTATTAATAATAACTTTAAAACCAATTGTTGCAGAAACAGCAAAATTTGTGCCGTAAAATTATGTACATAGCTGAAATTTAACATAAACTTTATTCTTGCAGCTTTAAAAGTAGTCTTTTAATTTGAGGTTAAAAGACGTTTGGTACACCGGGATATGCGCAACCATTTATGGTCCAATGCCTCTATACAGTTAGAGCTGGTATTTGTCGATACCTGCACTAGCTGCTGTTCGCTTTTCCTATTTTGCACAGTTCCGTTTGAGAAATATGGATTGTTTACGAAGAGTGAAAAGGAAAAAGAATGGGCGGTTTGTTAAGAAATGCCAAAACAAAGGACTAGATGCTTTAAAACAAGGCAGAATACGTCGAAACACGGCAGTGGTAGACCAAAACGCATGTACACAATCAGCGAACGCTGACCAAGCCACTGTCGAAAGTGCCACGTCCACCCTCCAAATGCCACATGCACATGTAAACACTGACAGTTATACCTGGGACGAAGGTCGTAGAATAGTGGAACTAAGTGTACTAGCCGTTAATCTTGTATGCGAAGAATGTAAAAAAAAAAAACATTGTCCCTAAAAAATACAGAATCAGAAAAACGATATGGCTTGGCCAGTGTACTTTACATTTCTTGTGAATGTGGTACGATAAACGCTGTCCCAACTTGGGGGGGGGGGGGAACCACAGTAATACCCCAGCGAATAGTGGAACTAAGTGTACTAGCCGTTAATCTTGTATGCGAAGAATGTAAAAAAAAAAAACATTGTCCCTAAAAAATACAGAATCAGAAAAACGATATGGCTTGGCCAGTGTACTTTACATTTCTTGTGAATGTGGTACGATAAACGCTGTCCCAACTTGGGGGGGGGGGGGGGAACCACAGTAATACCCCAGCGTCAAAAGGTGGCACAGGCATATTTGATAATGTGCTGCCTGTGTTACCATTTGACAATGTATTAAGGCAACTATAATTTTGATATTCTTATTTTTACCTCTTTTTCCACATTGCTGTATTGCACTATGGAGAGAATCTTAAAATGTTTGCCTCTTCTCAGTAACACTATGAAAGTATATATTATGACTGGAATATTAAATTAACGACGTACTGCCGTGTATTTAACCTACATACATGTATATTGATATGGTATCGAAGTTAGACAATGAATGGATACCTTGCACCTATGAATTTAGAACAAATTAAGTCAACATGCATGAATTCTTTGTACAATTGTGGAAAAAATAGCACAGTATGATATCTTTTTTTGTTAATCAATGAAATCAGTGCATATTTTGGAAACCCCCTACAATTTTTCAGGGATTTGCAAATATTTTTTCTATTTCAAACTTAAAAAATAATGTAAGCACTTATACATTTTTGCAAGACGAGATGAATTTAAAGTCACATTCCAGCATGTTTTGTCTACATATTTGTTATTAAAAGGCTTTATATACATTGCATACACTCATATGGAGTTATTTTATGAATATTTTTGCATCCTTAATTTATTTTTTTTGCTTTTACCCACATATATTATGTTTGCTATCAAATTTCTGTAGTCCTTACATGTAGCGCCACCTAGCGACAAAAGTAGCACCGTGACATGCCAATTTTTTGCTTGCATTTTGTTTCAAATGCCAATATCTTGGTTCACACCAAAAACCAGAGATTTCTAAATTCTTTTGACCAGTGTACCGAACGTCTTTAATTTCACATGCAATCCAATGGGAATACACATCTCTGGCCCTGAAGAATTCTGAGTATTGGATAGCATATTCAGCTGAATACATAGATAATTGGTAATTGTGACATTTCCCATTTGAAGTGTGTACCTAAATTTTGCCAAAAAAGGCCACACAACAGAATTTTTCAGTTACGATAACGACTTATTATGACAATGTATGTTCAAACACCATGTGTCTGATACCTATGAATACATGTGCCAAAATGCAATGCGCACCAAGAAAAGTTATTTAATTTGTCCAAAATTTGGCACTGAAATAGTTAATGTGTACGTCTTTATGGGATACACAACACCAAAATGGAAATGCTCAAAAAAAACAAAACAAAAACAAAAAAACAAACTGTCACAAAATCCAGTGAAGCAAAAGACTGGATGATGAAATGTAACAATGAGGGGTTTCCACCATAAGAATTTTTGGGGTACCCAAATATTCCAGCATTATATATATTCTGCTGAAGAAAGTCTGATCATGAGGTCTCTCAAGCACATTTTAGGGTATAACGGGTTACAGCATCACTTCATTCAGATGTTGAGGGTAACCAAAAGTACTCTAAAATTGTTAGGTTATGGTTTCATGCTGCAGATCTGCCAACCCTCAAGGAATGCAAAGTGTAGTAATGGTGCTAAAAAGTGTAGTTTGAGGCTAAAAATGCAAATTTGGAGTAGTCTCACTAAATTTATATGTATCCAGAAGAATAAGAAAAGTGTAGTTTCTACACTTTTTCACTTTTGACTTCAGCAAAAAGTGTAGTAACTACTCCAAAAGTGTAGATGTTGGCAGCCCTGAATGCTGTTTGTACCCTCTAGTAGAAACCCTGATGAACCGTGATTAAACTGATACCTTGATGATGAAGTTGCCGGTCTCCAGTGATGGATGTAGGACCAGATGATCAGCCACTGAGCCTGCACTGGCAAAGGTGAGGACGTGACAGTCCTTGAGGCCACATACAGCCAGCAAGTCCTCATTGCAGGGGTTACCCGTGATGCTCAACACAGTGAACGGTATCGGTGCCGAGGACAACCTCTGAAATAAAGAGTACAACACAGAATGAATCATCATGCACCTCACGCAGAAATAATCCGTGCACATGGGCATATCAGCCAACGCAGGCTGCAGACTTACTGTGAAAGAGGACGCTCTTCCCACTTAAGTTGACAACATGTACACAACTGACTCACTTATTCTACCTGGGGTAGGGTTAATATACAACCAGCATAATAAGTGGGGTAGATATAACCCCAGTTTGTAATAACTGGGGTAAATTCTACCCCAGTTATTATACTTGGAGTACAGTTAATATACAACCAGCATGTACACTGTTAACTCACTTATTATAACTGAGGTAGGGTTAATATACAACCAGCATATACGCTGTTGACGTAAGACCAATTAAAACTGGGGTAGGGTTCATACACAATTAATACTGATCACAACTTGCACAAACAGCAAAGGCATTAATCTAGCTCTTTCAGTGCCAATCACTTATTACGTGGATCTACTTAAGTCAAACTAGTCTGAATTATCATTAGGATCCCAGATTCATATAACCTTTGTAAAAAGACCTTTCATTCAAGTACCAGTATGCCTATAGTTCCAGAGAGAATATCCCAAGTCAACAGCTTTTGTCGGCACACATTGTGCCCAAATGCGCGCTGAGAAAAGCTGTTGACTCAGACCGAAATTTGGCACTGAAAGGGTTAAAATGTAGTAATGGCAATTCAGATGTATGCCAACTAGGGAAAATATCTTTAACCTGTGCTCTCTAACCGTAGTGAGTTTGAATTAAGGTTTTCGTAGACCTGAGAAATATAAATAAGAACAATTGCTTTTTAAGAGATCAGTCACAATACAGTAACCTCCTATCATGTTGTGTGAACAACTTACAGTCAGTGTGAGCTTTCTCTTGCTGGAGTCCGCCTGCTTGAGTAGCGCTGACAGCTGTAGGATGGTGATCTTTCCTTTCTCGTGACTCACAGCCAGGTGTTGTCGCTTGCCCTGAGGAGATGTCAGACAGCACATCGCCACGCGACGAAGAACGTGTGATGTGATCAGTTGACGTATAGTCTGTCCTTGATCTCCGCTGTAGTTCATGCGAACATTTTCAAATGCTCCCTCTTGGGATCCCAAAGTTGCAGTCTGGAAGGGAATGAAGATTTTGTTATTATACATCAGTAGGCTCAATTTTCAACTCTTTAGAGTTAACTGAAACAAAAGTCATGCTCATCTGAGATAATATAATGATCCCATATTCAACCGTTTTATTATTCAAGTACAAGCATGTCTGTACATGTGTATTTAAGGGGGTGGGAAGACTACTGTAAATGGCTTTAATTTTGCTATCCTCTTATTTTCACTTATTTCGCTGATAGCACAAAACCGTGACAATAGAAACACACTCAAATACATGTAGTCTTTTAACATTGTTTGAACAGGAATTATGTACAAAACAGTGAAATATAAACTACAGTGAAATGTCAAAAATACAAAAACCATAAAAATTTATACATGTGAAAATTTATACACGCAAAAATATAGCAATCTACAGTACTTCCGGTCAACAACTTTCCTTAGTGTATTTTGGGTACATTGCCCTCAAAGTGCATTATGGTAACCTGTTGACACTATGCCTAACTCAGCACTAACAAGGTGAACATTTGTCAATTCAACCTGAAGGAGAATTGAAAGTGTCATAAGTTTTTGCTCCCTCTGACATCCTCCGGATGTATTATGTAAAAGTTTGTAAAGTTTCGTGCTCATGTTCTGTCTTATTCTAAGATTTTCGCATGTTTGACACATACAGATTGAATCAATGATATTGTGAAAAAGGAATGTTAGATAACTTTATATTTCAGGATCAGTCAATTTAATTCAAATCCTCCTGCAACATGCAAAAATAGTTGTCAGATTGCATTCCCTGTTATTCTCTGATCTCTCCCCCCCTGTGGGGGGGGGGGAGAGAGAGAGAGAGAGAGAGAGAGAGAGAGAGAGAGAGAGAGAGAGAGAGAGAGAGAGAGAGAGAGAGAGAGAGAGAGAGAGAGAGAGAGAGAGAGAGAGAGAGAGAGAGAGAGAGAGAGAGAGAGAGAGAGAGAGAGAGAGAGAGAGAGAGAGAGAGAGAGAGAGAGAGATTTTCGTTTCTTTCATTTCTGCCTACCATCAACTGATCAGTGTTCTCGATAGTCTTTGGAAGGTCATGCAGGTCACGCAATGCTGTCTGTGCCCGAGCCGTGCTACCAATGGGGGATGTCCTCTGGTAGTTGTCCATGATTGAAGGCATGAGCGACTGCAGCAGGTCCAGCACTACATTCACCGTGTTGTTACGATCCTGTACGACATAAATTAAATAATGACTAACCAACCTGTACCACCTGCCTCCGTCTGAAGTGTCATACCCAGACAGTGTATACCTTCAACTTAAAGCAAACTGCAAAGATCTGCACTGCATTTTTGGATATAATTTGACAGGATATCACAACAAGTAAAGAACTGTGGCATGCATTTTCCTCCTCACACTGGATGGCTCAAACACTGAGAGACTTGTTCTAACAAGTCTTGTAACAAGAATTAAAGCATACACTACTGTAAGCTGTAAACAAATTATAATATAGATAACAACAAATTGCTGTGCATATGTATATATTGCACCCTGTTTAATTATGTTTTCAGAATGGCATCAATGAAGACTGTTCTCATATGTGGCAGTGCTACTTCAAAGGCTATATTTTCATGATACACCACTTCCTGTTAACAAACACTGGCCAATGAGGAAAGTCTCATTTATTTATCCTCCCACCTCTCCCCCCCCCCCCCCCCCCCCCGTCTTTATCTGGACCTAGATATATTAGCAACTGGAGTGCTAATGATCAGTGGTGTAATCTATGAGAACATACCCTATAAGTAAAATGATCTTAAGTTTTAACAATCTAATTTTGTGAGCCTTTTTTAGTCCTTAAGTTTCAATAAGATGGTACATGTACTTTACTTACCACATGGGTCGTCAGTGTGTCTCTGTATGTCTGAAATATCAAGATAGATCAAACATGAAACCAAGCACTCACAGTACACTCCAGCAGTTTACCTCTTTCAATGCTATATCACAGTACAAACTCAGCTCACCAGAATTAGAATTGAGACTCCAAATTCTAGTTTCTTATAAATATCTTTCATTCTGGCACAAACACACTGGCAAATTATTTCCAGTGAGAATATAATAGCCTACGTCAACAGCTTTCCTCAGTAGACTTGGGTGCACTGTGCCAAAAGCATGCTGAGGAAAGCTTTGTAACTTAGTACCCATGGAGTTTAATGCCCAAGATGGAAGTTAAGGGAGGTTGACACACGAGCTTCTTGCAAAAGCACCACAATATATACATGATCTTTGTTTTTTTTTTTATGATACAATTATGTAGAAAAATGCTGTTGCAATTTTCAAGCCATGTCATGTTTTTATTCGTTTGTGATGGCCTGCCTACATGTGAATTATTTTCATCTTCCAATATGTATACAACACGTATATAAAGTACAAGTATGTCTAAAATACTTATATCCAGGAGCACAATATCCCTTCCACCTTTTGAAACCTACCTCTATCTGTTTGCAAAGAGTCTCTCTGGTTTTTGACACTTTTTCTCCACCCTTGGTTTCGGAATGTTTTTCGGCCGGACTGGGAGAAGACAGACGTCTACGAAGAGAGCTGGGCAACATGGTCTCCATGGAGAACGGCGAGGGCCCCTGGTGGTGATGACTGGCATCAAGACCACTCTGAGGACTCCTCTTCACCATTGCCTGCAACCAAGCATTATGTCAATCAGAAAAAACACCAATTTAAGTATTCCTGACCCAGATAACACACAAGAACACTTACTCTATCCTGGAATTCACTTTGTGACAGTAAGAAGAAAATTAAATGATACTATAAAATAAAAATAAAACACCGCAAACTGGAGTTGTGACGTATGTCAATGAATAAAGGGTTGTTTTGAATGAAATTTAATGGGTCTCCTCAAATCAGGTCTGGGTCAAGTTTTACCTCCCATACAGTATGGAGAAGTATCATTTTTGACCTGGGAATTCTCTTAACCCTTAAAGCGCTAATTTAAGACGGAGTCAACAGCTTTCCCTGGGATACTTTGCACGCCTCAGGAAAGCTGTTGACTAAGACTACTTTCTGCTTTAGACTAGGCTTCCGGGTATTTGAATGAAAGGTATCTTCATGAGGAATCTGAATCTTTTAACCATTACATGTACATGTATAATGGTAACAGGAAAACGACTATAGCCATAATAAGCACTTTAGGGGTTAACTAACAGATATATGATCAGAAGATGTCCTGCCTCAAAACTGCGTCACTGAAACAAACATTCTATAATTTCATTAGTGCTTCTTAACTAAATTAGCTGGGTAATTTTTGTAGTGAAAAGCTCATCAAAACTATCTTATTCCAATTGTTTCAGGAGAAAGACAATATCCCCACTCACCAGGCAGCTTCCGTCCTCCTTGGCTCCACAGTCGCAAAAGAAGGAACCATATTTGGCGTAGGTCAAATCATGATCTTTGTGACACACCTTGGCACAGATGGTGCAGACTCCAACCCCATCTACCATCTTACAGGTGTGACAGTGGTACCTGGTACCAAGAATATATGTATCATCTACTTTTTATCTTTTATACTTGCAAGGTTTAAGAAATGTACACGAGCCTAGCGCACATTTCTTAAACCTTGCATGTGTAAAACAGAGAAAAAATACTTGCCCACAGTAATCAGAAAAATCTTCTTAGTCTGAGTGAAGATCATCCATCAAAACTAAATTGATGCAAATTTACCTAAAAACCGGGGTTCACGGGTTTGTAACACTACTCATTCCCAGCAGGCAAAGTAAATGGTGACCTGGATAAACCCTTGGTCTGGTCGAGCAATCGCACCTGTAATTGAGCTTTTACATGATACTGCAAAGAGTTGAGCTATGCTTATCATATCACATTCATAATAAAGATTCAAGCTGAACTTTCCACTGCACAACATAAGCCACTGTGACTGGCTTGTATTTTATTAATTAATTCTACTCTGAATTTACTTTTTTTTTTTTTTCTAATTTGCAGTGTTGGACTTTATCTGTCAAATTATTACACAGCAAGAAATGTATGCAAGCAATTCTTAACACTCAAAGCATCTGATCATTTTAAGATTAAGAGCACCTATGTACACATCAACTTGCTTTGTTTTTCAAAAGAGCACAAGAGAGAAGACTCACCAATGCTGATTCATGAACTCCTTCTGGGTGATGTTAAAAGTACACAGCTTGTTGTTCAAGGATTCTTCATCCTGTGGCACACACAATTCAAGAATGTAAGTCTAGCCACATAATATGGACAACCCCTGACCCCTTAAACTGGTCAAAACTGGCTAGCGGTCAAATTTCATCTGATTTAGTGTTTTCAACTAATTTCAATCATAATGAAAAACAATATGACCTAGAATTGTGGATGAGACCCATCAAGTTCACATGCCTCAGGTCAACAGCTTTCCTTGGCATGGGTTGGGCACTTGACTTGACTTGGGTGCCCAACCCATGCCAAGGAAAGCTGTTGGCTCAGTCTTAATTCAACGGGAAAAGGGTTAACATATTTTGTTTGTCTTTTGTTTTGATTTTTAAATTTCTTATGTATTTTAGATGTAAATATATTAATGACAAAGTAAAATGTCTTTGGAGGACATATACTGAACTGGTAGGCAATGCACCTCTGTGAAATGTTGGTTTCCCAAGATAGGATAGGATAGGATAGGATAGGGGTTATTGAAAATTGTCATTATTTTCACAAGTGGACATACAGAACTTTTTCAATATGTACCAAAATTCAGCCCTTTTAAAATGTGGATTATATCCCTGATACTGATCACTGTATTTGTATTTTTAAGGAATAGTGCAGGTCTCCTCCCCCCCCCCCCCCATTGCATACTGGGCATACCGTTGTGAAAATGATGACTGCTCCCTTATGCTGCAGACATAATGCACCTAATAAGACTCCACTCCTATCATCTGCATCTACTTTAAGCACCCAATAATCTGACCCGCAAAACATCAGCACAATAGCATCACATCTGTATCGCTTACCGAGTCCTCGGCAGCCGAGTCATCCTCCTCCTGAGCAATGTCCTCTGCCCAGTCACTGTCAGCTTCCTGTATCCATGGAAACAAAAAATTAGCAACTCAAATGAAATACACTTCTGCAACATACAAATAATTAACCCTGTGCCATTGATAACCTTCTTACAATCCATCTTCTGATTCTGAAATTTAATTGTTCGCTCAAAAACAAGACTCGACACCACTTGGGTTTTGGACAAATGTTAGTACAGCATATGATGACATTCTTTCAATACACAAGAGGGTGTCTAACGAAAGAAAAGCAGAACATAATCAGAGTGATACTGTTCTATGTCTGTATCCCATCAGAAGTATAGTTTACTACCAAAACATAGCCAGATCCCCAGCTAATATATATATATAAATATATAATTATTTATGAAGATAGACTGTACCTGTGTCTGTAGTTCACCCTCGTAGGGCGGCGATGCTGCTCCAGGTCTGTGGGAAGCAGAACTGGTTGGAATTAATTTACAATCTGTAGTTTCACGCCAAATTAATGTTCCAGTACACATAAGAAAATAAAGTGCTCCCTGATGTTTAGGGGTCTGTGGGGTAGACTGTGTCGAAACAAAACTGTCTTATAACATGGGAGCATTTAACATGGAGGTAAGAAAAGTACTTCAGAGGGAGCCAGGGGGCTCACCCTGTTATGTAAGAACCCACCCTGTTATATAAGAACCCACCCTGTCATATAAGAACCCACCCTGTCATATGAGAACCCACCCTGTTATATAAGAACCCACCCTGTCATATACGAACCCACCTGTTATATAAGAACCCACCGTCATACTAGAACCCACCCTGTTATACAAGAACCCACCCTCTTATAGAACCCATCCTCTTTTATAAGAACCCGCCCTGTTATAGAAGAACCCACCTTGTTACACAAGAACCCACCCTGTTATATAAGAACCCACCCTGTCATATAAGAACCCACCCTGTCATATGAGAACCCACCATGTTATATAAGAACCCACCCTGTCATATATGAACCCACCCTGTTATATAAGAACCCACCGTCATACTAGAACCCACCTTGTTATACAAGAACCCACCCTCTTATAGAACCCATCCTCTTTTATAAGAACCCGCCCTGTTATAGAAGAACCCACCTTGTTACACAAGAACCCACCCTGTTATATAAGAACCCACCTTGTTATATAAGAACACACCCTGTTATGTAAGAAGACACCCAGTTATACAAGAACCCACCCTGTTATATTAGAACACACTTAGAAACCCACCCTGTTTTACAAAAAAACACCTTGTATTAAGGAGCTTTACAATAAGACCACTATACTTGTACCAACTGTAAATGTCAAATAATCCATTTTTTTTTTTCTTCACAAATTGCACAGTCATTTTTGGCAGATTGCAGATGTATGTGTCATTTCATTAATTCATTCAGCTCAGGAAAAGCTTGTTTAATTTGACCTTTCTCATTTCATGACTGGTAATGAGTCAGAGCTGCCTCCTCAGATTGTTTTCTTTCCCAGCAACTGAAATACCTATATTTTGAGTAACTTAAATTTCATTTGAATACTACCAATTGAAAACATTTTCCTCATCGTGTTTTTGAGATGCTATCACTTTACCTTAATCTGATAAGGAAAGCCTTTTAATAAAATTGATCCCTGTATATCAGAGAACAAGGTAAATGTGCCATTAGGAAGAAGGTGTGTACCTTTCATTGGTCTGTTTCAGGGAGCCAAGGATATCACCAATGTACGACATCAGGTAGCACGCCGACTCCAGCATGGTCTGGTGCTAAACAACAACACAATGCAAAGTGTAAGCTGATGGTATAACTCATTCCATACCAGTCCCTGATTTTTTTGTATATTTACCTAGATTTATGACGACAATTGCACATGTAAATTCTTCATGAAAAGAGGTTTCATTCAAGTACCAACATGCCTATTGTCTTAAGGCAGTGCCAGAACCACTGACCAAGGCCTGTGACCTTAGTATGGAATGAGGTAATGATGCAATCGTTACCTGACAATAAGGTCATCATACTCACACAAATAACAGCACTTTAATCAACACAATAATACCACTTTTAACACTGAATATATTCAGGTTGCAGATGAATGTTTTAGGCTCTTTGTGCAACTGGAAAAAAAATCCATCCCCTATGATTTTCATTTGCTTTTTTGTAATTATTTTGCTCCAAATCCATCCATGAAACTTGTCACCTGACAACAAACAACCAAAGAGTCCGTTTTATCGTATCACTGCATTGTGCTAGTACAACTACCTACCTTTCCACTGGATACATTTTCCTGTAGCTTCTCAATGACGTCCTTTTGAGACAGGTAGCTTTTGCTGTAAAGCCAGAAAACAAACTATAAGCTGTGCTTCATTTTGAAAATTCATGACAAGTAACATTTGTATAGGTACATGTTCCAAATTTTGTGATACTTTTAGGACAATACCACAGAAATGTCGTGTTTTAAAGCTGTGCACAACATTAATCCTTAAAGTGCTAATCACTGCTATAGCCATTTTCTCATTACCTTTAATCATATAATGGTTAAAAGATTCAAATTCTTCATGAATATACTTTTCTTTCAAATACCAGCAAACCTAGTCTGAAGCAAAAGTAGTCTTAGTCAACAGCTTTTCTCAGGACACCTTGCGCAGACTGTGCGCAGTGTCCCAAGGAAAGCTGTTGACTCAATCTTGTATCAGCCCTTTGAGGCTTACATTCACCTCCCTCCCCCCAGAGACGACAATAACAGGAGGGACTCTTCATGTTTTCAGCATTAAAATCAGGCAATTAAGACTTTCTTTCTCATTACTGGTTTGGCATGTATACAGACATGTTCCTTCATTATTTACATGTATACAGTTAGGGACATTTCCACCAATTATTATGCTTGAGTATATGTAAATTTTTACCACAACTCCAGCCATCCAGTTGCTGCCTGGAAGAGGGCAGCGTGACCTGAGCCTGACCCTGACCCAGCCAATGTTGCCATGACAACCATAAGTTCAGCAAATCCAATGCCTTCAGTGGCAGGAGACAGTATCTGGTTGCCCATAGGAATGAGTGCATCCAGAATAGCCTTGGCAACCTCTTCTCCAACATGGCTGTTAGTAAAATGATTATAATACGATATTCATACATGAAAGACAAAATATACAGAGTTGAATTAAAGATGGTTTTTATATAATTCTTGACAATATATCAAACTTGACAGATCTTGTTCCTGATTTAACCCTTTAGTGCTTTGAATTCTCTGGGACAACTGTCACCATCTGCCATATGAACTATCCTTGATTGGCAAATCTGGAGCATCTTGAACAGACAGAATCATAATTGAGCAGTATGGAATTTGGTTCAATACATAATGTCACTCCATCAGTGATTCTGTCACTTTGGAACATTCCAGACAATGTGGACCATTCCATCAAAAACTTATAAACTCTTCTTGTAAAAAAAGTTCACATTAAATTTTTCCCCCAGGTGGCAGGCATAAGATGCATGGAACCAAGAATTCCCTTTGTTTAAACTCTGCCATCTTCATCAAAATGGTGCCCCCCAAAACCAGTTCTCATGCGCACTATGACTCCAGCCTCGAAATTAATGTTAGCATTTGCCAACAGGTGGCATCGCACAAGTGCAGTGCAGGATATGGTTTTTCAACTTCAACCTCTTGGTCAGAATAAAAATACAACTCTTGAGGTTTTGTGCCCCTCATTACCACCAGATGGCACATCATGTATATTGTGAACACTCCTTTCTTATTCATAGACTAGACCTGTATATAAACATCTTGCTTTCTTGTCTTCAGTGTACATTGCCTCATCATTTAGCTAGGTCTATATGTATACACACGTGCATGTCCTAGTAACTGGCCTTTCATATTTACCTGTTTTCCTTGACAATATATGAAGTAAGACTTTGTAGTAACAGTCTGTTTTCCTGAATCTTCCCACTGTCTTCCAGGTTCTGCAAACAAAAGCAAATGTCAACCACTGTATCTACTTTTAGAATGACTTCATGCAGTTATAATTGTGGCACACCTAGTTACTTCTCTTCCACCTCTTTAAACAGGACAGTTTACATGCTGCAGAGAGAGCCTATAATGACATTAATGACTGATTGTGGAGATGTGGCTACCATAACAAGTAGATTTATCTTTTGATGATTGTCCCAGTGTTGTGATTTGCTTGATTGGCCAGAAATCTTAGCACACAGAAGTACGTGAAATATAACGCAGTGCTCCAACCATCTCAATCAAGTCATACTGCTCTCCTGCCAGGCACCAAACATAACTCCGTGTCTCACTTGCTTTAAACATTCTACAGACTTCCAAGTGGGCAACCCATACTGACACATGTCCTGAGTGCAGACACCAGCTGGGACAGGGCAAAAAGAGCTTGATGGTCTTGATGGAAGTCATTTTTGACAACATGTTTTTCAACTCGAATGACAAATGTCAACATTTTTACCAGCAGGCAGCAAGCTTCAAACTGGTCTTGTTGGTCTCACTAAAGTTCTCAAGGTTATGCATGTGTCATACAATGTACCTGTGCCTCACAATGGATATAAACTGGTTCAACTGATGATGCAGAATTTTATATCCAGTCACCTGTTGTTATGTGGTCATTTTCAGCAAGGAAATGCCAAATAACCTGATGACTGAGGACTCTTTTGTTTAAATATTTTTATATTTTCAGTGTCTCATTCATTTTTATGCTGCTGATGATCTTGTCTTTTATCTCACCATGTCGGTATAAGTAGCCCATGGCTAATGTTTATTGTATTCAGACTGACTTGAAATAATTTTTTTATTTGAAATAATACTATGTCTATTGTATTTGTGTATTTTTGTACAGAACCGCTTCCTAGTGGTCATTACCCTATTCTGCACTCCGAACTCTTTACTCTCCATAAGCTAACCTGTCACTGTCTAACCTATGTACATATGGAAGTACTATTGTCCCTATTGCACACATTCTTCTGTAAAATTTGGACAGGCTGTATTAGCCCAAATAAATTAAAGGGTCTTCAGCGAGTAACTACTCAGAACATGTTTTGGAGCCTATACCTGTACATGTCTCTCTCAGTAGCGGCTCCTTGTCTAAGCTAAATATTCAGCTATGTCCATAAGTTTATTTTTCTGCCTGACATTGCCTACCTGTGGTGGAGCCATTATCATGCGGCCAAGCCAGCCCTGTAGAGTCAGGGAATCCACATGAGCAAGCTTCCCCAGTGATGTACACAGTGACGTGTAACTCTGGTCTGTTGGGTTCTTCTCAGCTGTAAATAACAACACCAACACATGAAACATTCATAAAACAACACTAATACATGAAACATCCATATAACAACACCAATAAATGATCATCCACATAACAACACCAATACTGTGAATGCACTTATTTTCAAGTCGTTTAATTTTCATGGTCTTTGGGATTCAGGCAATACATTGAAATTTTAATTTCACTATTTTGAACAAAGTTCCTAATAAACCAATGTTAAAATAATATTTCACTGTGCTTTGATTTTGACAGTTTTGTGCCATCAGCAAAATAAGCGAAAATAAAAACACAGGGAAATAAAGTGAATTCACAGTACATGAAACATCCACATAACAAGACCAAGACATGAAACATCCACATATAGCAACACCAATACATGAAACATTCATACAACTAAGTATAAATCTTTTTCTTCAAGTTCTGCTATAGTTAGCATATTTTGAAGCTGTAAATCAATTTAATCAAATTGTCTGTTTCCATGTTGTCATGTACAAGTCAAACGTTATTAATTCAGACAACATAATGAATCAGTATTTAACAACTGACTTGACGATGTTAATCACTGGAAATCAAGTTTTCCTGAAAAAATATGCAGTTCCGGGAAAAACTACAACAGTGTCATCTCTGACTTTATCTGTGTATGATTCTGCCAGGATTAGAATTCCTAGTTAAAGTGAAAATTTACTCCACCAAACATGGCATCTATTCAAAATCTGAAAATGCAGAAGTTGCTTACTGAGAAAATTTAGTAGAACTCACCCAGCTGGAATAGTTTGGTGAAGAACTTGAGGACTTTGGTGCAGTGTGTCATGGATAAGTTGTCACTGGATGTTGACAGCAGTAGACTCACAAGATCTGTTACATACAAAGATTTCGCGTATCAATTGCTGGTATGTTCATTAATAATTGGTGTTTAACTTTTTCAAGGCTAATCACAACAAAACTCATGCTCTTCTCAATTACTGTTAAAATTCTTCAAGAAAAGTCCCTTCATACGCCCACCACCATAAAACTATCTGCACACGGTAGAAGCCTGAAACTCCTGAGAACATTTGTTTAATATTGTAGTTATAAGTTTAGACACTAGATGGCAGCATGCTTTATATATTCTTCCATAGGATGACATGGAGCACAGTGCCAGTCAATTGGTGAGCACACGGTGACAGCACTAAATACAAGATCGTGTTGATATACATCTACACATACTACAATACCACAACACACCTGCTTCTTCTGTGTAGAACTTCTCAAACGCCACCTTGCCTGCTGATTTTTCCAGGTGATTTTCCATGAACTTGAGACAGTCATGTAGGATCCGTTCGTCTAGACCACTACACATAAAACAATAAAATAGTATTCTATTTCCTTGATCTTTAAAGTGTACAGACCCAGTAAATATTTTGTGACAACATATAATTCCTGCAACATAATGCACATGGATTTGCATATACAAATGTTGTCCAACATGACACATATGGGATGGGAAGGATGCACAATGGACCTGTACCCTCAACACTGAACTTTATCCCAGACAAAATACTGCAAACCCACAGAACCAACCAAAATTTCCTTCTAATTCACTGCTACCGTCTGCAAAATTTGTGCCAGAAAAGAACCTACAAGCCTTTGGGAATGGCAAGAGTAACAATGTTGCATACAAAGCTGACCTTGTGACTGAAAGGCAGGCTTCGGTCAAGTTTCGCTTAAATCACACACACTTTTGGGTGTAATGTTGGCACATTGTGATTAAATTTACATTATTTTTTATCCATCTCCTTTTATGCTATTTTCTAAAAAGTCAAAAATCAACATTTTCATCCATGTTCACAAAATAAGTACCTTGTTATAAATCTAAATACCTCATGTGCGTTAATTTTTGATCTTTGATTGCACTTGAAAGCATCATTTAGGATCCAATTTGTCACAAAATATTCTGGATATGAACATCCTGAACATATATTTCTACTTTTCTTCATTTTAAGATTCCTAAACTTGATTATGATTTTGTTAGAGATACCAGCTTTCCATATTTATCAGAGTGGCAGCAAAAAGAAAGAAATGCCCTTTCACATTGGTCTAGTTTCTGTGCTACAAAGTTCAGCACTGCCTACCTCTCTGATGATGAGTGGTTGATGAGAATGTCGTGACATTTGCTGATGACATGTTGGTACATCTTGGCTGTGAACTCTTCACCATCGACAGCTCCCACGATTCGCTCAAGGGCAAGAGTCACCTGAAACATTTCATTGAGCTCTTTGAGTACCAACCGCCACTAAAGTCAAACTCCTTAAGGAACTGCTCTGAATACTGATAAGGATGCTTGGTTCAAGCTACATGTAAAAGACCTTTCCTTCAAGTACCAGCATGCCTCTATATAGATGGACTACAACAGTCCAGGTCAACAGCTTTACTTGGCAAGCTCTGGGTATAATGCACCCAAAGTGTGCTGAGGAAAGCTGTTGACTCAGTCCAAAATGTGAAACTGAAAAAGTTCAATATATTCTGTTTCCTTAAATATTTAATTTACTATACATCTCTAACAGTAAAATAATCAGATCCCTTACATTGTCAAATATTTCATGATCCTACAACGATGTGTGGGAAAAAAATATTTTTGTTTTCAGTTCCACCAGATGTCACCTTCTGTGTCTACCTCATCATTATTTTCACCTATTCAGCAGCGAATCATGTTCCTTTTAAGCCTTGCATTTTTTCCCCTTTAACTCAGAACAAATTATGAAGCGTTTTACATATATTATATGATGGAATGGTTTGGTCTACAAGTAAATATTGTTGACCTTTTGTGTCTTTCACATTTTTTGAAGGGGCCCTCATATTTTCATTGATTGTCTGTATGTCTAGAATAGCCTACATTTCACAACTATTGGTTTCATTACCTTTGAAGGAAAAAATTTGTTGCAATAAAAATCATGCAATACGAACTACTAAAACTGTTCCCTTTAATCATGTTACGTTTAAAGCTCCACAAGATTGGTAGTGATTGGACAAAAACTTTCTCATAAGCTAAGAATCCTGTTACCCACCAACCCCTTAAAGTTTGATAATGTAGAAACATATGTCATTCTATGTTTGAGAGTGAAGTATAATTTTCTGGAGTGAAATTCAAACATAGTAACTCACTGTTGATCATGACCTTAACATTTGGGCAAAATCAAATGTGCGAGAGGGATGTTTGACTACATGTCACACTTGACGTGGAATAACTACAACAAATGTAAACAAAGACAGCACTCCAGGTCGGCTTTGAAGTAGGCCAAGGGCATATTTTTTTGGCAATGAATACCAAACTGAACATAGTACAAACAAAATCCTACATGGCTAGGAAATGAGGTTATCATTTTTCTCGGGGTAAAATCACAAGTGACTGCTCATGTTATTCGCCACCAAAAACGATTCCTCGCAAGAGAAAACTAGTAGCTGACTGTCAGCCCTGTAAGACTCTCTATGTGCTGAAGGTAGGGTTTGCACAATTGACACTCACATGGTCTGCTAGATACTCTGTGGTGGCATCAAAGATGAGGGGAAAGATCACCCGAACCATTTCCTTGGAGTTCTTCTCATCAGGACACCAAAGGATGAGATCTCCGCAGAAGCGTACCAGCGAGTGAAGTAGATGTTTCAGTGATGCATTAGGTGTGAAAGACGTTTGTCCTACAAGTAAACAGCTTGTATGTGATCATCTAATGTTCTTTACCAATCGCAACTTAAATGCCTGCAACTGTTCATGTTGAATATTTTATACGTACATCTACGACAGAAATAGGATAACTTTATTTTGATTGTTTCAAGCATGTAAGAGGTCATTGACCCTTTTCCCCTTGAAGTGGCTGGTGCCAAATACTGCCAACTTTAATGTTTGGATGAACTTCAACAGCAAAACAGCTTGAATGAGAATTGTTGAGAATTGTTGATGACATCTATCCAGTAAATATGCCCCAGGTCAACACCTTTTATATGAATTGGGCACCTCCGACCCCACACTTTGTAAAATTGTGGACTCCGTCTTTAGCTTATTTTTAATTCAAGAGAGAGGGTTAAAGGAGATACATGTATGTCTGGTATGTCACAGATACTGTGTCACATAAACAAGAAGGCTGTGTGAACAGCCCATGCTCAGCTGACCTATGCTTGAACAGGTATGGTACAGACACATCTACTGTACACTGCCAGCAAGTTTGAAGTGAATATGGCAAACAGTTTTGGAGATGAAGTTAAAAGTGTGAATATACATTGGAATGACCAATGACTTGCATAGTAATCAATAAGAATGGTGTATTTTCCAATAAGCACCTGAAAATAGAAAAAGATTCCAGTGCCACCTGGTGAACAAATTCAGAACAAAGAGTCCCTACGAGTGTTTCTGTGTGATATCAAAGCAATTGGGTGAGCGGTTTCGGAGAAGAAGATTTTTTAAGATTTGCCCCCCAAAAAGCACAAAATAATTCAATAAAAATCCAAAAATCACTGAAGCATGACCATTTGAAGACAATTGGTAGAAACCCACCCAAGGTACATTGCCACCAAGTTTGAAGTGAATCTGGCTGACAGTTTTGGAGAAGAAGTCGAAAATGTGTGTTAGCATTAGAATGCCCATTGACTTACATAGTAATCAATAGGAAAGGTACATTTACCGATAAGTGCCCGAATTGAAAAAAATCATTAAAAATGAGGAATCCACAGCAGTGCCACCTAGTATACAACTTTGTTTGACCCTTTCACAAGAAAGCTATCCACCAAGTTTCAGCTCAATCTGAGTCATGGTTCTGGAGAAGTCCAAAATAATGAAAACACACAAACAATCATAAAAATATAGAAAAAGATTGCAGCGCCACCTGGTGAACAAATTCAGAGCAAGGAGCCCCTAGGAGTATTTCTGTGTGATATGAAAGCAATTGGGTGAGCGATTTCGGAGAATAAGAATAAGAATAAGAATTTTTAAGATTTGCCAAAAAAAAACTTTAAAAATTCATAAAAAAATTAAAAATCACTGGACCACCTAGGTAGAGACACACCCAAGGTACATTGCCACCAAGTTTGAAGTGAATCTAGCAGGCAGTTTCGGAGAAGAAGTCGAAAATGTGAATTAGCATTAGAATGCCCATTGACTTACATAGTAATCAATAGGAAAGGTGCATTTACAGATAAGTACCCAAATTGAAAAAATCGTTAAAAATCAGGAATCCACAGCAGTGCCACCTAGTGAACAACTTTGTTTGACTCTTTCACAAGGAACATATCCACCATGTTTCAGCTTAATCTGTGTGACGGTTCTAGAGAAGAAGTCGAAAATTGCGAAAACACACAAAAATTCATAAAAAAATAGAAAAAAAATGCAGCACCACCTCTTAAACAAATTAAGGTCTAGGGGTCCCTAGAAGTCTTCCTATGCAAATTTGAAGCAATTGGCTGAGCGATTTTGCAGAAGATTTTTTAAGATTAGCCCCAAAAATGAACAAAAAAATTCATGAAAAATCCAAAAATCACTGGACCGTGACCACTTGAACAAACTTGGTAGAGACCCACCCAAGGCACATCCCCACCAGGTTTGAAGTGGATCTGGCCAGTAGTTTTGGAGAAGAAGTCGAAAATGTAAATTGTTGACGACGGACGGACGGAGGACCATAAGATAGGCTCAGCTGACTGACAAGTCAGCTGAGCTAACAATAACACACTAGTAAGAGCTAGAAACAGTATGAATCGTTCACTTAGAAAATACCTGTGCACACTAGTGCAAGCTGTATTTCACACATATTATGTAAATTTCAGCAAGCACACCATACCCTACATTATAATTTATTCTGAGGAAGTCAAATATTTCAGGCTTCGTTATGAGTATGTCAACTTGGGAATATTTGAATAAAAGCTACGGTCAACTGAAGAAGCATAAAACTAAGGGAATTTCCCTATCATTGCCCATTACGGAAAGTAACTATTCTGTTAAATATGAATACGTAATCGAGTAGTCATTTCCAGACCTCCCATACTTTACCTTACCAGTGTGATACACCATGACTGCTGATATTGAGAACATACATCTATGACCCTACATGAGTAGTCTGAAATACTGGTTTCTATCTCACCACGCCGAACCTCTACACATCAACTACGTTACCTGACAGAGTCCCCACATGTGCCAGCTGAACTTCCTCAATGTAATTCTCGGATGGAATGATATCATTGGCAAATGCATTTCTCTGCAGGCAGAAAAGAAATAACAATGTCACATGATATAATCTGGTATCCGTTATACCACCTATTGTGTCATGTTCTAAAATACATGTATTTTCACTATGAAATGTGATAAACTGAGGTATTTTTGTTACTTTATTTATAAAACATAAATAAAGTACTTGTACAGAACACATTCCTGACATTCTAAAGAAATGCATGATATTTTGTACTCAAAGCCTTTCAAAAAAGCTGGCCAGAAATTCACATTTACTGTCAAACATTCGGAAATGTTTAACAGATAAAACATATAATAAAAAAAAAAAATACTAGAGGATTATGATTCACCTGTGCTCGGCTAATCACAAGTTAGTTTAACCTTCCAGATGCTACATTTACACCAACTTTCAGAACAATATGAGCGGTATTTTTGGAGGAGTCAAAAGTAGCAAAAACACACCATAAATTCCTAAAATAAACAGAACAAAAATCCCAGAGCCAACCGGTCAACAATTAACATCTCGAGGTCTCCAGAAGTGTCCTTATGCAATTTTAAAGCAATTGGGGGAGTGAGAAGTTTCTTTAAGATTTTGCGAAATTATGAGTAAAAAATTTCGCAAAAATTCAAAATTCATTGAAGCATGACCATTTGAACAAACTTGGTAGAGACCCATCCAGGTAGATGGCCACAAAGTTTCAAGAGGACCTGGCTAACAGTTTTGGACAAGAAGTCGAAAATATGACGTGAACGGACGGACAACTGACTATACTTTAAGCTCAGCTGACGGACAAATCAGCTGAGCTAAAAATCTATTTTACAACCTGGAAACAGAATACACTTTCTCTCAACAATTTGACTGATAAATTCTGCCTACCCCGAGAGCAGACACACATACATGTACATGCTCATACGTAAAATCATAATTTGGGATAATTTCAGCAACTGCTGTACCAGAGAACTTCAGCAGTACTCACAATCATCAAAATTAATCATAAGTGGCAGACAAACATACCCATGCTCCAATGGGAGGGAACTCGCTGGTTGAGCTGGTGTTCCATTGTTCCACGATGACTCGTACAGGAGCAGGCAGCCAGCCCATCACAGCCATCCCCAGCACCGATACCTTGGACGCTCTGCTGGAGCCAATACTCATCACTGTGCCATAAGCCTTCAGCGCCGGGGGCGTGGCAGTGCACGGAGTCTCTGTGTTCTGGTTCACCTGACTCAGCAGACACGACCTGCATTGGTAGACACACAGCATCAGATATTGACCTCTAACTTGTCTGGCTGTGACAATCCCTTTTCACTTCCTAATCCAAAAGACAAAAGTACCAATCATGGTCCAGGCAGGAAAAAATACCACATCATGTATTCCAGATGTCCTGAGTGAGAGATGGCTACACCACTGATTTTGACACCGTAATTTACTACACTTTGGAATGGACAGGTCAGTCTTCATTTTACTGATCCATGAGGTTACACTACAACCAGCTTGTCTCTCTCACTGCCAACAATGCAATGATGGACTGCCAAACAGGCAAATCCCCAGGTTTTCTCCACTCAACTCAAGTAATAGAAATAATATAAATGGATGGTCTACTTTGGAGGCAACCAGAGTAACATTTGTAACTGAACACTATGCTTTTTTTTTTGGCCCAGACAAAAATGAAGTTATAAACCACACAATTACTGTAATCGATTGAGGTCATAGTAAGTCTTATGTTGTGACAAGTTTTTGTAATTGTGAAAAAATCTTGTACTATTACAGTGAAACCTCATTATAACGGCACTCAAATATCCCACATATTCATTTTAATAACAGTAGTTTTGAATGGCAAAAGTCCATTTTCGTCGTTTGATTCATTTATCTGAAATATTCAGCTATCTGACACATTTCTACGGGAACAGAGGGTGTCATTATAACGAGTTTTCACTGTATAAGAAATGAAATAATTCTTATATTTACATTAATACATGTACTTGTATCTATATTTACATCAATACTGTCTTACATTTATGTATTAATGGTTTATCTCATCACTCTTGTGATGCTAATAATTTGCACAAGCTTGGGGAGGGGGGTGGGTGTTAGTAGGGCACATAATTTCGGCCTACCAGCCAAAACCAAACTAGTCCTGACGTAGTTACTGTACTACTAGAAGGTTGATAGGATTGCATGCAGACACATAATCGACTGCATTCATGGAAAAATGAAGGTCAAAACATTTCCTATTCTTCTAATGCTAAAGAAAATGGCAAATGTGATATAAATATATACATATATATATATATACATTTATGTTCTGTGTCTATCTACATTTACATAATCCGTCAACCCCTCCACAAGTTGACCCTTGGAGCACTGAAATAATTGCATTTCCATTTTGCTATCCAGTGGCTACCTTCTCCTTGCCTGAGCCAGTACATGAGGATTTCTTTCCCCAGTACACAACTTCTCCCAAGTGCACTGTGCAGTTTGCCACTTGTCTTTTCAGCAACCGGGTCTTGGTTACACAACCACGTGACACCATCATGCCTATGAGACATGACATTAAACCAGTCTGCTTGGACAGTTTGACTGGTAGTCTTACACATGTGTTTTGGCCAGCTCTTTCTATGACGTCTGCTTAACGCCTGTTAGCAACATTACCCCGCTATCTAAGCAGTGGTTTAGGGTGTTCCAACTGCCACTGAGGAGAATCGTGGAAGATTCAAAACTGGTCTTCTGGCTTTTCCCTGTTTGAGGTTTTTTGGCCACTGGTCTGGCTTGGTCTTTCTCTGTAGATATATCTCTCTACGTACCTGATGTAGATACTGTAGGCCTCAATCAACAGGAAGGTGGCTGGCAGTAGGTCCTGGGCCACCACCATGGACTTGTGTGGGTCTGTGTCTGCCTACAAATACAGAGCTTGGTCAATCTAGTCATTAAGCCTGCTGACCCAATCAGCTCATATAGCTTTAACCCATTGTGTTATAAAATATTATAAGGTACTAGAAGGTTAAGTAAAATATGATGACCTGTCTCCTCTTTTTCACAAAACTTGATTACAGGTAAATTTGCTTCTGTTATGAAGAGTTTTGTAACGGAATGACTGATGATTCAATAGTGTATACAGTGGTACCTGTCTTAAGCGACCCCTCTAATGAGAGACCTCATATCTTTTTAAGACCACTCTCTCAGAACATTGTGCTATCTTTTCCATGTTATTGTACCTCTAATGAAAGACCACCTTCTTTTAGGGGCCACATTTTGACATGCCTTTGGGGTGGTCTCTCAAGACAGGGACCACTGTACATGGTAAAGAATGCTCTGAAACAATCAGACATTCTGTTCCTAATGACCCCAAAGTACTACATCCTACTTATCCTACTTCTCACTTTTTTTTCAATTTATTTTCACTTAATATTACCTTCTCCATTGACATATGTTAAAATCGTACAGTTTCAATACCAGCAACGTTCTGCATTACATGACAAAAACTGACAGTTACCATGGACTTTGTGAAGCATTCATCCAGCGCCACCTGGATTTTGGCGATGACAGCATCCAGCATGTAGACACTATGTAAACTGGGCAGTTCTCGTGCAGACAGGATCTCTCCCTGTCCAGCTAGTGGCATCACAGCGATCTGTCAGAACGGCAGACATTCAGATGTTTAAAAAAGTATTGGTCTGCGCTTTCCATCAGATATCAACCAGTACATGTTGTCTTAGATCAAAAAAATCATACCCTAGCTCCTCATGCAGATTGTAGGATTACTTTTAAAAATACTGCATCAAAACATCAAGTCTGTGATGTGGGCGTGTCTAATATCTGTAAATCCTGACAGAGCTATTACTGAAGTAATGACTGACAGTGGCACGCAACTTTTTCCCATTAAAACTAGAACAGTCATTGACTATACACTGGATTAACCTGCTTTGCACACACATAGGGCCTGTGACCTTGAAAATAAAGTCAAGGTCATTAAATGTAATCAGGTCCAGGAAGGTGTCAATGCACAATTAAGGTCAATAGGAGTATGCCATGGCCTGCAAATCAGCCGATAATTTGCTCCTAAGAACTCTGCTACAGTTGGATAGCCAGATATTTGGACAGCTGGATCGACAGTCAAATCAACTGAAAACTGGGTACACCCACAAATCTTGTGTATGGGGAGGTGTCATTTCAAGAAAGCGTCCATTCTGGTCAACATTGACTCCTTTCCCCCTCAATGTTGACCCTTCACCAGTCAACAGCTGTCCTTGGTGCCGGACAGCCACCTGGCCTACACTCCACCAGGCAAACATCTTGACTCGGCCTCTAGCGGATTAACTACCGACAGCAAGCATACAGGCCAGCTGTTCTTAAATACAACTGGGGGAAGACTGTGTAGTATTACTGTTACATTATTTCACCTGCAAATTTGAACTTGAGTGGAAAGCAATACATTCTTCAATGTTACAGGTATGCAAGATTCTGTTTCTTCTTATGCCAGAGCAAAGTCTGACGCAAAGAAAAATCAAACTGCAATGTTACACAACTTCACTTTTAATGACACAGCAATGTCAGCTTGGGCAGTCAACCACAGACTGCCCCAAACTTTTGTCTGCATTCAAGGAATGAAGCTTAAGGCTTGAGCCATATAGAACACTGTGATTGCACATTTCTGTCACTCAGACTGTGGACAGAGTATAAGACCAGATCAGTATGTGAATGTCACCCACACTTCAGGCTGTCATTCCACTATGGGGCAAGGCTAGGACTAAATGTTACCTGTCTCCTGTTGATTGTACTTTAACCATTAAATGGAGACACATTTTAACTCATTCCATACCAGTCCCTGATTTTTCCGTATATTTACCTAGATTTAAGACAATTGCATATTTAAATTCTTCATGAGAAGAGCTTTCATTCAAGTACCAACATGCCTATAGTCTTAAGTCGGTGGTTCTGGCACTGCTGGGCAAGTCATGCTGCAGCTGCCGCAAGGGCAGCTGTAGCATGACTTGCCAGGCAGTGCCAGAACCACTGACCAAGGCCTGTCACCATAGTATGGAATGAGTTAAGATTATCCTACAGAGGTCAATTTTCAGAGAAACTATAGCTGTGTTTTTATTTTCACTTAAACTGTCCATTTCCATGCTAAACATGAGTGAGCCAATTGTCCTAACATGGAGTACGATTTGTCTCTTTCGCCCTAGAAAATAAGTTCATTGTTCACAGAAATGTATGGATCTTTCTCGACACTTGATTACTGGTACACACTGCAACATACCTGGTCCCTATGTCTGCACATAACAACATGCTTTTAGTAGTCCTACAGGTTATCTCAAAATTCTGCCATCCTTAGAATAAGGTAACTTGTTCATGCAGTAAATACACACTATATAACTTAAAAAATAATATACTTTGTCCTATTTTCTTCAAATATTGCTCAGACGTGAAATTAATCTATCGAGTTGCACCCACTTGTGCTATTCAGTGTCATCCATCCCTTTTTCATGCTTCTCTGGAATGATCACAAAATTGAACTGTGACTACGAACAAGCTGAGACTGATGTGAATACCTTTATGTGGATGCACCTTGATGAGGCATTGTAGTACCTGGCCTCACAATGTGGCCAAAAGAAAAACCGTCAAGTTATAGTTTGACAAACAAAGCCAGTGTGGCATTGCATGGATCACTGCTTCTGAAAACTTGATTCGAGAGGACAATGGTATAAATATGAAGCAAACCATATTCAGTGACCTCAGTGCACGACAGACACCTGGGTTTCATTCCCTCTTACGCCTACTCCATATCAACCATAGTTTACTCCGTATTACCCCCGGACAAATTAACCCTTAAAGTGCTAATCACTGCTATAGCTCCTTTCTCATTACCATTAAACATATAATGGTTAAAAGATTCAAATTCCTCATGAAGATACGTTTCATACAAATACCAGCAAGCCTTGTCTGAAGCAAAAAGTAGTCTAAGTCAACAGCTTTCCTCGGGTCACTTTGTGCACAATGTGCGCAAAGTGTCCCGAGGAAAGCTGTTGACTCAATCTTAAATCAGCGCTTTAAGGGTTAAAAGGACAATTTGACAGGTTTACACAAATCCATTTGCAAGCAAGCCAAAATAGTCAGTCACATCTCATACCCTGCAAATTTGTAAAGTGGCTTACGAAAAAGCACATTGCCCAGTGGAACAGGTGTAGCGATATTTTGGCAAATTTGCACCCCACCCACCCAAAAAGGCCAAGGTAAAGCTGCAGTTTAGGGCTTTGAGGTCATTCAGATTTCTGTGCAAGTGTAGTCACAATATGGGGCCTAGCGCTTCCATTTTCCTGCACACGACAGCACAAAATAACATCTTAAGCATGCCCAAGGTTTAATGGCTTAGGGGGTTAACATATTAACACCTTAACCCTCCCGGAAATGCCTTCTTTGTATTTAACCATTTTCTTTCAGAAATTTGAACTCCTAAGATCCTTCAATACTTTTATGGCACAAATCACTCTATTTTCATTCACTTTAAGCCTGGTACCAAAGAGGTTGAAAGTCCAGTCAAACAACTTTGTGAACATATTATATGGGGTTTGCACATGCTAATATTTTGTTTGTCCAATTCTAACAAAAAATGGCATGCAAACTTATTTCTGGAGGGATAAGGGTTAAAATTTTGGGACAGTTGAAGCTTTCTGAAGGACGGAAGCCTCTGTTAGCTTTGTAGGCACAGCAACGCTTGCCATGCTGAAAAGATGCTTGTACGTACCCACTGTTTCCAACACTTTTTAGTCTGCAATGCATGTACTTCAAATTAGGCTAGTCTTTTGATACATTTACCACTTCCATATGCTTGGCAGAGTCGGCTTCATGAAGACTTGCTTAAAGCGGACAGTTACACTGTTTTAGACAAAATAGGCTTACTAATCAGTATACTTGACAAGTCTTTATCTTCTCTCAGATAAGAATTTAACTTTTACTCAGCTTTATAACACAACATACAAAGTCCATTATTACTAAAAATCATGTTCAAGAAAAAACCACTTAAGCCTTCATATTTAACATAGAATTGACAACATGTTTTTTCCCCTGATGTTTGGCTGGTCGTCTTGAGTTCCTTTCCATCACACCAAAAAAAAAAAAAAAGTTTTGTGTCATGTACAGCAGTTCTAGCCCTCACCTGGTCCTGTATGAAGTGCAGAGCCAATCGTACGTCGTAGTTGACATTGTCCGCCACTTTTCTGGCACTTGTGATGAGAGCCTCTGCCTTCTGTGTGGTCATGCCTTGCTTTACCAGACAGTCCTGCAAATAGATGAAATAAACCACCTTGCATTCTGATATATATATTACTTAGGGCAATATGAACAAGGTGCAGTCATATTATGATAGTGGCATCAGTTGCCATTGTCAACAGGCCCCAGTGTTACATAGCCTTCCTCACAGCAGTAAAGTGCGGCCATTTTATTCTGTCCCTGACAAGCTTCACACAGAATGAGCCCCGTCAGATGTATCGCCATGGCATAATGTGTCCCTGCCATTGCAGTTAGTTTTGTTTTTCAATAATGGTTATATAGGTCCATTTAATTTGGATAGAAAACCCTTTCCCTGTGAGAAAATTATGATAATTTCTTAATCTGCATGTATAGTAAATAAATTAAGCAGACAAAATTCAGAAATTATACTGTGTTCCTTCCAATAGTAGCATGCCATGGCAATGTCAAAAATTCCTGGATTAAACCCAGGAACTGAAACACTGTGAAACTTAGATTCCTGTCAATTTCAAACAATGTTATTACAGAGCACATTGAACTTGAAAACCTCAAATTACCCTCAGTGCTGTCTGTCTGCCCCAGGAAAGTGATAGCTCAATATTAAAAACTCTGGAGAATAATCTAAACACCTCAAATTACAAGGTATTAACATATAAATATGAATGGTAAATCTGGGGAAAAAAGCCTGAATTCATTTTTTCCCTGATGAATCACATTTGCTTTTCACCAGAGATCAATATTTATGAAAAAAGAAAAACAAAACAAAAAATGAAAAATACAAAATAAGGGGGAAATAAACATTGTATGTTGACTCCACAAAATGAAGTTATAATTAGGGGAGTGCTATTATTAGAGCATGCACTACAAATGAAATGACTATTGTACATCAGTGTAGCAGTCCCTCTGGTGAGCAGAGGGTGTGTCTCCTACCTTTACCCATCCACTGTAGGACTTGTGAGCCAGTCTGGGAGCCCAGCGTAGAGTGTGGAGCACATGGGAGTCCTTCAGCTGCAGAGTCCCGGACTCCAGCACGTGGAGATACTGAGCAGATGGAGGGAGGCAACTGAGGAGACGCCAGCAGATGATGAAGTGGTAGTGAACTGAACACGCATCCTGCGACAATTAAATGGGTCACAGTCAAGACTTCACTTGAAATGACAAGTGGCCATTTTGTAACACTGAACATGAAAACCGTATTTACACAGGTAATAAAAACAACTAAAAATAGAACAGACTGATTTTCCAACAGAAAATCAAATGTCTCCCGGTGGAACACTTACGTCTCTGAATAAGCTACAGGTGATAACAAATTACAAATGACCAAGTTTGCTTGAAAATTACAATCCTATTTTAGCTCTCACCTAGATACATTACTCTAGCAATTTTCATCAAGTTCTTCAAGACTTATTGCAGAGAAACCAATTTCACATAAATGACCCTGTGACCTTGAAAATTAGGTCAAGGTCACCCAAATATAATCCCAACCTTGGTCTTACCTTGATACATAATCCTACCAAGTTTCATCAAATTCCATCAAGTTCTTCATGACTTATCGAATGGAAACCAATTTTACAAAAGTGACCCTGTGGCCTTGAGAATTTGGTCATCCAAATACAATCCCAACGTCGGTCTTGCCTAGATACATAATCCTACCAAGTTTCATCAAATTCCATTCAGCTCTTCAAGACTTATCGCACTGAAACCAATTTCACATAAGTGACCCTGTGACCTTGAGAATTCGCTCAAGGTCATCCAAATACAATCCCAACCGAGGTCTTGCCAAGATACATAATCCTACTAAGTTTCATCAAATTCCATCACGTTCTTCATGACTTATCGAACGGAAACCAATTTCACATAAGTGACCCTGTGACCTTAAGAATTCACTGAAGGTCATCCAAATACAATCCCAACCTAGGTCTTGCCAAGATACATAATCCTATAAAGTTTCATCAAATTCCATTCTGTTCTTCATGACTTATCGAACGGAAACCAATTTCACATAAGTGACCCTGTGACCTTGAAAATTAGGTCAAGGTCAGCCAAATACAATCCCAACCTAGGGTCTTGCCTAGATACATAAGCCTACCAAGTTTCATCAAATTCCATCAAGTTCTTCATGACTTATCGAACGGAAACCAATTTCACATAAGTGACCCTGTGACCTTGAGAATTCCCTCAAGGTCACCCAAATACAATCCCAACCTAGGTCTTGCCTAGATACATAATCCTACCAAGTTTCATCAAATTCCATTAAGTTCTTCAAGACTTATTGCACGGAGACCAATTTCACATAAGTGACCCTGTGACCTTGAGAATTCGCTCAAGGTCATCCAAATACAATCCCAACCGAGGTCTTGCCTAGATACATAAGCCTACCAAGTTTCATCAAATTGCATTAAGTTCTTCATGACTTATCGAACAGAAACCAATTTCACATAAGTGACCCTGTGACCTTGAAAATTAGGTCAAGGTCACCCAAATACAATCCCAACTTAGGTCTTGCCTAGGTACATAATCCTACCAAGTTTCATCAAATTCTGTCAGGTCCTTCAAGACTTATCGCACGGAAACCAAGTGTTGAAGAACCTGAACAAGAAGAAGAAGAAGAAGAAGAAGAAGAAGAAGAAGAAGAAGCGGAAGAAACAGGCACTAAACCAATATGTCCCCCGGCTTCCACCGGGAGACATAATAACTCTATGAATCTCAAACATGTTAATTTTTTCAGTACTATATTCCAATTTATTAAACATAATCCTCTGTTAAACTGAAGAGCAGAGTTACCTTGTAGAGGGCCTCATGATAACTATACCTCATTGCAGAATCATCATAGCACTGTTATTCACCAGACATGAAAAGATACGACTTAGTCGTGGCCGCTTACAATGACTGCTGATAGCCATATACTGTCACTTAGCAGAACGGAGGTTTCTTCTAGGTTGTCCTTAGTCATCACCGCAGCTCATACAGCTATATAGTTACTGACCAAGTACGACCAGTTCTCTCCTGTGTCCTGTCACAAGTTCACTATAATGTCAGCATCCATCCCCACACTGTTACTCACCAGAAGGGAGAAGTTATCTCTTAGTTGTGCCTTGTCACAATGACAGCCTGCCATCAAGAGTGTGACGCAGGCATCGTACAGACTGTTGTAGTTCAACACTTCAGGATTTCCCAGCAAGAAACTACAGGCCTAGAAATACAGGGAACATTCCAATGATTGAAATCAAGTCTCCACAACCAGCAATACAAAAAAAAAAAAAGCCCCAAGAGCCAGGGCAATCGGCATACCTATATGTCACTGACAGAAAAATAAGACTGAATTAACGATTTCTTCAGAAACAGTTAGCAGCCATGTTAAGCAAGAAAGAGCCAAGGTGACTAAGGTTGTTCTGATCATATACACATTGGTTTCAGTAAACAACAAATCCCTTTTACCATCTTTGATCCCACTGTGAATTCACTACATACATTACTCTAACCTTTATTTTTAAGACGGGAACGTAATGTTTTAAAAGTGAAGGAGTAGAATGGATTCCTCTTACCAGGCCGTCTATCTTGGGCGTGTCCTGATTATTGTAGTCCGTGGGACCCAGGTTATAGAACCTTGGCTTCATGATCCCTTCTGAAATCACAAACATGCTTTCACCACACTGGACTATCAACTTTCCCTCCATATGGACAGCAATCTTTAACTTCTTAAAAAATCCATATACCTTAATAAACTAGACATACCTTCAATGCAAGCGTTGATTCAAGGGTCTGCCATTTGCTCAAATTACGTTATGGTGACACCAAAATCTAATCAGTTCATCAAGACAGGTTAGGTAAGCATATTGCCAAATTTCAGCAAAATACATGAATGCATTCTGTTGATATCGCGGTAACGAGAATGTGCACATCTGGTCAGACATCCACATGGACAGACCAACAACCCGAATACAGAAAGGGTCCCCCCATGGAGCAGACCTTAGAAAACAGTTGTCCTATTTTATATAAGTCTGTTTGCAGCTATTTAACAACTATTTGTAGTTTGGTACTACGAATTTTGCAGGTGAACTTATTTGGCTAAAGTACATGTAGCTTCCGTCTCTGGTTGAACGCTGTCTTCATCAAAACCATAAAAGCAAAATTCTTTCATGTCTTGTTAATAATTCTTAAAAAAAATATATCATAAATATGCACGTTTTAGTACTTCAATATATTTTGAAACCAGATTAGCCAATTTGGCTAAAGTTTGAAAGTGAAGCTACCCAGATCACATTTTTAGCCACTGGCTATTTGGCTAACACAAAATGCCAACACAGCATTTTGTGAACAAAATCTCTGGCTGCCCAAAAGGTAGGATATTTCAAGCTTTGCTTTTTTTGTTCAAGGCAACCTGCATGTGAAATTTTGTCAGGATTATCTCTGTAGCTTTTGTATAGTAAGTGCATGTAATTTCACAGGTAATTAAACATGCTGCTTTCACTCTGAGTAAAACGTTTTGATACAGTGCTACACGTATATGTTAAATAGAACTGGTACAATGACTGTTAGTATCAGACTGCAATGATGGCAGACACAGCCCTGGTCTAACATGGTCAAGCAAGGGTTAAAACTACAGACCACATACCATATTCATCTTAATAAGCACACAGTGCACTAAAAAAAATTCCTCCCCAAAAGCTAAATGTAGATTCTAAGTGTAATCATAAATTCTACCACTTACTTGAAAACAATAGTGGGTTATTCTGGGTGTCCTTTGAAAAAAAAAATGGGGGTGTGCGCTTACTAGGGGGTGTGCACTTATTAAGATGCATACGGTAAAGGTTAACATTCACACCCTAAAAAGGGATAATGGCCCAGTTCCAATAAAGGTTAACATTTGAGACTGAGTAAGGGTTAATATCCCAGCCTGACTGTAGTTCATATTCCATCCTACCTTTGGAATCCTGGGAGGACAGATTTTTGATGTAGCTATCTTGCACTTCACTGCAGGAAAAGTGCGTCTTGTGAAAACTGTCCACATTTCCTGATGTCACCATTGTGTGCATCCCAAACAAATTCCACTGGACCTGAAATGTTCAACACACTCCATTATATGACTTATTATCTAGCCACAAAATTTATCCCTATCAGTGCTAATTGCAAAAAAGCTGTACATACCTGGATTTTCATAATGCTTTCAGATTCTCATTGTTCATAAAAAGTTTTTCCAGCCAAGTCCTAGTGTTTCTATAGATGACAAATACAGTCCAGGTCAACAGCTTTCCTCAGTGCAACATGCCCAAAGTATGACAATGAAAGCTGTTGACTCAGGATCCAAATATAGCACTGAAGTTAAATCTTCCTGTGGGCAAGATACACATTGTATACTCTCACTGTTAACCTTTTCAACTCCTTCTGGCAAAAAGTGGATTATATATCTAATATGCAGTGTATGTTCCTTAAAAAGACACTTAAATTATCAGATATGGACGTTCAAGAAAAAAATGACAAACTTAAACAATTACCTAACAGCAAAAACACCCAAGTTGATCCCATGTGGTTTCAACAGATCATACAAACACTGTTTGGGTGAACTCTTGCGAGTATCGCACAAGAGGTCAGCTCTTTGGGGAGTCAGTCAGCTATGCACTCTGGATATGTTCACACTGTATCTCAAACAGGAAAAAGTTGCCTGTTGACCCCTGAGTGTCCAATATCAGAGGTTTAAATTAACTTAACTCTTTCAGTGCCAAGCACGACTAAAGTCAATCTACTTAAGTCAAATTAGTCTGAGTAATCATAGGTATCCCACATTCGTATTCCTTGTAAAAAGACTTTTCATTAAAGTAACAGCATGCCTATAGTTCCAGACAGAATATCCTAGGTCAACAGCTTTTCTTGGTACACATTGGGCACAATGCCCCCAATGTGCACTGAGAAAAGCTGTTGACTGTCCGAAATTTGGCACTGAAAGAGTTAAGTATGCCAGTGGCCTTGCCTGGTTGATTTGTGCTGCAGTGGTTTCTGTGTTGTCTGGCGTGTTGTAGGTGGTAACAGCTTGCCAGGTAATGCAAAAAACACTGACTTTAGACTGTACATGTTTGCATTCTTACTTGGAGTCTGACTGTGCAATTCTCATTAACATCCGTCAAACAGGCAAGAAAATTCCATGTGCAGAATCAAAGAAAAGCCTTATGCTAACCTGATCCATCAGGGCACCAGGCGGGTCATAGAAGTAGTGGAGCAAGTAGTCCAGGATCAACACCAGCCTGGACAATGGCAATGGCACCGTGTCTGTTAGTCTGGATCCCGCTCTGCAAGCCAATCAGCATAATCATACACTGTGTCCAGCTGTCTGGTAAAAACTGTGTACAGTAAAACCTGTTTTGAGACCACCCCTAGGGCAGGCCTAAAAGTGGTCACATAAGGCAGGTATTCTCTCTATAGAGGTGCAATAACGTGAAATATAGCAAAAGAGACATGGTAAACCTGGTCTGAAAAGGCAAGTGGTCTTTCCTCAGTGGTCTCTTAAAACAGGTTTCACTGTACCCCTTCCATTTCATGTTTTTGGTGAAGTGTTATGAACTATGTTTGAAAAAAATGGACCATTTTTAGAAAATACATGTTCTTGAAGGAGTACAATGTGACTGATAGAAGCCTAACGTTGCTCCATCTTCTTGCACTACCCAAAATGGTTTGTCTATGCATTCATTTCTTACCCTCCTAAGCTATCCAGTTTGGAAATAATCTTGATCTTCGTACAAGTCAAGTCTACAATCCCCTCTGACATCAGGTCTCACTGCATGTTTTCAGTTAGTGGAAGTCAAATAATGATTCTGCCTGGAAGCTGAACAGCAACAAGATAAATCTTCGAAAATTTAGGCATTATGCTCTACATTTATCATTATTGGCAATGAAAAACAACTCTGAATTCCTTAAGAACTATTCTTGCAAGTAAAAGTAAATTTTGCATTATGGCCCACTTCAAAGCTGCTCAATTCACCACTTCTCCAACACTGAAACTGCTCAATTCAGGGGATCTGCTCAAGTCTCACAAACCTGTACTTTGTCTGAGATTGACTATAACAGACACAGGGTCAACTGTGGGTACACTTTGAAATACCTACTCTGGCTGTTCTATCTGAAGTACTTACCCTGGCTGTTCTATCTGAAGTACTTACCCTGGCTGTTCTATCTGAAGTACCTACCCTGGCTGTTCTATCTGAAGTACCTACCCTGGCGGTTCTATCTGAAGTACCTACCCTGGCAGTTCTATCTGAAGTACTCACCCTGGCTGTTCTATCTGAAGTACTTACCCTGGCTGTTCCATCTGCTCTGCAATGGTGACCATAGTCTGACCCAGCTGGAGCAACAGAGACTTTTTCTGCATCAGGGGGAGGCTGTGAAATAGGAACAACAGCAGCTGCATGTGCTCCACATTGACATCTGCAAAAGATCCAATACTGGTGAGACACGGACAAGAGACGTCACAGGTAGAGCAGAACAACAGCCCAGAACAGAGGTACCTTGAGCTATAAAACAGTCATTACATAGCCTTAAATACAAACAAACTACACTAACACCAGATAGGAATCCTAGAACACAATCATTTAACTCTTCAGGAAGAAGGGACATGTGATCAAACATCATGGATTTGCAAAGCAGCAAAATACACCATCTGTCCACAGTGAGGAAATACATCAAGGCAGAAGAAATTATGTGACAGGTGCCACAAAGGCATTCTTACCAACTGTACTGCATTCCAATTAAACCAACTTCAATTGTTTCTTTCTTCATAGACAGATTAACAACCATGTGAAAACCAGTATGACACCTGAAATATGCAGCACTGAAACTGATATTTTTTATCATTTTTAACTACAAAGTTTTGAGCAACTACTGCAAATTTTTTGGGTCAACAAACCTTCAAAGTCCCGTGTATTATTGTCAAAGTCTAGGATGATGTTCTTGACTGTGGCCATGAATCTTGTCCATATATTGATCACTGCTGCCTCACTCTTGCTCTTAATGCTTCCAACCTCGCGTTCCTTCTGTTGCCGTAGCAACAGTACCTCTGCCATGACAGCTAGTGTGCGTGGGTACACAGTGAGGGGCCAGGGGTCAGAGGAGCTGGGGCTTATTCCCAGGTGAGTGAGGAAAGAGTCCTGACATTTTGCAGAAAAGTTTGAGAATAAATTTACAATGGATAAGAAAATTAACTTCTATTCATTTAAAAACTGCAAAACATACTTTATGCGTTCCTGATGATGACCTGTTTATAAATTAATTGGCTGTTTACAGCTTTAATTTTCATGTTTTGTTTTTTGCATTAAACATGGTATTGATTAAATATAGGTTTAGACATAGATGGTGACTAGGTTGGCTATACAGCACAGATTGGACTGCTTTTTTTTTCTGTTCAGAACTACATGGACGATATGGCACTGTTGCTCCTTCTTATATAATTACATATACATCACAGCTGATAAATTTTTTTACCTGGAGGCATAAAAACGCGAAACCACTGACTGTGAGGCCTTGTACACCTTCATGCAAGAAATATAATAGGTAATACAATAATTCATATGTGTAACAAAACAAAAAATTTTTTTACAGATAATGAGTGACAAATATGCGGGCCAAAACTTTGAGCAGAGTTGTTGTAAAATACAACTCACCTGCAAGTTATCAGACAGTATTCCTGTAGCCACCAAGCAGTGGTTGAAGCGAGACAAAGCTGTCGAGAATCCCTCATACATGTGACCTAGAAATCAGTCATGACGATAAGACTAAATAAATTCAATCTTGTCACTGATTGCTTGATTTACCAATACATTTACTGGGAATTAAACCGCTTTTACATAAGGATGCAGCTACAGAACAATGGGCAAAAATTTTCTTTTAGTTATACATGTAACCAATAAAAACATTATTTCATACTGTTGCAGGCAGGTGGCACTCTATACTGTAAAAATTAAGTTTCCATGTGTCCATAATATCAGCTTGTACAGTAATTAATGTTAGTATGAAATTCTTGTTGCCACTCAAATCTTGAGCATCTGAGGTCCACACTTTATTAAAACATCTGTCACCAACCCATACAGCCAAAACTCTCTACAAGTAGATCATCTGATAACTGGGTCAAGTTCAAACCAGTGAGCAGACCCAAATTTAATAAAAACTAAAAACAGACTGATTTTCCAACAGAAAATCAAATGTCTCCCTGTGGAACACTTACGTCTCTGAATAAGCTACAGGTGATAACAAATTACAAATGACCAAGTTTGCTTGAAAATTACAATCCTATTTTAGCTCTCACCTAGATACATTACTCTAGCAATTTTCATCAAGTTCTTCAAGACTAATTGCAGAGAAACCAATTTCACATAAATGACCCTGTGACCTTGAAAATTAGGTCAAGGTCACCCAAATACAATCCCAACCTTGGTACATTATCATACAAAGTTTCATAAAATTCCATCATGTTCTTCAAGACTTATCGCACAGAAACCAATTTCATATTTAAGTGACCCTGTGACCTTGATATTAGGTCAAGGTCAGCCAAATACAATCCAAACCTAGGTCTTGTAAAGATACATAATCCTACTAAGTTTCATCAAATTCCATCAAGTTCTTCAAGACTTATCGAACGGAAACCAATTTCACATAAGTGACCCTGTGACCTAGAGAATTCGCTCAAGGTCATCCAAATACAATCCCAATCTAGGTCTTGCCAAGATACATAATCCTACCAAGTTTCATCAAATTCCATCACGTTCTTCATGACTTATCGAACGGAAACCAATTTCACATAAGTGACCCTGTGACCTTGAGAATTCCCTCAAGGTGATCCAAATACAATCCCAACCTAGGTCTTGCCAAGATACATAATCCTATCGAGTTTCATCAAATTCCATTCTGTTCTTCATGACTTATCGAACGGAAACCAATTTCACATAAGTGACCCTGTGACCTAGAGAATTCGCTCACGGTCATCCAAATACAATCCCAACCTAGGTCTTGCCAAGATACATAATCCTATCGAGTTTCATCAAATTCCATTCTGTTCTTCATGACTTATCGAACGGAAACCAATTTCACATAAGTGACCCTGTGACCTAGAGAATTCGCTCACGGTCATCCAAATACAATCCCAACCTAGGTCTTGCCTAGATACATAATCCTACCAAGTTTTATCAAATTCTGTCACGTCCTTCAAGACTTATCACACGGAAACCAAGTGTTGAAGAACCTGAACAACAACAAGAAGCAGAAGAAGCGGAAGAAACCGGCACGAAGACAATATGTCCCCCCCCCTTCCACCGGGAGACATAATGCTTTTGCGATTCTTTTTGTAATTAGTCTTGGGGATACAATTACACAAAAGTATGCACCTCAGAAGGGGTGCTGTAAAGTGCAGATCAAGTGTCCTCCAATTTCCAGGTATTTAACATTTATCTCATGCCGTAAAAAATCAATGCTGAAAAATTTACAACTGACGGCACAGTGCAAATACACCAACCAGCTCTGCTGGCATAAGTTCTCTAGACCACAAGACTTTGTTGACATCACTGCAACTGCCAGAGCTATGATACTGAGTGTGAACCGCAATCTGTCACTGGTAAAATACAGATGTATTTGAAACAATTCATATCCTTTAAAGATTTGAACACTTCCTTCAATTCAATGTATTTTAAACCTTGAAAATATAAATGACAAAATCAAGACTTTTTAAGATTTTTATCTCCACAAACTCTGCATTAACCCTGGTGTGACAGCAGTTTCTATTACACAACTGACTGGTTTATCTGGCTGCATTCACTGGCAACTGTCTGGAAGTCTAATGCAGTGTAACCTCATTATAATGACACTAAGACATCTGACATATTCATTATAATGACACCCGTTTTGAATGGCAAAAGTTAATTTTCTTTGTTATTTGATTCATTTATCTGACATATTCTATTATCTGACACATTTGTAAGGGAACAAATGGTGTCATTATAACGAGTTTTCACTGTATATGTACTACTTCTTTACTTCATATTCGCACCTTTGATGTTCTTAGGGTAGTCTTTATCCAGGTCTTTGACCACTGCAGACAGTCCTGCCATGTGCAGCTCACTCAGTGTGTCTGACAGGTACTTTTTAACCTCCTCACTGGGAGAGTTCAGAAAGTGGCTAGTCAGAAACTGCAAGATGTCTGCTGCTAAGGCAATGTACTGTAACACAAATTATACAATTTTATAAGATGCATACAGATTATCTTTTTGCAACTACCCTAGTATACATTTAACATGCAGTTTTAATATAAGTTTAACTGCACTTAACATGCTTAATTTACACATAAACATACTTACAATTAGTAATTCTGAGACTTGCACACTACAGCAGAAGCTCCATTGGACTCCTTGTTGTAAATTTACAAGTGTGTATCACTTGGGCACAGCTTCAATGGAGCAATTAAATCCCCCCCCCCCCTTCATTTTGAATATGGTAAACCTACACCAAACATATTATGCAAACTGTGATTTACTTGACATTCGTCAGGGAATTTTAGTACAGCTCCTAGTATTAATTCTTCTAGTCCCAAAGTAGGGACTGAGTCAACTGCTTTTCTTAGCATGCATTGGGTGCAATGCGCTCCAAGAAAAGCTGTTGACCTGGGATATTTTCTCTAGAACTCTGGGCATGCTGGTACTTAAATGAAAGGTCTTTATACGAGGAATACGAATCTGAGATCCTAATGATAATTCAGACTAGTTTCACTTCAGTAGATCAACTTTAGACGAGTGGCACTGAAAAAGTTAATGGACATCACAAATTTAATCTCACATCTCCACATTTGATTAAGCCTTCATGCATAAATGACAACTACAAAAGGCATCGCAGTTCCGATTTCCTATCACAGCAACTTCAGCACTGACTTACGCCGTCTGGTTCTTTCTTATCTGGAACAAACTGCGGGCTGTCCATACTTCCTCCATGCAGACCAGACTTTCCTTCCATTCCGCCCTCTGAGGACGTTGGTGGTGGGGGAAGCTCATTGATACCAGAATGCTCTTCTGGCGACAGCGTCTCCTCAAACCACTGACCAAGTATTGGCTCAGAGTCATCATCTAAAGTAGATAAGGACAGAACATATTTATTTTCCCACATTTTCGACAGCTGTATATTAGTTTAAAGTTACAAGGATGTAAGTTGTTAAAAGGGAAAATTTGGGACTGGGTATATTCATCATACAATGACATGACATTGATGTTGCATCTTTACCAGCACACCTTGTCATCAAGCAGAAACTACAAGTGCACAGTGATCCAAAGGATCTATGTCCCCTGCCACAATACACAGAAGAAAGCTATACAATGTATACAGCACGTCAGGATACACAAAAAATATGTTCTTGGGCCCTGTAACCATGAAAGTATGTCCAGGTCAAAAGCAATATATGGCGCCCATGCCCTTGGTATGATGCATCTCTGGCATAAATTTCATTACAGTGGTACCTGCTCTAAAGACCACCTCCAATTTAAGACCGCATGTCTTTTTAAGACCACTCTTTCAAGACCCTCTGCTGTATTTACATGTTAAATATACCTTCAATTTAAGACCACCTGCAGTATGAGACCACTTTTTGTTGACTGTAGGGATGGTCTTAAATAGCAGGTACCACTGTATTCTATCTCTTAGGATTCTAGAGATATGCTCCTGGACGGGTGTCTGTAGTACGATCCACTTATGTAGAAAAACATGACCCATATTCATAGATATCAAACCCAAAAATGACAGCAAAGAGATTCCAGAGTTACCAAAGCATCAACATTCATCTTCCAATACCAATGTCAAGAAATAAATTTCACTCCTGACTTGTGACAGGCAGTCACCCATAAAAGACAACTTAGAGGGGATATGGACGGACAGACACAGCCCGTATCCCCACTAACTCTATGTCCCCTATGCCACTAACTCTATGTCCCACTATGCCACCAAAGGTGGCATAGGGGGACAGTAAAGTACAGAAAGCTGAAATATCATATAAAATCACCTTGTAATGGGCCACATGACCCATTGAACCAACAGGACCACACTTCACATTATTCCATACTTTGGCTGGAATAGAATACTTGGAATTGCACATTTACGTTCCCTATAAAATAAGCTTCTATTCAAGCATAGATGTGCCTGGTGCATGGTTAAAACTTGACTTGATTGGACTCATATTTAGGTCAAATTTTCTTATTTTTTTTCAATTCAGTGTTGAGAATCTTGGACCACTCCAATGAGAGACCATCTGCCTTGTAAGATCACCTGTTCAAGATTTTAACTTAGTACTTTTTTATGTTATTATAGCTCCTATGGTCTTCATAGACCACAATTTGGTCATTCCTGGTGGAGGTCTATGAAGACAGATTTCCTATCCTTTATAACAGACAGGCCACTCCCCATTTTACTGATTTCACTAACAGTAATTTTGCCTTACACGTACTTTATAATGGCCAGTCTTCATTTGACCCAATTCACTTAAAAGTAAATTTGGCTGTACAATAAAACCTCTCGAACCGAACACCTCTGTATATGAACACCTCTCTATACTGAACACCATTTCTCGGTCCCAAATACATTCTTTAAATGCTATCAAACCTCCCTAAACCGAAAACCTCACTATACTGAACACTTTTCCCCAGTCCCGAGGGTGTTCGGTATAGGAAGGTTTCACTGTACTTTAAAATGAACAGGCTAGTTTTCACTTTGCTGGAAATTTAGATAACCGTCCCTAATGTACATGTACTTTATAATGAACAGGCTAGTCTCCATTTCATTGCATTCAGTCAATGAAAACTTTAATCCAAGCTAGCATTTTTAGATTTACACAGCAGTGGTATTCCAGCAAGCACATGGCCAGCACAAGTATGAAACAAAGGCATTCAACACCCACTGATGAATGTAGGAAAGCTTTCAAATGGTATACTTGGACAAAAAATTACGACAAAAAAAATTAAAAAGTCAATGAGTGAAAATTTCCAATATAAAAGCACTGAATAACAGTTTTCAGTCAGTTATGTCATGATGAAGATAGGTTGAAACGTCTGATAACCAGAGGTTCACTTCTGAAGCACTAAACTGTACAGAAAGAGCTTCAGTAGCACACACTAAGACTGCGCATTGTCACTTGCCTTCCTCAGCACTGCTGTCGTCAGAGCTGCTGAAGTCGTCCTCGTAGTAAGTGTTGGAGTCTGAGGAGCTGCTGCTGCTGCTGTCAGAGCTCTCACTGGTGTGATGGGGCTTCTTCAGGGATGACCCCTGGTGGACAAAACAGCAGATACAAAATGAAACCAAATTTACATAGTGTCTTCTTGTCCTCTGGTAACAGAGCAATTTACATAATTTTGCGACATACTTTATTTAACACAATTATTCAATATTATGTAGAGCTTACTCTTCATTTCATTACTCTGACAAACAAACAAAAAAAAAAAAAAAAAAAACCCAAAAACAAATCCCAAATCAAACAAGAGGACTGTGAAAGTCCTGTGCTCACCTGCCATGTACCTGTACCCTTGCAATTTCTCAAGATTTACCAAAAATAGATCAAAGAAGTTCATAAAAAAATCAAAAATCACTGGAATGTGACCATTTGAACAAATTTGGCAGAGACACACCCAAGGTACATTACAACCAAGTTTGAAGTCAATCTGACTGATGGTTTAGGAGAAATAAAAAAATGTGAATTAGCATTAGAATGTCCATTGACTTACCGAATAATCAATAGGAAAAGTGCCTTTACCGATAAGTACCCCAATTAAAAAAAATGTTAAAAATCAGGAATCCACAGCAATGCCACCTAGTGAACACCTTTGTTTGACCCCTCCACAAGGAACATATCCACTATGTTTCAGCTTAATCTAACAGACGGTTCTGGAGCAGTCGAAAATAGCAATAACACACAAAAAAATCATAAAAAATTGGAAAAAAAATTGCAGCACCACCTGGTGAACAAATTAAGAACTAGGAGTCCCAAGGAGTCTTATCAAAGCAATCAGGTGGGCGGTTTAAGAGAAGATTTTTTAAAGATTTGCCCCCAAAAAGAACCAAAAACATCATAAAAAATTCAAAAATCAGTGGAATGTGACCAATTGAACAACCTTGGTAAAGACCCACCAAAGGTACATTGCCACCAAGTTTAAAGTCAATCTAGATGATGGTTTTGGAGAAGTCAAAAATGTGAATTAGCATTACAATGCCCATTGATTTCCAGAGTAATCAATAGGAAAGGTACATTTACCGACAGCTACCTGAATTGAAAAAACATTAAAAATCAGGAGCACTCCCACCTAGTGAACAACTTTGTGTGACCCCTCCACATGGAACATATCCACCATGTTTCAGCTTAATCTGAGTGACGGTTTTGGAGAAGAAGTCAAAAATAGCAATAACACAGAAAAAATCATAAAATATTACAAAAAAAAAAAAGGCAATGCCACATGGTGAACAAATTTAGAACTAGGAGTCCCCAGGAGTGTTCCTGTGTGATATTAAAGCAATCTGGAGAGGTTTCAGAGGAGAAGATTCTTTAAGAATTGCCCTTAAAAGAACCAAAAATAATCATAAAAATTAAAAAAATCACTGAACCATGACCAGTTGAAAAACTTGGAAGAAACCCAGCCAAGGAAAATTGCCACCAAGTTTGAAGTTAATCTGGCTGACAGTTTTTGAGAAGAAGTGGAAAATTTGAATTGTGGATGGACGGACGATGACGGATGACCTACTCTCCTAAAAGATCAGCTGATAAGTCAGCTGAACTAAAAAAAAAAAACCCCAGTCAATAGTGTCACCTGACAAGCAGAACAAATTGTGACAGAAAATTAGGTTATTAGTCATGTGCAGCTTGAACTGATATGTTACCATGGTTTTGACAACCAAACCATAGGCAGCGTCAACAGGTAAGCAGTAAACATTATGGCTGCAGACTGTTATAAATAAACACTTACTATAAGATTACGATTCCAAACCGTATTTTCGATGCCATGGCAGTCCTGCTACTTAAATTCTGGTAAAATGCTCATTGCACTCGAGCACTCACAATTGCTTCAAAAGCAAGACCGAGCAAGTTAAAAGTTTTCCCATGACTAATGGCTTTCATTTATGCACAGAACAACCAGAAGACAAAGTGTGCTCTCACCCTTCTGTATGCTACAGACAACATTGAGAAGAGTAGGCAAGTGACGGGCACCGACGCTGTCAGCTTCTGCACTCGCTCAGATGCCGTGTACTGTCCAGATATACTGAAGTTAACCACTTGATGACCACTGCCTGCTCCCTGAGACATTAAACAAAATAAACATTACAAGATATATTTTTTTCACTGGTGGAAGAAGTGATATAGATTGTCAAACATATGTGAGAATACAGTACAGATATACATTGAGCCTCTTGTGCAGACAGTTGTATTACCTCATAAAAACTGCCCACCTTTTTATGGGGAAAAAAGAGTGGGTTTTAACACAGACAGATGGACAAGTCTCAGAGAAGTTTATATATGTATCAGCCACATAAGAACATATCTCTTCTCTATAAATGACGAACCTTTTGCCATGACCTTAGTCCACACATATATAACTGCTGGCAATATCAACACTCCTTCTAACTTGCATGATTTAATATTTGCTCTCTGTAGCAAAATGATGCCAAAAATAAACAATCTGATGAACAGCAAAAAAGTCACAGAGGGCTATCTAAGGAAGGCTGTCAAGCATTAACACTTTGTCTTCAGAAAGCAAAAACAAACACTGCAATAGCTAATAATTACCCTTGAAGCTCTTCCTTCAACTTGTAAATCTTCCATGAGAGAAGACAACAATGTGATGGCATGTGATGCAAGTGCCACAGTAAGCACACTGAAACCCTGGTGGCTGAAAATACAATCAATTGAGCAAGGTACAGCAATTTCACACAAGTGTCATTTTGTAACAAACAATGCAACTGAAAACCCCATGATCACATTTCTAGCTGTACAAGATTTTATACAAAGAAGCAGATGATTTTAAACTGAAATGGTGATAAAGCATTTTTGTTCTTTCTGAGGGGCACCATCATCTATCCTCTGTCCGTGTGGTGGCACCATCATCTATCCTCTGTCCGTGTGGTGGCACCAACATCTGTCCCCTGTCCGTGTGGTGGCACCGTCATCTGTCCCCTGTCCGTGTGGTGGCACCTTCCTCTGTCCCCTGTCCGTGTGGTGGCACCTTCATCTGTCCCCTGTCCATGTGGTTGCACCATCATCTGTCCTCTGTCCGTGTGGAGGCACCGTCATCTGTCCTCTGTCCATGTGGTGGCACCATCATCTGTCCTCTGTCGTGTGGTGGCACCATCATCTGTCCTCTGTCCATGTGGTGGCACCGTCATCTGTCCTCTGTCCATGTGGTGGCACCATCATCTGTCCTCTGTCGTGTGGTGGCATCATCATCTGTCCTCTGTCGTGTGGTGGCACCGTCATCTGTCCTCTGTCGTGTGGTGGCACCATCATCTGTCCTCGGTCCATGTGGTGGCACCATCATCTGTCCTGTCCATGTGGTGGCACCATCATCTGTCCTCTGTCCGTGTGGTGACAGCATCATCTATCCTCTGTCTGTGTGGTGGCACCATCATCTGTCCCCTGTCCGTGTGGTGCCACTGTCATCTGTCCCCTGTCCGTGTGGTGGCACCGTCATCTGTCCCCTGTCCATGTCCTGGCACCTTGATCTGTCCCCTGTCCGTGTGGTGGCACCGTCATCTGTCCTCTGTCCATGTGGTGGCACCATCATCTGTCCTGTCGTGTGGTGGCACCTTTATCTGTCCCCTGTCCATGTGGTGGCACCATCATCTGTCCTCTGTCCATGTGGTGGCACCATCATCTGTCCTCTGTCCGTGTGGTGGCACCATCATCTGTCCTCTGTCCATGTGGTGGCACCATCATCTGTCCTCGGTCCATGTGGTGGCACCATCATCTGTCCTCTGTCGTGTGGTGGCACCATCATCTGTCCTCTGTCGTGTGGTGGCACCATCATCTGTCCTCTGTCCATGTGGTGCCAACTAGGGCACCCCACTGGGCACAGGTCTTTTTCCCAATTATATTTCTTTGAACAAAATATATTTACACCTATTTCGTACAAAAAAGTTCACTGCTGTTTTGAAGCAAAATCAAGTGCCATCATTTGACCTAAATATATGATAGGAAGCTTATTTCTCCATTTATGCACAAACCAATTGGAATGGACCTATGAAGAAAATGAGTTCTATCGTGCAGAAACATTGTAAACTTTACACCTGTAAGACCCAATAAGAGTGGAGAAGCAAGCTGTGTGGTATATTTTGCTTGTTTTCATTCCCAAGAAGTTACATGAATCAGCCTTTTACACAAGCAAGAATATAAAATACTGACAACTGCTTGTAGGTTACCAGTTTTCAAACTACAATTAAAATACACAACACTGATCCATCAAATTACCATTAAAATAAAACACACAACACTGATCCATCAAACTACCATTAAAATACACAAACACTGATCCATCAAACTACCATTAAAATACAAGACACTGATCCATCAAACTACCATTAAAATACACAACATTGATCAATTTAAACCTGGTGTTCAGCTTGAAGAAGTGCTCTAGAGTTTATGCACACATCAAATAAAAAGGCAACAAAAAGTACAACACACATTTTGGAATCTAAAACTGCCTACATTCCCTGTAACTGAACAACAGAATAGCAAATTAGAAACAGATACATGAGGTAGAGTGCTACAGTAGTCCCTCCTTTAAGAGACCGCCCCTAGTGCCACCCAAAAGGCGGTCACATAAAACAGGTGGTCCCTCAAAGGAGGTATAGATAACATGAAAAGAACTACAGAAAGACCTGACAACTGTGGTCTTTCAAAGGAGGTGGTTTCCCAAAGGAGTGGTCTTTCACAGGAAGTGGTCTCCCAAAGGAGTGGTCTTTCAAAGGAGGGACAACTGTACCTCTTTATATCACACCTCATTACAATTTTTACAAGTCCTATCTGAGATAACACAGTGGGTACAAGGCTCCCTCTCAAGTACTATTCCCGTTATTTCTGTGTCAAAATCCCCTCATTATACGGTGGTTTTGTCTTTACACAGTCAACTCTCTGGAGCCCACTGTCGATGTTATAGAGAGACAGCAGTGGAAGTAATGGTGAGAAAATTAATTCAAATTTTCATTTTTTTTTCAAATATAAATTAAATTCAACCACTGTGCCCTTACCCTTTCGCTGTTCCATGAACGTGATGAACACCAGCCTTGGTGGCTGGTTGGCCGTCCTTGCTGACCTTGGCTGTGTCTGCTGGCTTGGCCTTGGCTGCTTCTTTGCCTCGGTCTATGATGCTGGTTGGGGTCAGGTTGAGGAGACTCTGTAGTCCCATTAGCAGACACCAGGTGGCAATCATGTATAGGTTTTGCAGGTTCTGGTAAGTTCATTGAAAAAGATCATTAAGACCACACAGCTCTGTGCAACTGGAGTAGTCGGTTAATTTAACTCTTTGACTGCTGATTTCCACAAAATTTGACATACTCTGAATTGGCATAATGATAGTACATTTGCAATTTTTGCAAACCATCTTTTTACTCAAGTACCAATGTCTTGAATTGCAGAGACCTTAAGACAGCATAAGGATGGCCCAGGTCAACAGTTTTTCTTAGCATGTCCAAAGCGGGTTGAGGAAAATTGCTGACTAAGTCAAATCTTGGCACTGAAAGAGTTAATTTCTTCATCATTAACCCTTCTCTCATGACAATTTCACCCTGAAACTGACCAAAACCAGCTGGGGGTAAAAATTCCAACCGCTTCAATGATATTGATTTCTTTCTTTAGAAGAGTCCCATCAGATTACAGTAGCCCCTCCTTTGTGGAACCACTCCAAAAGCTGGTCTCACAGTGGTCACATAAAGCAAGTGGCCTCTCAATGGAGATCTAATAACATGAAAAACATAACACGCAGGACTAAGCATATGTGGCATTTCAAAAGACGGTCTACTGTAGCAGGCTTTCAATTGCATCCCTTCTATTCAGGTTCCACACTTATTAACTAGTTCCAGGGAAGCTGTTGACTCAAGTCGTAGTTCAAGGCACAAAGGGTCAAATTGACCGCCTGGCATCAGGATTCTCCTTGAAATGTCCAACAAAAAATGACACACTGTAAGAACTGTAGATACAATCTACGACAATTACTACTCCAGGTCAACAGCTTTCCTGAATACAGTTTGGGCACTTCTTATATGATACCTATCAACTGAGTTTTAATACAAGGGGTTAAAATAAAGGGTGGGGGAGGATGGTCCAGGTTAACCAGTTTGCCTCAGCACACTTTGGATGTACTGTTGCCCAAAGCATGCTGAGGAAACCTGTTGACTCAGTTAAAGCATTAGTTCTCACAGGGTTAATATTTAATAAATAAACTTCATTGTCATTGTTTTCATGAGCGTGTGAGGAAAACTTTATGACTGGTATTTTGGATGAAGCGCTATCGCGCTTCATCCCAAAAATACCAGCCATAAAGTTTTCCTCACACGCTCATGAAAACAATGACAATGAAGTTTATTTATCATATTTACATTTTTTCCTATTTTTTCGATTTTTGATAATAATTACAAGTGATGCACGATCGCCAAAGAACGTTTTTTCCACATAAATTGCCTTGGTTTAAGGGGGGTGTGATCAATAGAAAGATAAGCGCTAACCACGCCCCCCTTACCTGTCAACAAGTCTATCCCAAAAGCAACAAACAGGAAAGAAAAATAGTTCCTTTGTAAATGTTCATTTATTTGAACAGATAGCTTTACAAAATACAAGATTTTTTATCCCAAAAAATAACTTACTTGTATACTTTTTCCCTAATGTGAACGAATCTTGTATTTTGTATTTGGATTTATGAATGAAAAGAAAAGTAGTGCCCAATGTACTGGCGTATAAAATTGTGAAGGGGCTGCATAGCTGGCGCGTGCAGACTCGCGTGTAGACGATGTCTTCATGAGATGGTGAGGAAAACAACAGTTCCTATTCTTTCAATGTTAAACAATAAAGGGAATGTAAATATTAAATAATGTTTACATACAAAAACTAACTCCTCATTGTGGGTAGTTATTACAGCAACACAATGGCCCTACTCCTCAATGACTGACAGTTTTTCAGGTATTTGCAATCTCATATTTCAAATGAAAAAAGACAAAAGAAAAAGAAACAAGGCTCACATGTCCACCTGCACGAGTTGATGATCTGATGGCATTGGACACAAACGTCAGGATCTCCAACTGAAAAAAAAAAAAAAAGAGTTCCATGCTATTTCAGTATCAAAATTCAAACTGCAACTGCTAATTTTGCCAGGGAAGCATGAATATTGGGACATCATCAAAGGAAATCGCATAAAATATGATAACATTCAACTGTCTGAATGTGCTATGTACATATTCAAGCCCAAATTATCCCTGGAAGAGCTAATCATAACTATAGTTGTTTTCTCATTACTGTTAAACATATAATGGTTAAAAGATTTAAATTCCTTGTAAAGATACCTTTCTTTTAAATGCCAGCAAGCCTAGTCTAAAGAAAAAAGTACTGTCTTAGTCAACAGCTTTCATCGGGACAATTTGTGCACAAAGTGTCCTGAGGAAAGCTGTTGACTCAATCTTAAATCAACACTTTAAGGATTAAATGAAAACTGTGCAACTGTGGACAAATCGTGCAAAACTGGAAAGCCAAAGCTAGCGTGGGCTTTTCCCAGTGACTATATGCCAAACTTTACTGCTTTCCCCAGTTTACTTGCATACTATACACACCGTAAGTTACAATTAATGAACTGTGTACTGCAGATCAATTTAACAATCCCTAACTGACCCATCCAAATGTCTTTATTTTCACAATCACTCACACTCTTCTGCACGATACTAGCAGCATAGCCATCCAGCTCCTCATCCTTCCCTGTCCCAATGCTCTTCCCCTGTATCCCTGTCGTCATGGTAACAATGCTGCTGGATGCTGCAGCTGTGATGGCTGCGTACAGGCAACTGAGGGCCACACACGAGATTTTTTCGAGGCGAGCTGGTGTCAGAGGCTCCAGTATTGGTAGGGAGAAGGCTCGCCACACAATAGATATATCACTCAGCAGCGACTGCAAGCTGAAAGAACCAAACAAATTATGATTTTAGTACAGTTGGCGAGGGTTTTCAATTCAAGTCACCCTGTCTCAAATACGCATTTCACTGCCAGGGAATGATTTTTATTCAGGTGACAACTTTTCATGAATTTTGTCCAAAATTCCTTAAAATCCTAATTTTATCACAAAAAGCAAACAGCCTTCAAAGGGCAGATTTAGCTCAGAAACTTGAAAACCTGCCTATGTAAGGAAGCCCCATCTGATGATATATGAAGATCTGACATACCCTTGACCCTGCTGGACTTGTATAATGGAAACAGGGCTGGGTAAAGGCACTAATTTATTGTTTATTTATGTCATGAATTTTAGACAAGAATAACACTGCTAAATCAAATGTTTTATGTCATTCTGGGAGTCAGAATTTTACTTTTTTTTTTCAATTTCTTAAATCATTTCTGAAAGAAATATTGCAATATTACTCTGGCACCCAGCTTGACCTGTGGCACTCATCTGTAAACCCTGACTACCTTTTTGTCCATTGACTTTGTATATGTTCTGTGGAAACATTTCACTCATTCAAAGCAAGTCCTGTACGGCACCCTTCCTTGCATGTTGTACTTGCCAGACAAGTCATGCCCCTGAGGTCGTTATGGCAGATGAAGCATAAATTAATCGAAAATGAGGGAAAGAAAAGATAATCATAAATGGCCACCTGCTACATGTGGCCCCTTTCACACTAACAGTTAAGTTACCTGCTTCTGACTGCTGTGGCGTCTCCCAGTGATGTAGGCATCACAAAGTCCCCCCCAGTCACTGCATCCTGGTAATATGTCATGTATCTTTTTAAATACACCAGCTCACAACAAACATCTAACAAGGCATCACGACTGTTCAGCTGCTGAAGAGCAATGATATTCTTGTTGGCAAAGATGACCTTGACCTCTTCTGAGGGGTCCTGGATGTGAACAATGGTTTTGTCACCATCGCTGTTTATACTCTCAACAGGTCCATCTGACTTGACCTTTGACTGTGATGTTATGTCCTCAAAAACGGAGGTCAGCTGGCTGAAGATGTTTCGTCCTGTGTCAAGACGAGGACGATCCAATTCCTTGGTTTCAGTGGAATCCTCGGTTTCTGCAAACAATGCACAACATAATCAGATTTTCATTCATCAATTTACTTCTTCTTTTTTTTTTGGGGGGGGGCATATATTTCAAGACAACAATTGGACATAAATGTATTCTTCAACTCTGATGGCTAATTTCTTAATCTTGCCAGCAATTTCACTTCAGTGTCAACTTAAAGGTACATTTTGCTTGATCTATGTTCAGCACATGCAGCATGATTTATCAGGCAATGCACAAACCACTGAACTACATTTCTGCAAATATCAACATCGTCAAATAGGTTAAACAAAACTTGGAAGTGAGATGAAGATGTGCAAAATATCATAATTCAAGACAATAAACAACCAAAATCCAAACAGATGATAATTTCTGTATTTTATATGCCATGCGCAATGTGTGGTTCCTCCACACATATTTTAATTATTTCCATGTTGCTACTTTTTTTGACAGCATTACATTTTGTCTTGTTTGACAAAGATCTACAAAAAAAACCCAATGGGTACCTTTTTGAGTAATACAGGCCACACCGGCACCAGAGGTAATACGAGTGTCCCATATTAAAGGATGCCACACACTTTTACACAGACCATCAATCATGATTTATATTTTAATCCAATTATTTGAACAAGTAAAAAGCTGCAAACACGTTTTTGTAACTATTTTGAATCATCTACAAAATGAAGCTTGTCTTGCCTCCTTCATGCAGCATATATCACACATACGAAAAGAGAGTTTAACAATATTTCACCTGGTCCTGTTTTGATATTGGGAGGCACCGCAGCCGACTTGAGCAGTGCTGTAAATGTAAGGATGTCTGACTTGGGTAGGCTGGAGGAACCTTTGCAAAGACTTTTCACCAACAGCATCAGGTATTTCTACAACAAAAAGGCAGTCAGTCTGTATGAACTAACTACATCACACACAAGATACATGTAAACACATCTAAGAACTTATATTTAGGAGCTTGAAAAACAGTTGCAGAGAGAGAGCTTCAATTCACACTGTCCACTGAACTAACACTGAGACACAGGTATAAATCAAGTACAGTGGTGCCCCTCTCACCTGAGGCCAACCCTCTTGAAAGGCCAGCATTCATGTGCAGAAAGTATGGTATTTCCATTATATTCTCACCCTGAAGAGAGGCCACCCTTCTTATAAGGCAACTTTTTGGATGCATTTGGGATGGCTTTATGAGAGGGGGACCAGTGCACCTGTATGGGACCAAAGAATGTTTACAATTTGTGTGCCTCTTACACCTGGTTACCATGGTTACACATGGTATTCCACTTGGTTGCCATGGTTACACATGGTATTCCACTGCTGACCTGCACTTTAGTTACTGTTGTGAAATTTGCACTAAGCTGAGGTGAGCTGGCATATAGTAGCTATGTTGACAGTTAGTATACCTTGATGTCAGATGAGAAGCTACATATCATGCTGCTTGTACACACATGTAATCCCTGGATTGAGTGCATTACCTTGGGTTTGAAGGAATGGGCTTTGACAGCCAAAATTAGAGTGAGCAATCAGGCTTATTTTCCACACAACATGAGGACCAAAGGGTAGCACCTTTCCTCAAGCAATACCTGTACACCAGCATTCCTGGTGGTATGTCAGGATTTGTTCAACAGTATCAGAACTGCAACCTTAGGAAAATCCAAGGATAATCTCTGACTTTAATGGGTTTCAACCACATATATCATACAGTGAATATTGCACTTAGTAAAAGCCTGCATTTTCTCTAAATTCCACAAAGTAGGGATTTACAGACAGCTATCATATTGCAGCTGTTTTATTTACCTTATACATGAAGGGTCCAAAACCACCCCTACCCACAGACATACATTTCAAGGTCCCAGGCATTAGTTATACAGCAAAACTTTCTGTATGCAGCTAGCACATCCACCAAGTAAAATGGCCACATACAGCAGACGATCTTTGATCACAGGTAAATGAACAATGAATTTGTGCCCCACCCACCCCAATATGGCAACAATGAGCATGTGGCTGTTCCCAGCAGTGGCCACATACAGCAGGTACTTCACAGCAGTGGCCACATACAGTAGGTAACACTCTGGTCTATTTTAGGTACATTTTGAAAACAATGCCTTAACTCATTCCATACTATGGTCATAGTCCTTGGTCAGTGGCTCTGGCACTGACTTAAGACTATAGGCATGTTGGTACTTGAACAAAAGCTCTTTTCATGAAAAATTGAAATATGCAATTGTTGTCTTAAATCCAGGTAAATATACGGAAAAATCAGGGACTGGTATGGAATGAGTTAACCCCATCTCTTTCTTAAACACGCATGGAATGAGTTAACCCCATCTCTTTCTTTGACACACAAGTTGAAGACCTGGCAACAGTGAAGGTTAACTTCAGCTTAACTTCCATATGAAGACAAATAATATACAAATACAGCCTTTGAAAGAGGTCAATCAGTTCAGTCTGTACTCTTGCCAGTCAAGCTAACAGCAAGTTCTCCAGTGTACATGTCACAATGAAACCCAAAAATTCCTGACACTTAGTAAGCAAGCAGAAATACTTGAAGAACTTGAGAGTAAATCACAGAGACAAATTGTTGCTGAGTATGGCACATCAAAAGGAACTGTGGGCAAGATGTCTATCTACCCACTGTGGTCCACCCTCTCTACAGTGGGCACCTCCCTACAGTGGACACTGTTCTCTTGCTACCTTTGGCCAACAGGGCTAAAAATACCATGTTTATTGTATGAAGTTATATTAGGACAAGTGGATTTTGCATAAGGACAAAGGGATTTTGAAATCTACTTGCCCTGTGGACAAGTGTTCTTATAAAAAAAATTTGCACCCTGACGTGACCTAGTTTTGGCCAATTGTAACACCATAGATACATGTACACATCTTGCTTGCTGGTATTTAAAGGAGAGGTATTTTCGTCCGGAATTTAAATCTTTTAAACATTACATGTTTAATGTTAATGACAAAATAACTACAGCAGTGATTAGCACTTTCAGGGTTAACAGTATACAGTGGTACCTCTCTTGAGAGACCCCTCTAATGAGAGACCGCATATCTTTTTAAGACCGCTCTCTCAGAACACTGTGCTATCTTTTCCATGTTGTTGTACCTCTAATGAAAGACCATCTGTTTTGAGAGACCGTCTTTTGACCTGCTGTTGGGGCGGTCTCTCAAAAGAGGTACCACTGTATATGTTTTTCTTCTCGTCATTTAACACTTACCTGGGATATTGTACAGTCATTATTGTGTTTCTGCAGTCTCCGCAAAAGGAATTTGAGTAAGACTTTACAGGCTGCAAGCACGTTGTTCAGACTGGACTTACATACTGAAAACAACAAAGATCACACACAAGTCACCAGTGACACTGTACCAACAAATGTCAGTCATGACAGTTTGCTCATCATGTTAGGGGCACAAGCTTACTTGGGTTTAAACGTGTGCATATAATCCTATGATAGGAATTGTTGACATCATAATGACAGTGCACCAGCATACACAGTCTATCCTATTAGTACAGATTTCTGGTTCCAGTCTATTTTAATACACAGAAATGAGGACATCAAGGAGGAAGAAAGGAGGGAAACACCTCTATATATGTCCACCTTTCCATCATTTCATTAGATTTGTCCTTTTCATACCAAATCCCCCACCTTTTAGGACAAATTTTTCTGACCAAAAAGGAGGAAAACCTCTGAAAAGAAGGGAATTCTCGTCCCCGAGTATAATGACCTCACAGACAGGAAGAGGAAAGGTACAGTGTCTGGGTAGAGTGGCACATAGCGTTACCTTACCAAGTCAAATGTCCCCTCCATGTAAGAGTTATAATCATCAGTATGCATAATGCTAACATGGACTTTCCTGAACTTTACATCAGAACCATTTATAATGCCCCCCCCTCCCCGATGATGGGCTTAAAAAAAAAACTGTGGTATTTAGCAAAATCCCAAGCTTATAATTCCCAGGATGGGTTTGAAAGATAATGTTTCTTTTCTCAGATATGTTGGACATAGCTTTATCTGGGAGTTTTTTGTGCCTGTCAAACAGAATGCTTTGGGAGCTATTGGTGACAACCGTTAGTGATCTGAATTATTTTAACAATTCCATCTTCACCTTCCTGAGGCCCAGGATGCTCATTAAAGCAGCAGTATACCTGCTCTACATTAGAGAGGTGAACAGAAAGTACATGGGCCCATGTCAACAAACTTACTCAGCACGCTTTGGACCAAATACACTAAACAAGAGCCCAGAGATAAGCGTTCACTCAGTTTAGAGGTTACCACTTTAACGATTAAAAATTAAGATTGTCCCTGCAGCTGATGTTTTTTCTCGTATAATAAACTACATTGTCTATACATGTTGCTGGTTTGCCAATACTTCCACACTACTAAATGATTTCAGTCATTTGTCCTGCCAGTGACAGAACAACACCAGGAAGCCTCGTCTGTAGTTTCACCTACCCTTGTCCCTGAAATGCTCTCAATTTTGAATTGAACCAGATACTAGAACTTTTCGGTCTCTTGTATTTCAAATTCATAAAATGTGAATTCCCAAAACATTTGTATCACTGTTTTGTTCTGGGGATAAAAATGATTCTCATCTTGCAGTTTATCTTACAGTCCGGAGCAGAGATCTGTTTCTGGTATGACTTTTAATAAGCACATCACATAAACTGCAGGAGCAGCTCCGACCATGAGCCAAACGTTATTTAATGTTTCTTGACTTTTTGGCTAAAGTAAGGTGAAAATGGCTTAAACATTATAAAAAGAATCCTTATAGCGCCATGACCATTGTTTTTAAAAATTATGCCTGCATTGGCAATTTTGGCCACAGAATTGAGTCTAGATCTGTTCCTAAAACTGAACATTTTAAGTCATAAAACTGGAAGTTAAATCTGTAACTAGAAAAGAAGATTTTCTTCAAAGCAAATCTGTCTGTGTGCCTTAAAAAGCTGTAAGTATTAGAGGTTACAACTTTTGCCCTTTGGTACTTTGGTCACATACAATTAAGCTTATGGCTGGATTTCAAAGTCCAAATGACCATGACCTTTGACCTTTAGAGGTCACCTGTAAATTACAAAAATATGCAGTGTTACAAACATATTAATTTAAGTTGGCTTGGTTACCTGTACCCATTATAGTTTTGAAGATATTCAGGATTTAAATTTTCAAATGTCCCTAATTTGCATAATTTTGAAAACCGTTGAACCTCTTTACAAAACTCAAGACTTCATGTATGGAAGTAATCATGCCAAGTTTGGAGTTTTTACGTGTAATACTTTTCAAATGAAATGTCGGACAAATTTGCCTGTAAAGAAAGAAAGAAAGAATTCCTAGAAAAACAATATGTCTGTGTTGGTACACAGACACAATAAACATTTTAAAAGCTGATTTCAAATAAGAAATCTTGTCTGCAAACTGAGGAGTGACTGAAGATACTTACACTGCGTGGCGGTGGCACAAATGTAGTGTGTTGCCAGGGCCACAAACGAGGAATAGAAACACTCATACTCATCATTGTGGTTCAAGATGTGCGGCTCACTGAAAAATCAAAATACACTTATTTAAAAGAAGCTTTTCACAAATTTCAAAACTGCAATTTTAGCTCACCCATATACATGTATCCTGGTAACTGTATACAGTACCACCCCAAAGTCTTGCACCATACCCACTTGATAGGGCCAGATATAGATACCACTGCCCACCTTGTAATTAGCCCTACAGTGAAACCTCATTATAACAACACTCAGATATCCCACATATTCATTATACATGTAATCACACAAGTTTTCAATGGCAAAAGTTCATTTTCTTAGTGATTTGATTCATTTATATGACAGTCAGTTATCCGACACATTTCTGAGGGAACAAATGGTGTCATTATACGGACATGCCACTCACTTACACAGATTTTACCTGAAATGTGAACAAAATTACCTGAAACCTATGTACCCCATCTCTTTTCCATCAAATTTGAGCTGTTCTAACAAAATTGAGGGGACTTTTTTTAAGTTCAAGAAATGGCAAATTACATGAATTCTGGTAACATCCTGAGAAGTGGCATTTCTGATTATAATGAGTTTTCACTGTCAGTTTCGAAGCACAACACCACCTGTTGGTCACACTGTCATACTAAATGAATGGGGGCCACAACTTCACACTCACATGAAAGTCCTATGCAAGTCTATGCCTGTCACCCCTCAATGGGAATGCAAAAAAGGCGTTGAAACAACTATAATATGGCCTGTACTACCCTTTTCTTGGAATAGAGTGACCATGAATAACAATCGATTATATCTATGAACTTATTTTGTCTGAAATCAAGTGCCATTAGCAGTAATTTGGTGCATTTTTGGAAAGGCCATGTGCTTGTTACACGAGCTGGCCTGGTAGTGGTACAACATGTTGAACAGGCATTAACTGCGGCTGTAGCCTGTGTTGGCGTTCGTTATGATCGATTGTAGGATAAAATTCAAGGTGAAAGAATTAATTAGTTGCCCTGGCATCCTAATTCTGAAGGTCAGGTAAAAAGAAACCTAGGTACTTGTGATGAAATCGCAAGATGAGCGCTCACATTTACGAAGTTTCTATATAGTTTTGTAGGTCTTGCTACATTGATAAATGACTAAATGACCAAGTAGTCACGGCAGCTGCAACACTTGATGGCCTTTCCTAGAAGGCGACAGACAGAGCATTTCCTTATTTTTTGTTATTCTTTTTGATTGAACAACATTGAAAATAATTTCCATTTCAGTGACAGAGTAGAAGTAACAAGCATTGTGCTGTCCCTCACTGCAAGCAATAATCAGTGAAGACCCGTCGCGTGAACTATTGGCTACCGACCCCAGCCGTCAGCTGATTGTGTGTGTCAAGGGAATCCATCGTCAACTTTATCTCAGAAACACATTGTAGCTTTCAGCTTTGCTGATGCTTTGAACCCTTATTCCAAACACTCACACTATGAAAGAAACATTCAATGCTTAAATGGATTCAGCAATTTAGAAGACATCCTATCCCAAACAAGGGCCAAAAAAAGTAGTGAAGCATGGGCATGCTATGACCTCGTATAAACAAACATCCCACAGGAATGCACATGACAGTTGACCCTAAAATTCTATAACTAGTTATATATGTATTCTTAAAATTTTACAGATATTAAGGTCAACTTACAAGGGCTACATAAACGCCAGAATAATAGGAATACTTCCCATTTTCGCACATAAACCAATCAAATTTATTCCACGTTAATGAGCATGTTCATCATTGCTGGCAACCCTAGCCCCGCATCGAATTTTCACGCGCTGCCACTTGCAGCGCCAGAGATTTTGAAAGTTGTGCATAAAACTTTTCAACCAAACCCAGGTGTGGGCCATTGGCTGGTACCAGAAGCTCACAGTGTAATTAAGATCAAATTTTCCTAGAGGTCAGCCAATGAGAGTTGCTCAGGCAAAGACACCTGTGGGAGTCAGAGACTATTCCTGCAGACCACCAGGGGTCCACTGGAAAAGGATATAGAGCACTTTGGTATTAAACCATTTCAGGACCACGCAGGCATGATGGGACCAAACAACCTAAGCACTCAACCCAGGACCAAGCCAAATCAGTACCAAGTTATTTCTGGACTATGTCATATTGGAACTAATTACATCTATAATTTTCATCCTTTTTCACCCTGTTGACATGGTAAATTATGATGCTCATTTGATCACATTTTTAATAAGATTATTTGGCCAATGAAGGATTGCATTGATAAAACTATCATTAGGGTGTTCAGGCTCCTCTAGATTTATAGGCCTATCCTAGGCTACAGGAAAATCTGACGGGACTAAGGCTGTAGATGGAAGAGGCTTGTGGTTGTTGAAGTATGACCAGTTTCAGACAAATCTTCTCATCATTTACAAAGCCAAACTATTAGAAAAAACTGTGTTATACATGGGGATCACCCAGTTGGTACGTAAAATGGCTATTGTTTACGTTCCAATGGTGGCTGAACGTCCATATTCCTGCTCGATATGATGTTCGTTTCAAAGGATGTTCCATTGAAAACAGGAGTTTTCCTTATAAATAAGGAAACTCTTAAAGGTTGGTGACACTTAAGGTCAACCGGTGCTTATCTTAGGGTTATTAGAATTAGAACAAAAGGATAGTTGTGCCAGTAGCTGTGCATAGGGACTGTGGAAATATATAGGAACATATCCTAAAGTGGTTAAACTATGCAGTTTCTTCAAATTAGCACTTTATGTGTTAATAGAGCAGTCATAACCCAGGGAAATGAGACCTTGGGCTATATTTCATATACCTCTTTTTTTTTTTTTTCTCAAGAGTATAGTAACAGGTCGTATATATAGTACACCAACAGGAGTAACCTGCAAGCACAACAACCTAGTCTATCTCATCACTTGTTTGCATTGTAGCAAGCAGTATGTAGGGCAAACGAAGCACCCCCTGATGGACAGGTTGAGAGAACATTTTTATTACATCAAGAACAAAGATGTAACTCAACCATTGGGCAGACACTTCAGTCCACCTGATCACAGTGGCATCCGTGTAAGGATCGAAATACTGGAACATATTAGAACACCACGTGACATGTCTCGAACAGTGACACTCAAGACTAGAGAGGGAAAATTGCTGGATCCATCAACTATTCACCACAGAACCGTTTGGCCTCAGTGTCATGGGTAGATAGGGATCTCTTGCAGAGTCTTATGCAAATTTTTTAGTTCTACTGCTATCTACCCACACATGACATAATGCACATCTGACCTGTTTGCACAGGAAACACTTTGAAGCTTTTGCATGCTATTAATTAATAATAGCCACAGTTGATGGACATAATCCTCTATCTGACAGCAGTGCTGCTGATATTGAGGCATAGGGTTGACCCATAGGGTCAAACCAGTCCCCATTCAGAATGGATATGCAAATGTTGCATGACCTGACATAGCTAATGCGCGTCACTCTAACCTGCTAAGACGGCAGTTAGACCGGTAGATCAGTTAGACGCCTAGGTGCTATATTTGTGACGTTGCCTCACGGCCCGTAGCAACGTTACCCTGTTGCTATATACGCAAGCGATGTAAAAGTGTTTTCAAATGTCCCCTGATGAGTTCACAGAGAATGAAACCTGTCGGGACTTCGCTGCTATAGACATCCCTCACCACTGGTCTCACCTGGTATTTTCTCATATATTTCATATACCACTTTGAATGAGTACAAAAAGTATTGTGTACACAATAAATAAGTAGGCCAGTGCATTTACTTACCTGATTGAATAAAAACTCATGTCATAAGGTTGTGACTTCTGTATTCTGTGTTGTACTTGGTTTAAACATATTTTATTCAATAAAATACAACAAGGAATATTCATGATAAGTATTTATAATATTTGGGAAAAGGGTTTAGCCCTATACCAATCGTGTGTTGTGTTTAGCCCTCAGAAAAAAAACAAAACAAGAGGGCTGTGTGAACAGCCCATGCTCAGCTGATCTTGACATTCATCACACTTGCAGATCTATGAACTTGGGAAAGGATCAAGGTCATCCATGTTCTGAGTAAGTCTGACCATAATAAAAGAACACTAACATGTGCAACATCAAGGTTCAAGTAGTTCTCAAGTTATAATGAACAGTAAAATTCATGTATGTTGCACTGTGACCCCAGAAATGAGGTCAAAGTCATTCATGTACTGTCTCAGCATGACCTTCTTACAAAAACATTAACATCTGCAGCATCACAGTACTAACTCAAAACAGATCTCAAGTTATCAAGTAAACAGTAAATTTTGTGTCAGTTGTCCTGTGAATTAGCACTAGAATACCCATTGACTTCCATAGTAATCAACAGGAAAGCTGCATTGATCGATAAGTACCCGAGTTGAAAAATACTTAAAAATCAGGAATCTAAAGCAGTGCCACCTAGTAAACAACTTTGTTTGATCCTTCCACAAGAACATATCCATCGCATTTCACTTTAATCTGAGTGACAGTTCTGAGAACAAGTGAAAAATAGCAAAACCATATAAAAAATTCATTAAAAAAAATTAGAAAAAAATGCAGTGCCACCTGGTGAACAAATTGGGAACTATGTGTCCCTGGGAGTGTCTATGAACGATATCAAAACAACTGGGTGAGCAGTTTCACAGGTGAAGAGTTTTTAAGGTTTGCCCCCAAAAAACGAAAAAAAAAAATCATAAAAATTCCAAAAATCAATAGAGCGTGACCATTTGAACAAACTTGGTAGAGATCCACCCAAGGCACATCCCCACCTAGTTTGAAGAAAATCTGGCCAAAAGTATTTAAGTTATAACCATTACAAGAAATTCCCATGTTAAAACTTTTGTAAAGATTTTTGAAAAAAAAATCTAAAAAAAACAAAATTCATTGGAACAACTTGGTAGACAGCCACCCAAGGTACATCCCCACCAAGTTTGAAGTTAATCTGCATGACGGTTTTGGAGAAGAAGTCGCAAATGTGAATTAGCATTAGAATACTCATTGACTTCCATAGTAATCAATAGGAAAGCTGCATTGACTGATAAGTACCCGAATGGAAAAAATCGTTAAAAATCAGGAATCTGCAGCATTCCCACATAGTGAACAACTTTGTTTGACCCTTCTACAAGGAACATATCCACCACGTTTCAGCTTAATCTGAGTAACGGTTCTGGGGAAGAAGTCGAAAATAGCTAGAACACACAAAAATTCATAAAAAATTGCAGTGCCACCTGGTCAACAAATTAAGAACACAGAGTCCCTAGGTGTCTTCTCGTGTGATATCAGAGTGATTGAGTAAGCGGTTTTGGAGAAAAAGATTTTTTAAGATTTGTCCAAAAAAAGAACAAAAAAATTCATTAAAAATCCTAAAATCACTGGAGCATGACCATTTGAACAAACTTGGTAGACACCCACCCAAGGTACATCCCCACCAAGTTTGAAGTTAATCTGGATGACGGTTTTGGACAAGAAGTTGAAAATGTGAATTAGCATTAGAATGCTCATTGACTTCCATAGTAATCAATAGGAAAGCTGCATTGACTGATAAGTACCCGAATGGAAAAAATCGTTAAAAATCAGGAATCTGCAGCATTCCCACATAGTGTACAACTTTGTTTGACCCTTCTACAAGGAACATATCCACCATGTTTCAGCTTAATCTGAGTGACGGTTCTGGAGAAGAAGTCGAAAATAGCTATAACACACAAAAATTCATAAAAAAAATAGAAAAAAATTGCAGTGCCACCTGGTGAACAAATTAAGAACTAGGTGTCCCAGGGAGTGTTTCTGTGTGATATCAAAGTAATTGGGTGAGCGGTTTCAGTGAAGAAGATTTTTTAAGATTTGCCCAAAAAAGAACAAAAAAATTCATTTAAAATCCAAAAATCAATGGACCGTGACCATTTGAACAAACTTGGTAGAGACCCACCCAAGGCACATCCCCACCAAGTTTGAAGTGGATCTGGCTGACGGTTTCTGAGAAGAAGTCGAAAATGTAAATTGTTGACGGACGACCATAAGATAAGCTCAGCTGAGCTAAAAAATAATTAAATGGTTCTGAAATACCTTGGTCCCAAAATGACTTGGTATGCCTGGTACTGGAGTGTTTGCACTCCCTCGAAATGGGTTCAAGACTTTTTGGTGATTCTGTATATATGGAGGAAGCTGATTGATGTGTTGAACCATCTTCTTCAAGTTGAAAATTTTCACCCTCTTATTTGTATATTAGCAGCTGTTTCATATAACCCTTTATCTATAATGTATTATCAACAACCAGAACAGACTGTGGAGAGCCAGATCCATTGATTATGGCTGTGTCCACATAGTTAAATGTGCTACTGCTCAAAATTTTTCTTGCCTCAACAGGCACTGTTCATGGTAGCATGCTACATGTATTCACAGATTATCTCAGTATTTCATAATTTTTCCTTCTTTCCTTTAACCCTACCCGCTGAATTTTCAAAGAGGTGTAATCAGTAACTTGCATGTGATTAGAAACACAACGTTCTTCCTGGTTCACAGCACTTTTAATAAATACATGAATGAAGGTGTTGCCTTTCCTGTTATGTGGTTTCTAGATTTTTGTGTGTATGTGTTTTTCATTGTTTTCTTTTTCAGGCAGAATACTTTTGTTTCAAGTTGACCAATGGCAATGTTTCAAATTCCCAATTATAAATATACCTCATAGGTCCATGGGTACAATGTTAATGACTGAAAAGTCATCAAACAAAAAAGAAAAATCCATATCAACCAAAATACGCTTGTCTCAAGAGACCGCTATAATGACAGACCACTTGGCTTAAAAGACCACATTTTGATGATAGTCTGCTTATAATTTTTCATCTTACTTATGCATGTACCTCTTACAGTAGACCACTTACAAGACTAGTACAGCAAGCTGGTCATCCATAAAACAGGCTCCGCTGCATTCATCCACACTGTTTATTTCTTCCAGTGAGTGTATGTGGTAATCATTTGGACAGACATGTGTTAACTTAATATTGACTGGCTCCTACCCATTCAGAAAGTGATCGAACATGTTGAAAGGGCCAGTGAGAGAAGCCATTACATCTGTACATGTCCCACACATCAACAATATTTCAGTCTCCATTGAAAATAATGATAAAACAACATTTTTCTCAAGCATTGCAATTTTTCTTTTTTTTTTTGCTTTTATGCCATTTGGGCCTGCTACTCTGTTTTTTGTCAGCCCAAAATGTACATACAGTAGTCCCTCCTTTGAAGGACCACTCCTTTGGGAGACCACCTCTTTTGAGAGACCACTGGCACAGTTGTCCGGTCTTTCTGTAGTACTTTTCATGTTATTTATACCTCCTTTGAGAGACCACCTGCATTATGTGACATTTTGGGTGGCACTAGGGGCGGTCTTTCAAAGGAGGGACTACTGTATATTTCTATCACATAGCAAAAAATTTGTCAACCCCAAGTCATTTTTTCCCAGTGAAACTGAAAGCCCACAGGCAACAACTTTTCGCAATGCCTGTTTATTGCGACTTTTGTATCATGTACAGTGCATCGATTGCACATTGTATTCACATATTTCAGATGTATCTTGTACACTTCTCTGTGTCCATTTATTTTTTGGACTCACTGAACAATGAAATACACACAGAATAAAATATCAACATGTCTGGCACTCTGCACAGTGGGATGTTTTTTCTGTCCAGTTTGGTGATTCAAGAATAAAATCTGTGAACTTTATATTTCCAACAGATCTGGGAAAACATATGATAATACAGCTGTTTATTTAATTTAGTTTTGATTTTCTTTCTTTCTTTTTACATACAGTATTCCCACATATCATTAACACTGCGATTGGTATCAAAACAAATATCATTTTAAGCTGAGGCATAATCTCTTCTCTCAACAATACTAATAAAGTTATGATGGCAACTACAATCTCGTGCAGGGCAAATGTGAAAAAAAAAAAAAAAAAAGAAGTTAAAATCCTTGTTTCAGTTTCATAAT
>OZ026625.1:64510443-64651443 GCA_964020975.1 Hermodice carunculata
ACAGCGAAGGGTTGGGGTATGTTCTTGCTGTATCTAGCGGAATATTGGGATATGGTATCATCATAGTTTTTGTGCCCCCTACAAAAACCGACAAGAATTTGCGCCCCCCCCCCCAGCAAGTCTGCAGAATTTTGTGCCCCCCCCACGAGCCCTCAGCCTTATTCTGGTTATTGTTGGATGGCTTTGTTATAAACTGAATCACAATTTGATGACACCCCCACCCCCCACCCCCCGCCAGGGTGGGGGTGGGGGTGGGGGTGGGGACAATTTTATAATACCCCTGTCAGTCATTTTGTGACCCCCTATGAGGAGCATGTGTAATTTTGTGCCCCCCGCCCATAATTGGGTTGATAAATTTTGTGACACCCCCCTCCCCCCCTGGTAAAAATAATGACCGCCCCCTAAATCAGCAGCTGTCCTTGCCGGGCTTCCGGTGCATTGCACGTCGTTTTTAAAAGATCATTACAGTTATTGTGTGGAAAATTTTTATGACGTCTGCAACTGTAGGCATAATGGTACTTGAATGAAAGGTCGCTTTACAAAGAATATGAATTTGGCGTCATTATGTCAGTCAGAACAAATCAATTTTTGTCGAGCTTGGAAACGAAACACTTGGAACATCTCGCCAATATTAAATATTTTATCTCATAATCGTAACGCTTATCTGGATAGAAGCCCCAGATCGACAGCTTTGCCTTCCACCGCACAGTAGCCAACCTGAGTCCTGGAAAGTCTTTTATTCATTCTTATTCTGATCAACAGAGTGTTAACTCCAGGTCTATAATTTCATCATCACGTACGTATAAATAGTTATACGGATAGGTTCCAAAATGAAAGTGAAAGGCATCCAAACTACAACTCATCAAACTAATTGTTACCGTTGATTTTTTGTTCAGTATGTTAAGTTTGAAAAATGGAACTTAGTGTAACTTAATAAGAAAGGAAATTAATCATTATACCATGACATTCAGAACGAGAATAATCGCCATGAAACGAAAGAAAATTATTGCATGGGGATCTACATTTTATTGCCTGGGTACATACAATTTCCAACAGTGTTGCTATATTCCATGGACAATGACTTTGGAATTACACTAAAAAGCATTGTAAGCTTTGGAAACAGAAAAAGGGAAAATGCGTATGGCTTTTCATTCTGCGTATCACAGTTCATTGACGATCGTCCCAATTTGTACGTTGTGTATTGTTGTCTTTGCCTGAGCCTCACAATTTCACTATTACAAAGTATAATTGGGGCTAAAGTTTTCCTTTCGTGACGAGGTCTCCGTACTTACTTCATTAAAAGTAACCGATAGAGTGAATTAGATGAACACGAGAAGCTCCTCTTTTTGAACATCATTACAGCTATTGCCCAGATTATTCCCCCATTACGCGTGGTGTCGGGGGCAAACATGGTGAGTACAATTATCTTCGTTTGATGCCAATTTAAAACTCTGTCTTTCCAATAGGAATTTTTATTCACTAGAAATTCTCTTCCCCGGAAATTAGTTCAATTTAAGCCACTCTTTTTGATGGAAGGACTCATTGGCTAGATTTAAATGTTCGTTTCGGATAGACTTTGACGGTAGCAAGGCCTTTGACGGGGCGAAATCCGTCATGGATTACCGCTCGTGCTGGTCATTAGTATAGACTCTGTAATGTGAACATGTGATCCGACACAAAAGCTGGAATGATACTACACTTTATTGATGATTATTACAGGAAATGTCGAAAGCGCACGCTTGGTCTATTGATATACCATGCCGTCGACCACAATATTTAACTTCTCTCAATAATGAGAAATAATATCTCTCCAGGGGCTAAACAATAGTTCATATTTTAATACGAACTCTTGTTACATCTCCCTAAATACAGCCGTAATTGTCATTCCAGCTTTTCTATTCATGATTTAGTTAACTTTTTTGCACTTTCCTATTTCTAGTTGACTCTCTATTTCATGCGTTTCCCTTTTCTAAGAGTACCTGAGCAAAGTATCCTGTTAAATAGATACGCAAGCTGCGCAGAAACATCAATTGACCATTCATTTTGCATTTGATGCATATGATAATCGATAAGTTTCCTTTCCGACCTGGTTTATCCAACAATCCAACAGGTTAAACAGCGTATTTACTTGTAAGGTGAAACCTCAATGTAATAACATCATCTCTTTTCTACAAACAGGTGTCTGATATCTGAATATGTCAGATAAATGAATCCTCAAAACTTGTGTCGGTAAGTGAATAAGTCGGACATAATAAGGTTTCACTGTACAAAGTGTACGACGTTTTGATGGGGATACCAGGACTTATGTCTTTTGACGTTCCATGTTAAATTTTAAGAAATATCCTCATATGGTGATAGCCCATTGGTGTCCACAGGTACTTAATCATTCAATAGATTGCAAGAGCAATTTGTATAGGCTATGGTTGTTTTCTAATTGCCTTAATTAAATATGTTTAAACCAATAGATTCTGAGAATTTCAGTATTTGATCAGCCGAGATACCTGAGCTGGCGTGTTTCAAGAAACACGTCGACATACATGCAAGCTTATAACATGGTACCAAAACCAAACATTTCCATACTTCTGATTTGGGGTCCACGCACGAGGCCCCATAGGCAGTTGCGTGCATCTTTCGATACGGTGGGGACACGTTTGATGATTTAAAACAACAAATATAATATATTTGTTGAATCGTCAAAATTCCGGTAAGACCCTTAGACAAACAACAAAATATTGGATGATCTTGTCTGTTTTCGTTTGGTTTTGAATGCCCAGATAATATTCAACGACAAGACAGAGGATCTACCGTAAACTGGCGCTTTTTCTATTTCCCGCTTAGTTCACCGTCCGAAACCACGTAAAACCTCAGGTAAAACCGTACGTGTTTTGCAATACGTGAAGCCCGCCCACGAAGTTTTATACTCTTCCTATCCGCTCCTGCCACTGGCTTTGTCCATATGCATAGATAAATGATATTTGAAGTATTTATTTTGTCAGTAGCTCTTACTTCAGAAAATATCAGAAACATATACACGTACTATGACAGTAAGAAAAGTGTTTTCAGCGGGAAGCCACCAGAGCATGTTTCTTAACCTTCGAACGTGCAGAAGCATCTTCCTAACTTGAACGCCACTGGGACCGCGGAAAAGTGCTTGGCTAAGAGATGTGTTCTGGTTAGAAATGTCCATAGGCCTACATATACAGGATTCAGAAAGAAAAATTGGATCGAGAAAAGGCGTTCAACTCATAGTGGTTGTCAGCTTACCTTGGTGTGCGGCGGGGGACGTTTTATTGTGCATACATTTGTCTATAATTGCTCCGCCCTCGAGTATGCTGATAAGCAGAGACAACCCGGATGTGACGGGCCCATGTGTTTGAAGCGAAGCTTTACTTGTATTCATTCTGCTATCCAGCTAAAACGTGATTAAATAAACAAACGCGAAAGCGGGAAAATTCAAGAAATAGCTGAACGTCAATGCATAAATGAAATTCTTATCATGGTGTATAAAGACATTTGCTGGAAAGCTATGCTGATGGATTTGTTGTTGTCCAAATATGGCAAAAGGATATTCGGTTTAAGCCCATGTTGGTGACACAAGAAAACATCAGTGTGGGTCTATTATTTATTGACCTTTCCATACATGTAGCAAGGACGGGTCAAAGAGGGCGCCAAAATAAAGCGGTTGACACGAATACAACAAAATCATGTCCAAATTAAAATATTTTGCAAAAGAATTGAAGACAATGAATCAGGCAGTTTTTTTTTTTTTTTTTTTTTTTAATTAGCGGTCTTTGTTGACCGGTGTTAGGTGAAAGTTTGAAAAATCTGCTGGGGCGGGAAATCAATAGGCATGCCTTGCATTCAACTTAGTTCCACAATTACCGGAAATGGAGCGGCGTGCCTCAGTAATCCTATTTTCCAAATTAGTATCTGCTTTCATTTTACTTATATATGTTACACCCAGTATTTATCATGTTTATAATTCAGTAACGTTCTGTAAGGCTATATCTCCCCAATACCAACAGGCTCGTTGAGAAAAGACACAGTTCCAGCTATCGCACATACCGATTTTCATAAATGTTAGATGAAAAACGCTATTTCCTGGCATAAGAATGACAAATATCAGTAAGCTATTGAAGCTGAAAGGAGGTAGATCCGGACAACGATCCAAAATTGTACGATGGATCTCTTTATAATGGGGACAGTTTGCAAATGTGTGCGATAAAATGTTCCTCCAAATATTTACTTTTACCAATAATGCGTATATGTGTAAAACGAAACTACACAAATTAGTTGTTGTAATTTACCTTACAGTCATATTATTATTATTATTATTATTATTATTATTATTATTATTATTATTATTATTATTATTATTATTATTATTATTATTATTATTATTATTCTCAAATCTCTCCGTCTGCGCGCATTTTCCAGTATACAATGATCCATAATGATTTATGTGAAGAAAACACTTTACACCTGAGATGCAAGCCATCTACAACAACAAACTTAGTCGCAGGCTCCGTCATGATTTTCAGCTTAGGCAAAAGGTAACCAATTCTACGCACACTTTCACAAGTCAAGTAAAGTAACGTACACAGAGGATAAAACATGGCATGCATGGTAGAGACAAATTGAGTGAAATAACAAGAATGAAAAAACAACAACATAGAATGGCTCATTTTCTCGTCTATAAACAGCTAATAGCATGGTTTTTTCAATAGATACTAGTAGACAGGATTGGTTCTCTCCTCCGCGTGGTGGCGGCATACACATGTAAGCATTAAAAGATGAGCCCACGTACTGCTTTTTTTTCCTGGAGAGTACTTTATTGTCAAAAAAATACATCAATTGTTACACTGTACAATTTCACACACACACACACACACACACACACACATATATATACATATATATATATATATATATATATATATATATATATATATATATATATATATATAATATATTGGAGTGATATCCCCGCCTAGATTTATTTTATTAGCGCCCGTCAAATCACAGCAGAGTTACAGGCAATTTGTAAGCGAGAGATATATGTGACAGCAACTGAGTGGCAGGTATAGTCATCACTACATCAAGTCATTTATGTGCAGTTTATTGTGTGTAAGTAATATTCAAGTAACTATTTTTTTTGGACAAATATTGGGCCTGTCTGGATTCCAATTGATGCAACAATAACTCTCTCCGCCTTTAAAGCTTTTGTATGTCACGTGTGATATAGGTTTTGCATAAATTGGACATCCCGTGCAGGCTACGATCTACTACAGACATAGATATTAAATAACTCTGCAAAAAGAGGCAATATTGGCAGCTTTACCATTTTTGTATGAATGAGGCAAATGGGATTTGGGGGGGGGGGGCGCTAAGTGTGGGTGGCCTAGAACATATAACAAGGGTGACGGGTACGTTTATGTTCTTACATGTGTACCAGGGACATGTTATATCAGCTCCCTGCATGTACCTAAATGTAAATTGCATAATTTTTCTGCAATATTATGGACTCACTTACTTGTAATGTATACTGATTTATCATGAAGCTATGATAGCTGAATTTATTTCGGTACCATTGATTTACTGACAAAAAGTTACTGGATATATTACCCCAGCGACAGTGCGATGTATTTGATGTGAATAATACACGTTTGACAGAGTATGATTTTCACAGCCGAACAGTAGAGATACAATAATGTCGTATCATGATATGGGTGGCGACTGCTTGGCTAATACAGCACAAAGTTCCTGAAATATTCTGTTTTCGCAATATTGTGATGGCAATAAACCTTTAAAGTGCCTCTGCAAGGCCAGTCATTATTATTCGACAAAATCACTACATAAAGGGGATGCACGTGGTAAAATATAATCTTGTAAGCACAACCGGTATTTTATAAGCCAAATTATTTTTGCAATGAGAGCATGAATGTTTCGTAATTTACCGAAACTAAGTCTATATTTCTACAAGAGGACAAGGTCATACAATGATACATAAGAAATTGATGTAATAATTTTGACGGATCAGGCAGAATAAGGTAAACTCCATGATACAATAATAATTTATCTAAAGGCGCCTCCGGCTATCGGGTTCAAGGATATAGCAAGCCGCCAAGTCAGCTTCACGTCTATACAATCGTGTGCTTGGGTACTCGGCATGAACTTTTTTGTTATTGGTCGTATAATCAGTGTGTTTTGATGTGCCATTTTTAGATTCAAAGTCAATGGCATGTCTACATGAGACCACTTTTTTGACTCATCAAAACCGATGTTTCTTCTAAATTCTCACTGAAATAAGTAACCAAGGAAAATGAATGATTGGATGAATGAACGAATAAATAAATAAACAAACAAATAAATAAATGAATAAATGAATGAATGAATAAATGAATAAATAAATAAATAAATAAATAAATAAATAAATAAATAAATAAATAAATAAATAAATAAATAAATAAATAAATAAATAAATAAATAAATAAATAAAACATATCTGCATTGCTGCATTACATGACAGCAGTTTCTTATTATTCTGTGTTGACAGTCTTGCATCTCCAAGTTGCGCACAGGCCTTCAATACGTTCTGTAATTCGATTCCCCTCTAATTCAGTTTTACCAAACTTGGCGCCAAAATCACACCACACGATAGCGTGTTCTGTCTAGATTGATCCCTTAAATTAATTAGCTCGCGCCACTGAAAACGAGTAAGCCCTTTGAAGAGTGAGCTTCGTCTAAAATAAGGCACCGGAAATGGAGTCCCGGATCGGAAGCAACTTGATTTCTGCTAAAAATGCACGGGATCATCCCAAACCACGATTTATTACACATCAAAAAGATTCACCTGAATTTTCAGAGTTGTGACAGAGAGAGACTTGTGGTTGAAGCAGGTAAATTATAATGATCATTTAAGGTTAGGTGATTCCTATTGCGTGCACATGCTCTAATTATTGAATATTGCATGATCTGGAAACGAAGTTGTACTGTGAAGTACCGCAAATCCGTGCGTACCACATTACTGGGCGCCATGCCTTATCCACTTCACCGGCAGCAGGTAGCTGGTATTTAGTTCCATTGCTCGAGGAATACAATGCTCATTCGGTAAATGATGCCACTTCCCCCAGGGCTTGGGCGCATACTTGGGGAAAGGTCGTCGGACTGTCTCTGTCTCTGAGTCCGGGCACTGCGTGCACTGTCACAAGGGTTGCACAGCGGCCCGGCAAGCAAAGGCCTTAACAGAACTAATAAAGTCAGGACATATGCGTCTCCAATAACATTTTACCTGCTACTGAAACTAATATAAAATTTCATCTGTGCTTTAAGCTGGAATATCCATATTTATATGATTTGTGTGCAACACAACTGGACGAAATGACCATGTTCGACAGGTACTCAGTTTTTCAAACCAAAACTAGATGGTGATCTCATAGTAAAATGAACGTCAAATTATAACCTGAATTTGCCATACATACATGCACACACACACACACACGTGTGTGTGTGTGTGTGTGTGTGTGTGTGTGATTATGTAGGTAGACAAAAGATAAGCAGGACCGCCTGTATTTCATGATGTACATGTAATGCACATTACAAGGCCAATCAGTTTATTCTCTCAACGTCCCCCAAGTTCAAAACCAACGTGCCAACCAACCAACCCAACGTCGTATGGACCTGCACTAATAACTGGAAATAAATAGATTAAAATAAAAAAAATGACCGACCGACCAATCGGACAAAACATCCGCCCAATCGAAAGACAACAATTAATAAAACAAAACGCACACCCCGTCAACTTGGAAAAAATGACACAATATGATGATGATGATGATGATGATGATGATCATCATCATCATCATGATGATATAAGGCAATCAAAACCAAACATTTGTGAGTTTTATGATCCGCAGTGTATAAGATTGAGTCACCATGGCTTGCCAGTCAAGGCAGTAAACGAAGCAATGCATCCAGCCTGTATTTACATGTGAGCTAGGGAATGAGAAATGGAAGTTAAATTGATATCACTACACCTAGTCAATTTGTCAGCAATGCAACAGAATTGTCATCATACCTTTCACGCTTATAACAAAAGTTTGAAATGTGTCAGCGGGCACTTCTGACTAAAGCAGGCAGTATGAAAAGTGTCCACGGTCTTTCTAATCAGAAAAAGGCCGTGCCAACAGACATTTTCTGGCAATGGGTATTGTAGTTGACGAAGCCAAAACATGCACTTGTCTCCGTTAAACTATAATCCCGTTCCCGATTTTATATTCTATTCATATATATGCAGTTGGGACCGGTATTCAACATTTAAAAAAAAACCATATTTCTTTATTCAGGATCACCTAATAGTACATCGAAATACACTCATCTACTGGCTGCCCTTAACGGAGAGATAAAAAACGATATATAGAAGACGCACAGGACAAAACAAACTCCCGAAACATATATAGGCCTACACTATAAGAAAAAGAAAGAACAAGAGAAAAAGGGCTTCATCAAACTAATGAATAGGTATAATATATGCACCATATTATCAACATATATGGAGTGTTGCACCGCGTTACCAGTAAGGTAAAGGCAGAGAGAGACACAAAAAAAAGAAGAAAAAAGAAGGGGGGTAGTAATACTGGAATAATTGCACGCTTAAAAGACAAATATTCTAGTCTCCGAGATGTACTTTTGAACAGCATCCACTATTTCATTGTTATGCTGTTCAGAGATACTATCGTTTCCACGTATTATACAAGTATGTACCGTATTTTGAGAGATATGTATACTGGGTCTTCAATTCAGCTAAAATTTCATAATGGCCTATCTACTAATATATCAGTGATGAACGGTGTGAAACAAGGTTGTGTTTTAAGTCCTTTGTTGTTTAATTTATTTCTTAATGACTTACCATGTATATTTACGAATGAGTGCCACCCAGTTACATTGCATAGCAAGAAAATTAGTTGTTTATTATATGCAGACGATTTAGTGCTTTTATATGAAAGTGAACTTGGTCTACAGTCTTGTTTAGATAAAATGTCAGAATATTGCTCGAAGTGGAATTTGACTATAAACGTGGAAAAATCAAAGGTTGTTATATTTAATAAGTCTGGTAGAAAGATGTGTAGAAAATTTAGTGTTGGTAATACAGAACTGGAGGTAGTGAACAAATACACTTACTTAGGAATAGAAATTACATCAAATGGTTCCTTCAATAATGCAATGAAACAGTTATGTTCTAAAGCAACTAAATCACTTGGACGATTAAAACGAATTTTGTTTAGTACGCAGAACGATATAAGGTTATATATTGATTTATTTGATAAGCTTGTTGCACCAATATTCATGTACGGATGTGAAATTTGGGGTGCATACCTCATCCCACCTGCTAAGTGTATTGCACTTGAAGATATATCTGGTTATTTTAAGTTGGACTTGGAAAAATTGTACATTAGTTTTTTGCGATATATTTTGGGCGTCAATAAGAAGACCTGCAATGTTGCTGTAATAGGTGATTTAGGACAATACCCATATTCTTTGAAAATATTAACACGTGTGTGTAAAAATTGGTACAGAATGAGATATATTGATCCGGAAAGTTTGTTGGGCGACATATTTCAATGTAATTATGACTTGACGACCGATAAATCCCAATGGTTAGCGTCAGTTAAAAATACACTAATCATTGTAAATTGTGAAGATTCTTGGAACAGAACTATTTACGAAACTTTTGATTTTTCTGCCGGCGTCATACAAAATTTATTGCAAGAAAAATTTGTTATACAGTGGGAAAAAACAATGGAAATGCAGTCGTCATCAGATAAAAAATTACGAACCTATGTAAAATTTAAAAATAAGTTGGAAATAGAGCCTTACCTAACTATGATAAAGGATTTTAATATCCGTAAAAATTTTGTACGACTCAGAACTAGTTCACACAATTTATACATTGAAACAGGTCGACACAGAAGACCTATGAAAGTACCTGTGCATGAAAGACTATGTAACCATTGTAACCTAGTAGAGGATGAAATACATTATGTTCTAGTTTGTGAAAAATTTGATGAGCCCCGGAAACGATTTTTAGACAAATTGTCAGTGATATTTGTTACATTTGGAGAATTGGACTTAGAAGAAAAATTTATTTTTATTATGAAATGTGACGATTATGAAATAATAACTCTTCTGGCTCAATATTTAACCGAAACCACTAAAATAAGGGGTGATCTATAGTTTTTTCTCCAATCTGTATACGAAGCAAGGTTGTTTACGATGGACAAGAGTTAGTTTTCCTAACTTTTCCTCTTTCTTTTTTCTGTTTCTTTTACATATTTTGTTGTTGTGTATTGTATTTGGCAAAATGCCTCCATTTGTAAGTTGAGGTGCAGCAAATAAAGAATCATTCACAAGTAAAAAAAATGTCACCAGAAATTTGAACCATTGCATGGACTGGTGGCCCAAATCAAGACAAGCAAGCAAGATAAATTAAACCGTAATAAGTTAAAAGGGAATCCATTATTTTACGTCGGGACCAGACGAGTAGCTGTTTTATACGCACGTTTGCGCATGAAATGTAGCATGCTTAAAGCATATACTTGTTTAAAAATGGTCTTGTTGACTCCCCTGCCTGTGGTGGTGCAAATGAGGACGATTTCCATCATTTTTTCGAATGTGCGAATTTTAGGACAGACCGAGATAGACTGCAAAATATTGTGATCCCTTTGGCACCATTTACAGTTCAAACATTACTACTTATTGGTTAAAAAAACACTGTACTTTGAAAGATAACGAAATAGTTTTTAACGCCGTATATTCACATATCCAATCAACAAGCAGGCCTGGGGCAGTCACATGATTTGTAAACGTATCCATATGCGAGAAACGAAGTAGACGTATTCACTATGACGTACCCCATTACTCTTTTATTCTATCAGTCATGTTTTGTCATTCTCCTTATGTAGCTTTGCCGATCTGTCTTCGCGTAGTGATGCCCACTCTGGGTACCAGCTTCTTTTTGTTGTACATGGAATCCTCTCTCTTACTTTTTCATGTGCGAATTATATAGAGCTATATGCCCTGTTCCCAATCGCCTTTTTCGAAATAAAAAATAGGCGTATGTTTAAATAAAAAAAATCAAGCCAGCAAACAGAGAAATGATGAAATGAAACGGATAAATAAACTACATCGCACTTGTTGGACAAAGGTCGTGGAATTTTAAAATTTCTGTGCCTACTAGGCATTCGACACGGTGGATATTAATTGTGTGCTCCAAAAGCTCAGTCACATAGTTGTACATAACAGGGAGTTACAGTGTTTAGAACTACCTAATTGGTCGTAAGCAATGTGTTTGCATCAACGGAAGCATATTGAGCAGACAGAACATAGAATATGGGGTCCTGCCGGGATCTATACTGGGTCCCCTTCTGTTTGTTCTATGTGTAAATGACTTATCCATGGTGACAAGCAAGTGTAAACTAATCCTCTATGCTGACGATACTGTGCTTAGGAGTAGCAGTCGCTCTATACTATAGACCAAATCAGAGCTGATGTCGAGCATGACCTGGCCTTAGCGCACGATTGGTTTAACTTGAAAAGGCTTCACCTCAACATCAGCAAGACAAAATTCATGCTATTTGGAACAGCCCATAAGTTGAAGACATCCGACAGCCCTTGTGTCAGCATTAATGGAACTGAAATTGAACATGTTACATGCTACAGATATCTAGGGGTCCACCTTGACTCTACATTATCCTGGTCAACACAAATTGATAGTGTGTGTAACAACATTTCACGCAGACTTGCTGTTTTCAGCCGTGTTAGAAAATTTCTCAATGTGGAGACAGCAAAACTTTTGTATAATGCGCTAATATTATCACTTTTTGACTACTGCAATATTGTTTACTCAAATGCAGGGAAAACAAGTTTGAAACGACTTCAGACTTTGCAAAGTAGAGGTGCCAGAATTATCTTAGGACGATCCCCGCACACCCACACAATGGACTTACTGAAAGAACTTAACTGGTTGTCTGTGCAGGAACGTGTCACTTTGTCTCTGGGGGTCACTATGTTCAAGTGTAGGCCTGTGCATAAAACTGCACCCCACTACTTAACAAGACAATTCCATAATGCTACTCATCAGCACAACACCAGATCGCTTACTAATTGTGATCTAGTATTACCGAAGCCAAAACCGAACAGCCTCAAGAGAAGTTTTATGTACCGAGGAGCAACATTTTACTATACAATACCTGCAACTGTTAAAAATGCCATCAGCTTGAACAATTTTAAAGTGCTGCTAAGTAAACACATCAGAGGGCAACGCATAGGCTCATAGATAAACTCTTTATTATTTTCACGAACATTTTAATTGAGTCAGAATTGTGAGTCCCTAAAACACTGTTTATAAGTCTTAACTTCTACATTTTAACTTAATTTATTTGACATTGTTTTGTCCTGTATTGTATATGTTATGTGTCAGAGCCATCTTGAAAACCAGCTTTTGCTGAATGGTGTCGTCTCTGGTTAAATAAAGGTTTCCATACATTACATATATACTACTAGTATTAGGCCTATGCTCAGACACAACCGCTGTTCATTATAGCGATGGATATAGGGTCGCTTGGTTGCACTGCTTCGTTGTGACTCGAATAAGTCGTTCCCCTGCAGAGGCTGAAAACAGTTGTTCAAAGCGATTCACCAAAATGCGTATAATATGCGTCATATTTGCATGACAAGAATCACAAGAAAGAGCCACAATATCTAGGAGCAACTGTCCAAGTCGCCAAGACTTCGCTGGTGCTTCCAGTCCACTTATTCTTTTGTGTCGTCCTTGCCTGCATGCGTGAAAGCCGGCTAATGAATTAGTCGTTCACCTGCAAAGGATGAAAACAGTGGTTCAAAACGCGTGACCAAAATGAATTCATGTACCATGTTTGCATTATAGGGAAGGAAAAAGATGAATGTTTTATCAAATCACCAGAAAGCACGAGACAGCCACAAAATCTGAAAACGACTGTCCGAAGCCCAAAGAATCACCGTGGCCCATCATATGATGGGATAAAACTGTACCATTTGGAGAAAACAAATGTCAGACAGTGTTGGAATACAGGAGATGCCAGTGTTGGTATTGTCTTTATGAAGTCACCAATCAATAAACGTATCAAGGCTTTCCACTTGCCACAAAACACTGGCCGAAAATCACAGACGAAACAAGAAAACATGCATGCCCCTTTCGAAAATATCGTAAGAGGTTATTTATCGTTCCGTAATTGATTGTCATTGGTCCTTGCTACAGGTTTTCTCTATCGCTAACATTACTCGACCACATATCGCGAAGTGCGGAGATTTATGTTGTGTCCAAGCCTGATATGGTTACAAAAGTGAGATCCAAACCATAACTAAAAGCAGTGCTCTTGTGTGCGTCATGCTTGGCACCGTTCTTTCCCCACACAACCCATTAATTTTGTGCACCATTGTCGTATAAATAAAAAGACCATGGGGTCTGTCTCAATATTATTCAATGGGGAAGCCATTTCAGTCCAACATGCCACAGTGCTTTGGTTGCAATGTTTGTTTATGCTGTTTTACGTCACAAATCTTGTTTCATCAAAAGTAGCTGACAAGTAGTTTTGTTTGTTTTTAGGAGTCCTATGTAACATAAAACGTAATGTTCTTATTCGGGAAAAAACATGCACTGTAGTATCGAACGGAGACAGATATAGTTCACCATGTATATTACAAATAATGTTTTTATTGTCTGATAACATTTCATTACCGAGTACCACAGAGTAGAACAATCAAGGTGTCGAGAAAGTGGAAGTTTTACCTACCTGTGTTACCGTTCATGAATGCATGTACACGTACATGTATAACACAGATGAAACACTGATCTGATGTCAAAACCCTGGCCTTGGTGGACAAAGGTTCCTTGCTGGATGTGGCGTTAGGTTGTAGTGAAAGGCGCTTCTCCTTTGCCAATAAATAGTCACATTCACAATCAAACTTATTTGCTATTCTTCTCTCCAAAAATTAGCACTTTTCCCTTTTCACCATTTCCAGACTAAATACAGAATCTTACATGGCTGAGAGTGAGTTACCGGGTACTATTATTCTGTCACGAGGGATCGTTATTGGTGGTGAAAATCAATCGTGACCTGCGGTCACTCGTGATTTTCCACACCAACAACGATCCTTCGTGACAGAAAAATAACTCACTCTCCAGCCATGTAAGATATTGTTTATTCTAATTTGTATGTTAAATTGGATTTTCATTACCAAAATCAAAAAAAAAACAAAAAACAAAAAAAAAAAACCAACAAAAACAAAAACAAAAACAAAAACAAAAAAACAAAAAAAAAAAACAAAACAAAAACAAAAACAAAAAACAAAAAAAAAAACAAAAAAAAAAAAAAAAACAAAAAAACAAAAAAAAAAACAAAAAAAAAAAAACCCCAAACAAACAAACAAACAAAAAATGCTCTAGGTGTACTTTCAACGCCGACGTGGTGTGCCATGTCTGTTTTCATTATACCTCAGGCATTAATCTAGTGTTATAATTGGCTAAGTGGGCGTGTAACAGTTTTGACTGTTAACCGCAAGAAAATTGCTGTTGCCCGCTGCCAATTTTTGTCACTAAGGGCACTGCACATTTGACCCGGCCTTGCCAAATGGGCACAAATTTATGTCATGTGAATGATTGTTGATTTATTAAAATGGAATGAAAGTGACGTGATATTTGTTCATTTTTTGTGTTTCGGTATGATAAAGGAAATGGTGTCCTTGCCTTTGTGGGACAGGAAGAACTGTAAACCTGAGGGATGGACTGTCAACCCGAAGAAAAGCTGAGGGTTGACAGTCCATCCCTCAGATTTAGTTCTTCCTGTCCCACAAAGGCAAGGACACCATTCCTTTATTATACCGAAGAACAATTTATTAAATGAACAAATATCACGTCACTTGTGCCGTGTCGAGAGACGCGAACCTCCCTTCCTTGGCCATCTTGTCTTGTGTGCGCTGAAGAATCTGCATGTTTGTTTGTGTGTTTTTTTTGGGGGGGGGGGGTCAAGGCCTCTCCCCTAGGACTGCTTCTGTACCATGGTGGTGCTCCCAGTATCCATTTCCCCATCTCATTCTGTGCTTTCTCCATTCCATGGATATCTCCATCACTTATTTAAATCACATCTAAGCCATATAACATCCCTGGTATTGCAACACTATCCCATAATACCCTTGCTGTGTATGCTCTGTTGAAACTGCTCAGTGCAGTAACTTTAATCATTCTTTTAGTACGACTAGCTTTCTGTTTAATCTCCTCACGTGATACCTGAACATGCCTTTACCCGCTTTTATCTTAACACCTAGGCATTCATATTCATCAACCTCCCCAATTTCAATTAACTTTTTCCCTGCTTTCTGGAATTTAGAACTGCCCAATTCTCATTTTTTTTATCCCCATCTGATTTCTTCCCGAGAGCCATGACTCTGTTTTATCCTGACTAAATTCTAAACTCCATTTATTCCTATATTCTCCTGCTATGTTCAGCATGTCTTGTAGTTCTTTCTGGAACTCGGCCATGAGTACAATGTCAATGTCACCTGCAAAGAATAGACCTGGCATTTTTTGGTCACATACCTTTATTCCCTTATTACACTGCATTAACTGGTCCCCCAACTCTTTAATATACAGGGCGAACAAAAACGGGGACAGCACACACCCTTACTTTAGGCCTATATCCAGGCGTGCATTCTCTACTTCTACCTTTCCTAATGAGAGTGTACAGTCTACATCTTTATACAATGCTTTCAGAATTTCTAGAAAGTTCCCACCAAATCCTAGTCCACTTAGTTTTTCCCACAGGGCATCTCTCTTTACCCTGTCATAAGCTTTCCTCACATCTAAGAAACCCATGAAATCTTCCTTCCGCTTCTGCCTTGCCAATTCTAACATCTGAGTCAATGTGAAGATGTGATAACCGACCTTTCTGCCTGGTCTAAATCCATTCTGAATTTCCCCCAGAAGTCCAAGCCTTTTAACTATTCTACTTAGTCTCTGATACATTATCCTACTGAATATTTTTCCCACATTTGATGAAATGGCAATACCCCTACACTGGTCTAATTGGCCTCCTGGGCCCTTCTTTGGAATATATGAAATCCTGAGTTTATTCCACTCCTTTGGTACTTGTCTTTTCTCAATAATCCTATTGAAAAGCAACTGTAAACTATTTTCAATTTCATCTGGCCCTCTCTTTATGAATTTCGACAAGATATCATCTGGTCCTGGGTTTTTGCGTTATGGCATCTGCTCAACTGCTATTTCAACTTCCATACTTCTGACCCTGCCACACTGCATCCCATTGATCCTGTGTGTACTCTGCCACACTGGATCCCATTGATCCTGTGTGTATTCTGCCACACTGGATCCCATTGATCCTGTGTGTACTCTGCCACACTGGATCCCATTGATCCCGTGTGTATTCTGCCACACTGGATCCCACTGATCCCGTGTGTATTCTGCCACACTGGATCCCATTGATCCTGTGTGTATTCTGCTTGACACCCTGCTACTGTTCCCTGACACCAGTGCAGATTATTAACTTCTGCCAATGCTCCCTTAAAGCGTCCTGTATTTCTTCCTTGTTATCTGTCCGCTTCCCTCTGTGTGTGATTTCCTGTGGTTTATTCTGTTTAGGCCGATTAACCTGTTTCCAAAAGATGGTTGACCTTTCTCCCCCATTCTCCATTATTTTCTTTGTCATTTGTTCATTATTACTGGTTCTTCTTTCTGCTTTCATCTCTGCTGCATTCCTTCTACATTCCATGTACTGTCTCTTAGCTTCTTCTGTATCACCTTCGGGATATTCGTTTTTTCTGACTAATCTCCATGTTCTATTCTTAACCCTATTTCTTTTTATGGCTCTTTTCAGCTCTGGGTCTATTCTATACCCTAGACTTTCAGCCGGGACTTGCTTTCTACCTATGTTTTCCTGTGCTACCTTAAGATTCCTTCTGATCAGATCCCCATTCATTTCCTCTACTTCCCCTTCATTCTCCCATCTATTTTTCCATTCTTGCAATTATAATTTTAGACTTTCTCGATACTCTGTCCAGTCTGTTTCCTCCTTTATATTCTACCCCCATTTAATCCCCCCTCTGCTTCTTCTTTGACACTGCATGTTAATCGAGACTATCATCCATTTATTGTCACTGCCCATATCCAATATACCTTCCTCATCCATTTCGCATCCTTGTGTCATTTGAAATACTTCACTGTCTACAAGAATATAATCAATTATTGTCCACCTTTCTCCAGATACCCCTGTCCATTTACTCTGCATTGTACATCCCTATTAACTATCCTCAGACCAAATTCCCTTGTGAAATTCAGTGGCCTGGTTCCATTTCCATTGATTCCACTATCCCCTCCCTCAATTCCACTCATTTCATTTCCTATATGTTCATTAAAATCCCCAGCTATCATAATCTGGTAGCCCTGCTGCTGAATATCCCTAATCATCATTCTCATCCTATCATATATCTGGTCATTCCATTCATTGGGTAACCCCTCACGACCCACATACACTACACCTATCACTACTTTATTTCCTTTTGACTCTATTCTTATCCACTGTATTTCATTTTTGATCTCACTATTATCTCCCTATCTGTCCTTCCAGATTTCATACCACTTCACCCCTTTCTTTATCAGAAACCCTACTCCTCCTCCCTTCTTTTTCCCACTCTCTCTTCCTTTACCTGTCATATCATATCATACAGGGCCTGTCACTATCAATATCTCGTGTTTTCCACTATGCACCACTACTGGTGCTACAATATCCATCGTTTCACTTTCAGCTACCTCTTCTATTTCTGCTGTCTTCACTTTGAATCCTCTACAATTGACATATCCGATTTTCATGTTGTTTTTCTTTCTCTCCCTCCTTCTTGCTCTACTAATACTTCCTGCTTGTCTGTGGTTGCAATCCTCTTCACAAAATGACCTGGTAGTTGCTGCACCCACTCACTGTAAACCTGCCGTAGCCTATCACCTCCCTTCTTACTTGGGTGCAACCCATCCCGCACAAACATCTCCCTCCTCCCTACGAAATCTTCCCACACATCTCTAAAAGCTAATCCCCCGTCCACATAACTTCTTTAACCTATTAACCCCACAAGTCCTACTTAATTGCTTCCCACCCACTCATCCTAAGCCTTGGTAATATCCCCACTACCAAAGCATCGCAGTCTAACTGCGCTAACCTCCCAACAAGGTTCCTGTATCTGCCTAACACTGTCTGTGTCCCTATTCTCTCCCCTTGCTCTTCCCTGTCTGAGAGATCATTTTTGCCGCCTACACAATGACTCTCGGATGCTCCCCACTACTGCTCGCTATTCCCTCAAGCCTCTCCTCAACATCCCTAATCTTGGCCCCTGGAAGGCAGACCCTAACCCTATGCTCCCTGTCTGCCCTACAAAAGACCCTACCTACCTTCCTAACAATGCTACTCCATATCACCACTGCCTCTCTAGGTCCCTCCTGTTCCCCCCTCCCACTAGGCGCTGCCACTCTCTGTCTCTCCTCATGCTAGCCTCCCTCCTGACCTCTCCCCCCATCCTGTTCCCCCTCAGCCTCTTCCACCCTATCCTGGCCCTCCTCCCTCACAACAGCTGCAGCCCTAACACTATCCCTACCCTCCTCTAATTCTATCTTGAGGGCTGCCAGCTAAGCCTCCAAAACCTCCACCCTCCTGCACTTCCCCACCTAAACCGAACACTTTCCTCCCTTGCTCATTCAGAGAGCAGGCTGGTCCTGCAGCACTGAACTTGACCCACATACAGCACCCTCACACTGTATTTTTATGTTCGGAAGGAGCGGGACTCGAACCTACAACCTTTGGCACCAGTCGCCTAGCTGAAATGGGAAAGGGTGGTATGTGGTTGTCCCACTCCCCCCCCCCCCCGCTAGCTCTACCCTTCCCCCATCCTCCCCTCCTGTCCGCTCCCACCCTAACTCGACTTGTCTCCCTACTACCTGCCTCCCCCTCTAGAAGACCTTCCTCCTGCTCTCTTCCCTCGCCCTGCACCCCTGATACTCTGTGGCAATCCACATCCCGTCATACTAAATCTGGTGTTTGTTTATTTTTTTCGATGGTAATATAATTCAAAATGGCGGTTATTACAAATATGCCAAATTTTGTTCGAAGTGTAAATGTCTCTACCCACCAGCAAATTGTGATCACTACCTTGTAAACGCTAGTCTACTTTTTAGGCGTAAGAAAGCTAGCACATTCACCAGACTGGTGTGGGAATATGACAAAGCCGATTTTGACATTTTTAGAGAAAAATTACTAGAAAGTGATTGGGACGCCTGCTTTGACTGAACCAACGTTGACTTAATATGCAAAAAGTGGACAGATAACTTTATGTCAGTAGCGAAGGAGTATGTACCAAACAAGAATGTAATAATTAGACCGAGTGACGCTCCTTGGTACACATCTACCCTCCGTACTGCAAAACGCAAGGTGGAACGTATCCACAAAAAAGCCAAACTGAGACCAGCACTTTGGCCATACTTTAGGCAGTTGCGAAATCAATATATTCAGGACTTAAGGCAAGCAGAAGAGAACTACTTTGAACGTTTAGAGAATAATGTCAACAATGACCATAAAAGGAAAAAAGCTGGTGGCACACCGTCAAATTCCTCTTACAAAAAAATGAAGTATCTGATATTCCGGCGCTTTTCCATGATAATAAAACATTTACCGATAATGATGCAAAAGCCCAGCTACTGAATGACATTTTTATTGACCAAACCAAAATTGACGATGCAAATTTTTCATTCCCGCCCCATGAAAGGAACAGCATAAATATTTTGGAAAACATCTCAATTAACAGCAACGAGGTATTTTGGATATTAAAAAGCTTAGATATTTCTAAAGCTAATGGTCCAGATGGTATTAGTGCGCGTCTCCTCCGGGAAGCTGCTCCTGCTATTTCAGAGTCTCTCACAAAATTATTTAATTTTTCTTTAGCCGAAAATAAATTTCCATCTGAATGAAAAAAGGCAAATGTGGTTCCAATTTTCAAAAAAGGGTCCCCGAACGATTGCAACAACTACAGACCAATATCACTTTTAAGTTCTGTAAGCAAGGTTTTCGAGAAAGTAGTTTTCAAACATGTGTTCAATTTTTTCGGGAGAACGTAGCGATATCAGAATCGCAGTCAGGATTTATACCGGGTGACAGCGGTCAACCAGCTTGTATTTTTGTATCACCATTTTTGTGAAGCTGTCGAAATGCAGAAGGATTCAGAGTAATTTTTTGCGATATAACCAAGGCTTTTGACCGCCTCTATCACCCGGGTCTGTTGCACAAATAAAAAAAATCTGGAATAAACGGTTCATTGTTGCAGTGGTTCGGAGATTACTTGGAGGGACGCAAACAAAAAGTTGTCGTTCAAGGAGGGTCATCACAGTGGGGAAAAGTCAAAGCAGGCGTCCCTTAGGGATCTGTTCTTGGACCCCTATTATTTTTAATATATATTAATGATATTGTAAACATTGTTCAATCATCCAATGCTGCGACCAATATTCTTAAAACTGACTTACAGGAAGTGGAATCTTGGTCGCACCAGTGGCTGGTATCCTTCAATCCGGCAAAAACCAAGAGCATGATAATTTCTAAGAAAAGAAATCCTTTACAGTACCCTGATTTAGTCTTTATGGATAATACACTGCCAAACGAAAACGATCACAAACATCTTGGCCTCACCATTCGTTCTGATTTAAAATGATCTAGTCATATCAAGGAATTGTTTACTAAAGGAATGAAAATGGTCAACATTTTGAAATATTTGCAATTTCAGCTTAATAGGAAATCTCTAGAAACACTTTATCTTTCTTTCGTAAGACCTCTCCTGGAATATGGAGCAGTAGTCTGGAACAACAGTACTTTACAGGTGTCCACGCAGTTAGAAAACGTTCAACTTGCTGCAGCTAGAATTATTACTGGTGCAACTGCTGGTACTAATCACAATCTTATCTATCAAGAATCCGGCCTCGAGAAATTATCTTCTCGTTGGGAAAAAAGCAAACTCATTCTATTCTTTAAAATGATGAACGATGACACTCCCCCATATCTACAAAATCTTATTCCTGGCCCTGTTAGTGACAGAAACAGGTACAACATCAGATCTGGTTCGAGATTGTCCCATATTAGATCACGAACGAATTTATTTGACTCTTCCTTTCTCCCATCTGCTGTTCGACTGTGGAACAATTTACCCACTGAAGTCCGTAACTCGGAAGACCTTGCAGGATTCAAGAAAAACTTAAATCGGGGAACTAAATGTGTCAATAAACTGTTTTACAGGGGCGAGAGACGACTTGCTGTGTTCCATGCGCGTCTGCGCACGGGATGCAGCAGTTTGTAATCTGATTTATTCAAAAAGGGTCTTGCAGATTCTCCCAGGTGTGCCTGCGGTAATATTCATGAAGATGTATTCCACTACTTTTGTGAATGTCATTTTTATATCAATCAACGAAACAGATTACACAGCAAAATTATTCCTTTTGCACCCTTCACTACTGAAACTTTAATTTTTGGCTCCAAAAGGTGTACTTTACAACAAGATGAAATAATCTTCGACGCTGTACATAACTATATCAAAACAACAGGCAGACTGGGAGCAGTCACATAGATTGTTACATGATTATTTAGCTTTGTACTGATTAATTTGCTGGCGATATACCTGATAAACGAGGACGTACTTCAACCATCTTTCCCTCTCTGTGGCGTCTTGTCTCGTTACATTTACTCAAGCTTGTGTGGCAGTGTCACTCTATCTGTCTTTGAAACGTGACGTATACCTTAACACTGACTTGTCTGATGTTGTTATCCAGTCTTTTCTCTCTATCTCTCTATGTGCAAGAGGAATTTATATAGGGCTGCGCCCTGTTTTCCAATTGCTTTCTTTTGAAATAAAAATATGTTTAAACCAAAATTGCGGTCCCCACACTCACTGACCTATTTTCACTTGTTCAAACTTTCTAATTAAAAAATCCTCCCAAAATAGTCCCACTTTGCCATTAAAACAATATAACTGTATATTCCCTTCCTAATTTGACCAAATCCTGTCTAAAATTGCCAAAATTCTACTGAATTTACGCCAGCTTCAAAAACCAAACCGTCTGTCGTTAAATCTCGTGAAAGCTCACCCTGGTGATTCCAAACGACTCGGGTTTATTCGGTACACTTCGGGAAGTGCACCTTACTTTGTTCACATTTTGTGCTCGACCACGCTGGCCAGATTTCACGTCGAAGGATCAGAAGTAAACCATAGGATGTGGCTTGGGTTTAGTGAAAATTCAAACCATCAGCAAACTAAAAGTGAACATTTCACCACTGATGTGACATTTTAGGTGAAAGATTTGCACTGTTCAGCATAATCCATGCTGTGATCACCAGCGTGAGCCTGGCATCCGTTGTGAACATATGAAGCCAGAGGGACATGCAGGGTGGCATTACCTTTTCAGCGGGAGACAGTATATATAAATGTTAACGGGGTGGTGGGCGACAGACCAAATGTCACCATGAGGAAACCAATGTCGACCGAGACCGACATTAGGTCTGTCGTCCACCACCACGTCAACATTTATTTTCTTAAACTAAAAGTCACAGACCAAATTCAGAGGGTTCCACACAGACCACTTCAGCTCAACGGTCCCGTTTCAATATCTTCCTTCTACCCCCATGCAGCGAAAGTAACCCTAACTCAGCATATTCGGGGTGAGCCGTCTACAAGTACGTAGGGCTATGCACTCCAAGTAATTTACGTGTCCTTGCATTGTGTGTTGCCAAATAGTGGCTTAATTGTGACTAAGGGTGCTCGCGAGACGCATCGAATGTCTCACGGCTTTTAACCAATCAGATCCCTTCTTTCTCACTTGAAGCGTAAGAAGTCAATTTTCATCCAATAGATGTTATGCTCGCGGCACAGCGCATGCGCCAAATTTTTTAACGCCCAGTGCATTGCGGGCTTATTTGTAGTATACGAGCGGTTATGGTCTTGGACCAGTAACCTAGGCCTAATGCATTTACATGTTGAAACAGTGACATTTGCTGGCTTATTTCTCCAATTTCAAACGTAAAATCACACCTTTCTTTGCATTCTACTTCAAGTTTATTCCGATAGCAACAATTTGAAACCAAAAAAATAGGGGGTCATGTGATTAGATTTTTTTTACACGTGCGTTTATGTACCTTACCTCCATGATTGACTGTCCCGCGCCAAATTTGTCTCCAAAAATACATAAAGTTATCAAATGATTTAAAATATTTCTTGTGCAGCAATGCCTTTCATAAACTCACAGTTAATAAGTATTTTCATATCCAAAATTGTGATGGGACTTAATTTGGGATGCTCTACTCCTGTGATATTAATATCCAGTACACACAGGCACAGTATTCAGTACTCGATCAAAAGTTATGGATCAGTTGACCTGACCTTGAGAGGTTACTGGTCCAAGACCTTATGGCGATATCTGTGCTAACCTGTGTCAACTATGAAAGTACACAGGTAGCCATGAGAAGTTTAATTTGTTATTTGGCTGTGTGCTTTACAAATTATTCCTGAGGCAAACAACGTAAATTTTATCCCTTGCCAACAAATAAAAACTGGGAAAACAATGGACAAGAAGAACTGCTTTTTCAAATACTAAATTGATCATCCCAATTTAGTATTTGAAAAAGCAGTTATAGATACAGTCGAACAACATAAACACCTTGGAGTCATACTTTGTTCAGATCTTTCCTGATCTACTCACGTAAACCATATATTAACTAAATCACGTAAATTGATAGGTATTTTGAAATGTTTACAATTTAAACTAAACAGACATGCCCTCGAATCACTGTATTTCTCTTTCATTAGACCTACTATGGAATATGCTAGTGTGGTCTGGGATGGGTGCACACAATCGGACCGAGATCTTCTCGAAAGTATTCAGTTGGCTGCAGCCAGAGTAGTTACAGGAGCTTTAAGTCATACAAGTCACTTTAAACTGTACGCTGAAACGGGATGGGAAACCCTCGCCGAACGTAGACGGAAGCACAAACTGATACTTATGTACAAAATAATAAATGGATTTACTTCAGCATATCTGCAGAATTTAATACCACACACAGTTTCAGAAAACTAGATACAACATCAGATCAAGACATGACATCACTTCCTTCTATGCTCGAACAAACATTTTCTATAATTCTTTCTTTCCGGCTACTATTCGAGAATGGAACCTTCTTCCATATTGTACTAAAAATTCCGAACATTTGGATGAATTGAAGAAAAAATTAAATAAATCAAAGCCTAAAAGCAATGAACTATTCAACTTTGGTGACAGGAAAATCGGAATAATCCATGTCAAATTGAGAATGGGCTGCAGCCAGTTGAATAGTGATCTATTCAAGATGGGTTTGGTAGAATCTCCACTCTGTTCCTGTGGAGACTTGTCTGAGGATGCCTTTCATTTTTTCTTTCAGTGTAACAAATATGTCTTGCAAAGAAATGACCTACAGACAAAAATTACACCTTTAGCTTCATTCAACATAAAAACAATTCTGTTTGGAACATCAACAAAAATGAACTCAAAGAATATGGAAATTTTTAATGCTGTCCACTATTACATAAAAGCAACTGGAAGATTTAATGTTTGACTCTTGTTACCAATTTACGTAATGCTCACAGACTGGCTTACCCTCCCCTTCCTTCTTACCACAGTCCGTAATGTCCTGTTTGTTATCTATTCGTTATCTAGATGTTATCCATTTACTTGTTGTGTGTCTGTTTATGTACAAGAGGCCTTCATATAGGCATCGCCTGTTGGCCAATTGTTTTTGCAATAAATATGTTTAAACCAATGGATAAGAAGAATTTCCTGTTCTGGAAAGGACTGAAAATTGTGTAAATTCGTGCTCATGATCGCCTGACATTCCAGGACTGAAAATTGTGTAAATTCGTGCCCATGACCTCGTCATACTACGTTTGCCGTGTAACTTTGAATGATGACATTTCCACATTGCGATCAGTCTACATAGTTTACTTTAAATACATCCATTCCAACTGGGTAACCCTGTCATCTGAATCATTTTCCTTTTGGAACCAAATCGTATTGTGTGTTTTGCTACCAACGTGTAAACATTATGGCCAATGATAGAAGAACATGAAAGATAGATGGATAGATCGATCGATAGATAGATAGATGGATGGATAGATAGATAGATAGATAGATAGATAGATAGATAGATAGATAGATAGATAGATAGATAGACATGCAGGTTAGTAGATGAAGGAGCGAAAGAAAGAAAGAAAAAAGAAAGAAAGAAAGAAAGAAAGAAAGAAAGAAAGAAAGAAAGAAAAAAGAAAGAAAAAAAAAAGGAAGAAATATCACGCTCTCTAAAATAACAAATTTTCCTTCCTTTATTACTGATTTTTTAAAGACAAATCCATGTAGTTTTGAGCAAAGTTGTTTCAAAACTAAGGTATTCTTATAAAAACTTTGATTTGGGAATAATCCGAGTCAGACATGAAAGACGGAAATGTTCAACTTTCATTACGCAATGTCATACATGAAAACAGGGACGTGTTCATCTGCAGCAGAAATTAATCAGATTGATAAGCTGAGATTTTGCTCTTCCACCTTAGTCATATTCAGCTCGACGACCCATGTTATTAGTCATCTAGAAGTACTGTTGGACAATCCTGTATAAATACATATGTTTAAACCTATGCGGTGAGTTTTCTTAATCATAGCCGAAAAAACGGGCAAAAGATTCCGTTTTTGACATGTCACTAAAATATTCATTTTAACATTTAAAACTACAGATATTTTTACCATGTGCTCCTCAACTAACAACCCGTGTGTTGCTTCTTGGCGTGTTGTTTTCACAAGTAGTTTTTTTAAAGCAACCAGTACTTGTGCTAATCTCATAAACTGTGATACTTCAGCACGGGATATTTGTATACATTTTCTGTCCCGCTACCTTGTGGATGGCTATACATGCCCTGGTACTTTGATCCACAGACTGGTTGCCCAAGGTATCTCGCCTGTACTGGCTGCCTTTGATCCCAATATGGTGCATAATGATAGTCACACACATGAGAATGGTATTATTGATAGCCTCCGTGGACTTATTTTTAAAGAAAACTTTATTAAGCCGTACAGGGAGGATTATCTCCTGATGAGGCTGCTGACCAGATCCTTCTGAGCTTTATGACGGAGGGGTCTGGCTGGCAGTCTCCCCGGGGGGGATGCTTCTCCCCTAGGGGGTGGTGATATTGAATATTGTTTACATTACGATGGGCAGCTGGTCTATCTTCATCTTAGTCAATTTTTATTTCTGCCATGGTTATGTTGTATATGTCTATGTCTATGTGTATTGATTTGTATTATATTGTACAGATGTAAACTTTTATTCTCCGTTCGCGGAGGTCAATAAAAATATCATTTATTATTATTATTATTATTATTATTATTATTATTATTATTATTATTATTATTATTATTATTATTATTATTATTATTATTATTATTATTATTATTATTAAACTCTTTCATACTTAAGCACCGGGTGATTAATTTTATGCAAACATCGTTAACACAAAGAAAGGATAAGTACTTAACACGTACTAATGGTTTCAGAAAGCACACTTTGAAGACTCTGGAACCATATGATTCCCCAAGAAAACATTTCCTTGTTATTTCCATTTTTACCTATTGCCATAACTTTTGATTTTGTGTCATTAAATTTCGTTCCCCATTTAATGGGGAATCTATGCGCAGTATTAAGCATTTTCTGTAGTTGCTTATCATCATTTGCCATCAAAACAATCTCGTCTGCAGAAATAAGTTCATCGTGAATACCTCTGCTCATGAAGCATCAAGAGTAAGTTGTTCACGACAATGGGAAATAGAGTGGGTGATAGAGTGCATCCTTGTTTTGCACCATTAATATTTTCGTACCAGTTACTTTCAAAAGCACCAAATAGAACTTTGTTTTCCACCTTCTCCTACAGTCTATGCACTAATCGCCATGTTTCACATTGAATTCCACAGTTTGCACATCATCCGATTCCTGTTTACCGTATCAAATTCTTTCCTCATATCAAGAAATGCTAACTTTTAACCATGTTTTTTCTGTCCTTTCTTAAACTAATAGACCTTTGAGAGTAAAGTTATGATCTTCTAAACTACGACCTTGTCTACATGCACCTTTTATATCAAGATCGATATTGTTTAGTGTCGTGTGTGGATGGTCTGAATGGACAGCATCTATACTGTATACTTATAGATATAATTAGGATCAACCGGTTTTCCAGGATATACATGTAATATGTAATCAGTAATCTTATTCTCTTGATTAATAAAAAATGTTGGATAAAAATTATTGTTGCTACATAATGTTGTTAATCAGGACACCTGGGAATATATATATATAAAAGCCATTATCTGCATTTCCCTTGTGTAATATATATATATATATATATATATATATATATATATATATATATATATATATATATATATATATATATATATATATATATATATATTATACAATGGAAAGGCAGATAAAAGGCTTTCTTAGTATAGTCATGTAAATCCACCGTGTGATGAAAAATAAAGACATTTTGATGTAATGCCATGTAACGTTATTTCTTCAGGTGTCAAGTTATATTTGACGTCATTTTCTTGGCTTGGTTTTTTTCTTGTTGCTTTTTGCATATCGACTGTTGAATTAGCCCACATATTTGAACTGTTTATTGTTTAGCATATAAAGTAAATGCTTTGGTGTTTGGTTGTTCGTGTGGTAGGTGCTGACATAAGTCACACTAACTTTTCATGTCAAGTCGCACAAGCTGGTTACCAAGGTCGTATCTCAGACTCGTAGCTTCACGAAGTACAAAGAAACAGAAACAGACAGTTCATGTCCAAGTGTCTAGTATAGAAGAGAAGTGTGAAAGAGATGTCGATGAAAATGAACACGTTATCGATTCATCCATATGTGAATGTTAACCCTATTTGTTTTTACCCCCTTATATAATCAAACTTTTGGGCCATGAAATGTAAGGACGAAAAGCACCAAAAGACAGACCATCTGTACATTAACACCAAGTATTCGGGGGGAAAATCGATAATTCATATACCACACCCAATTCATCAATAACTTTTATCACTGCCTTTTATGCTTCAGTAAACTTCTATCGTACATGTATTAGGCAGATAAATCCACCCTCGTGAGATAAAGTAAATGCAGACATGTATAAAAATTGCCCAGAAGAACAAGATACGTCTGCCCGCATGTATTGAATTCTTTACAAATACATTAATTAAAACAATTTGGCTGCGTTTGATTGTAAAATGGTATATATTTTAAAAATAACCATATGTTTCTGGACACACACACGCACACACACACACACACACACACACACACACACACACACATATATATATATATATATATATATATATATATATATATATATATATATATATATATATATATGATATTTCCCGGCATAAGTTGAATTCAGGTTCAAGGGGAACTGGCGATTTCAAATCTCTTAACTCAAGTAGTGACTGTTTATCAAGTGCACGTTGAAGCCATCTAAACCTATTCCTGCCCTGGTTTAAGCCTTGGGTCGAAAGGTTTGTTTTAATGTAAAGCAAAGGACAACGAATTTATTCACGCTTATAACCAGGCACAAACTATTGCGAGTAGTTTCTATGATAAGAAAGACATACTTTTTACCAAATGGCGATCTACCTGGCACATCTGCACGACCTTTAACGAATTGAAATAATCCTACAAAGAAGTACAACCATAAGAAACAAGAGTAATCCCGTTAAAATATCTGATGATGAAGGATTTCAATGCAGGTTTCGTTTTACGAAGCAAAATAATTTCATGCATATTACTTCCCAAATGAAGGATTTCAATGCAGGTTTCGTTTTACGAAGCAAAATAATTTCATGCACATTACTTCCCAAGTGGAGATCCTTTGAACCAGCGTTTTCAAAGATGCCATTGTTTCCTCGTGGTTCTGTTTAAAGTTCAAGTTTTACTTCAAATACTTTTAAAATGTATAAATACTAGACAGTCGTGCTATAGTTTGCATCTCAGAGACCTAACTTCACCGTATCGGCTTACTACCTGTTCTCACCAAAATAGGCCCTCAAGCGGATGTTGTGGTAAATGTCGTCCTCTGGTTTTTGTTATGAAAATGATATGTTTTGGGTCAACAGGTTTCTCCGGTGCATTCCGCTCAGGGCACGACGAGGACAAGTTGCTGTCTCGGTATCCAGAGAGGTAAAGCATAAAACAGAATGTAAATTTTCACAATTGTGTTAATGTTCCTCCATAACTGTGTCCAATGCCTTGACTTATTTATGAACATTTGATGTTCTAAATGCCAGTTTTGCGACCTCGTACAAATTATGTCCTGTACTGCATGAACCAAACTGAATGTATTGCTCAAAAACACCGGGGTTGGTACGCGTTACTTTATTTTCACAGCGAAACTGGATTGCGTGTGCTTCATGTTTACACGGATTCTGGTTTGCGAGTCTACGCGCTATTTAATTTAATTTAATTTAATTTAATTTAATTTAATTTAATTTAATTTAATTTAATTTAATTATTAACCCCCAAGTTGGGGCTACAAATAAAAGTACATCGAAATAAAATTGTACATGGAAATAATATTCAAGCAATATAAACATAAAAAACCTTTCCATGAGTTATGACATATAAAAATGCACAAAGGTTTGGCAGACCAGTACCATTATAACATAATTTTGCACTCTAATGAAATAAGTCATTAAGAACTAAAAACAGAACGGAGGGGAGAGACGGGGGGGGGGGGAGGCATGGGATAGGTGCACATGGGGTCATGACAGAGCAGTCATGATCCCATGGGCACCCACATCCACCATGCCCCCCCCATCCCCTCCTCAAATATAGTTACATGTATTATCCAAATGCTTTGGTAAGTAGTTTGACTAAAAGAAATTCCTCACGGTGTGGCTTGAGGAACTGTTCAGAACAGATAAATGTTCTCAGTGAGTCAATTATGCCATTTTCTGTAGCAGGTTTATGGTTAAAAGTATAATCCTCGGTAAAAATGCGCGTCACTGGAATTTTAAATCTAACCAGTCTTTCAATTAAAGTGCCTGTGTAAAGTTTGCCTTTTGAAATATATTCAGCCCAGAGAAAATCATTGACATCTCTGCCCGGAGACTGTAAACAATTTATATTTTTAAACAGAGTTATACATTTTTGTTGAACCAGATGATCAACGGATTTTATGCCGATGGCCTCCATTAAATTAGAATGGTGATGCTATACTCAATGGCTTTTATAGTTTATTCCACATTTGGCTTACTGATACAGCCTCGCTGTGTGATCCTGCGTTTTGTATCCCATAGTTGAGTTGTAAATTTGCTACGCGTTATTTGGTTAACAAGGAGATGTTTCCTTATTTGGTGAGGACTACTTTATTATAAAATACCCCTTGCATGTGTCCCGCGTGAACAAGAACAGGAACGCCGCTCGGTATCGGGCACGCAGTAGAACTCTCTCTTAACGCGTATACCCGTCAACCTGCTGAACATGAGGTTTTAGAAGCTTTTGTGCATGTGTGAGTGGCTACATGCAGCTCAGCAATATTGCCTATAGGACAATCACGCCATTCTGTTTAAATGTATATGTGCTCATTTGTTTGTCGACAAGAACAAAAACACTGTTATTGAACATGGACATATTTTGTTTTATTATATCGTATAAAAATGCAGCAAACCAGCAAGGAATCTGGGCTAATAAAACTGACACGACTTCTGTTGACAGATACACCAACACTCACTGTACCGTCTGTATTTTGGTCCGTATAAATAAAATGCGGTAGGTAGTACTCACCGATACACAGGTATTTAGAATAAACCGACCGGCGGATATCCTGACAGGAGTAAGCATTATCCGACATATCTGTATTTTGCCTGCTTAGCGAACTATCAGGACATATTGGGATCTGGCTATTGACCTATGATTGAATATATGTCCGTTAACAAATTTTAATAGTCCGCTTAAAATTTGTTTAATTTTATTACATCAGATATAAACCCAGGGGGCTCTGTCAGTTATGACTTTTGCTCTGCTGTTTTCTGTAAAAAAGAGGTCTGGTCAGACAAGTGGAGAGACAGGGCCGATGGAGACTTGCCTGCTTAGCAGATCCACTGGACAGGCACCTTGGATGTAGGGCTACTGGACTGGCACCTTGAATGTATTGGAATTTGTAACTGAAATATAGTGATATTGTTCAACACAAGCAATGAAATTAAACATCGATGAAACAATTACATTTTCGGTATTATTGAGGAATTAAAATTCTTTGCAAAATATCATCTGTTTTCGTTGAACAATAGATGCTTTGTCCATATTTTAAGATTGGAATGAAGTCGCGCGAGGCACAACCGATGATTCAGCCTGTACGTGGATTGATTTCGCTCCAAGATATTTTCATTTATGAAAAAAAAACGAAAACAAAACAAAAACCAAAAACAATTAAAAAAAAAAAAAGAAATAACAAAATAACAAAACAACACCCCGGCCAAAAACCAATACCAACCACCCACATCCAAAAAACAAACAAAAACAAAAACAAAAAACAAACAAACAAAAACAAAAAACAAAAAAACAAAAAAAACAAAAACAAACAAAAACAAAAAACAAAAAAAAAACAAAAAAAAAAACCAAACAAAAACAGAAAAAAAGCAAAACAAAACAAAGCAAAAAACAAACAACCAAACAAAATGCCACGACCGAGTACTGACTTGCACTAAGAAGCACGGCCCTTTAAAAGAATCAACCAGTTAGATTATTGTGAAATAGTATTGACAAACTGAACCGGTTATCGCAACTACATCATCAGTTTTGTTCTACAGTATCCAAATAAAAAATACATGCGAACACAGCTTACACTGTAAAAAGTAGTTAATTTCCATTGTTAATATTGGGTAGAAAGATGCTGTGATATAATAAATTTTAGGGTAAAATGATGTGACTTGGTATTGTGTTGTTTCAATTCGACCATAGAGTATTGTATTTCTAAAGAAGCAAATGGAAATGCAGCACGTTTACTTACACTCATTCGTGGTAAAAGGGTGTATACTGTCTACTTTTTCCAGTGCATAGTGACAGCCCGTATCATTCCACAACCCCTTTGTGGGTTACACGTTAATGAAGGGAGGGCACTGCAATTTAGTTACCTTATTCATATTTGTCTTATTTCTGTTATTGATTTTGCCAGGCAGTTCAAATTGCTCGTTAACGAGCAATCAAGACAAGGTGTTGTATGGTACACCCGGAATAGTTTGATGATTAACACGCAGATCACCCACGTTTCTTAATCATCCTCTGCTTTTCTTTTGTCAAAAGTGCCTAAAATCTATAAAATTGTGCTATGGTGTGCTATGAGTTTACAAGTTCTTTCCGTTTCGGTGTCGGAGGTTCTAATTATATTGTCATCCTTGCTGGGGGAACCAATACGGATTTAATTGTATCATATAATGTTACAGTTTTCGTTGTAATGAGCATCATTTATAACTGCAAATGTGACTGCAGATATTTTCAGACATACTCTTATGATACCCAGGACACCCAATCATACAGTTCACATCTGCGTAGATGTTACCAGCGCCACCCTGCGGTAGCGAAGCTTCCGCTGACTGTCGCACTTGGTTTGTTTTAAGTGTGTACATTATCATTGTTTCGTCTTTTTGAAGAAAAAGATAATTGTTGTCAAAAATGGCTACAATCGACAGGTCTTAATGAAATTTCGCACTCGTTTTCTTTGCATCAACACAATTTTTTCGGCATATCGGTAGGTCATTGGGTCACCTGATCCCATATCGGTAGGTCATTGGGTCACCTGATCTCATATCGGTTGGTCATTGGTGACCTGATCTCATATCGGTAGGTCATTGGGACACCTGATCTCATATCGGTAGGTCATTGGGTCACCTATTCTCATATTGGTAGGTCATTGGGACACCTGATCTCATATCGGTAGGTCATTGGGTCACCTGATCTCATATCGGTAGGTCATTGGGACACCTGATTTCATATCGGTAGGTCATTGGGACACCTGATCTCATATCATTAAAGTCACGGAGCCCAAAGTTTCATTTCAGTTTGCACGTAGCATAGCAGTGGTGACTTGACGAAAGATTTGTGACAGGCTTTCAAAATTTATGATGCAGTAAAATATTGTGCAGAGATTACTTTTATTTTACATCAGAACTCTTTAAATATTTTTCATTAATTTTAGATAATGTTTTTAATTGCATCAAACACCCCTTCCCCGAATCTTTCACTTTCACTTTCACTTTCACTTTGAAACATAATTTGTATTTTACTTAGTAAGTATGTTGGTCAAGGATGAGGCGTCTAATTGTTAAATGAATAAGTAGGTCACACTGACCTATTTTTCATGTTGCAGTTTTATCACTTGATATCTTGCTTTCCGGTGGATAAACATGAATCAATTTTGACCAGTTAGTCAGGGACTTTATGTGCATTTGTTTACGTATGTCATTATGGCATACAATAAACAGCATGGATTGATTATAAGCCAAGTCACCATTTCAGTAGAGCAGCCCACAGGTAGATTAAGGTCTGAGGTCAGTGAATATAGGGAGTGTCATTTCCCCATTCAACTTCATAAGTTACCCCCATGACGAAAACCAAATTTCTCTTTTTTAATCACCTTACTGGGCACGTTTCATAAAAACCAAGGAGGCTCTCTACCCTCCTTGTAAAAATACACCAAGAATGGGATGTATATGGATGATAAAAAACGCAAGAAAAACTGTTCATAAGCCGTGCTCTCACTCAGACCAGTTCTTTACTTACTTTGACAACTGACAGTAGATTTATTTGTTTAGGGGGAGAAACTTTTATCTGTTCGCCTTTGACCTAATTAGCAGACAAACCGCAATCTGGAAGAATATATATACTGTCACTGCGAACAAACTGACTCATCCCGTTTTGGAACTGAGTCTATGATGCATATAAGTTATGCGTCCTCCCAGGTGGTTTTTAGCATGCAGACTGATCAACCTTCAAATAGAAAGACAGACCTGGTACGGACATGCATAGAAATGTGTTGGTAAACCATATCAAATGTATGCCCCTGGTTGGTTTTAGTCCCATCCCGTCCCTGACATATTATGTATTGTACTCACATGTATTTTTTGTCTTTATATTGTCATTTAATTGTTTCTATTGTTTACAAATATTTCACATTGTGTGTTTTACATCCAGTTAGGACGTCCCTGCATTGTTGTTGTAACTCATCATTATTTTCCGCGAATGACGAGTTTCGGTGGACGTATCATATTTTTATCAAATGAAAGTTTTAACTTTGAATCAATTGCCATTACAATATTTCGGGAATGTAAAAATAGACTTTAGTCGGTTAATCATCTTAAAACCACATCATTCGTAGGAAATTATGAACCTTAGCCAGACGGCCTCAGCATCATTATTTTCTACGAATGATGTGTTCCTCGGTAATTAACCAATGTTTAGTCGGTTATATTGGACCTGTACTCATGTTTCTTGTTTTTAAAAAACCGACGTTAAATAAACATCGCATTGAGCTAAACTCCATGGAAGCTGGCCGACCTTTGACGTCATTAAATAGTTCTACATATTTATGTGACATTTACACTCACTTTGCTGTATTACTACATCGACATATTGTGACGTTGATTTAGACACGAAAAGAGAGGACGATTATCTTCCATATGAAATGAAACAGAAGGGCGATGTATTCGTCCATTTTAATCAACTGATAAGTTAAAACTTCACTATAGTATTAAGCACGTTTTTCAAGATAACGCTTTTTCTTGTGGCTTTTGGCATATCTCGCGTTTGAAGTTCGGTATGCAAGGGCTGAATGACATAAGAATCTCAGGACAGGCAGGAAATGAAAACTGAATGTGAAGTACTAACCTGAACCATTTTTTGTGTTCATTCAAGTTTGAGATTTAAGTTTTCCAAGGACGAAAGTTCAACTGTACTTTTACTCTTATGATTCAATTGCAGTTCATTGATATAAAACCGCCCATAAAGTTCCGCGAGTGCATCAAGAGTGTCTATTAATCGGAAAGCAAAAGAACATATTGCTCATAATTACAACTAAAGATAACATTTTGCACTTATCTCTGTCCCTTCTTCTACCGTGGCAACGCTGCGGGGAGACAGAGAGCGGCGCGTGTGACTACTAATTGATCGCCCTAATTACCAGACCGGTGTCGGCTTTGTCGCCCTCATTAGTGCGTACAACAGTTTCAATTTCAACATCGTAATTTGTCAGCCAGATTCCGCGCCAAAATTGCCCATGTTATATAGATTCAATAAGGGCTCCTTCTACTTGCTTTGTTTCTCGTTCCTTTATGCACGCGCTCGGAGATAAACATGAGTGACATGAAGTCGCTGATTGGGGAATCTTCCTTGAGATGGATGGCGGGTGCGGATGTTCTGCATGGAAATATGTGCAATGAATTTTATACTTGTCAGAGCGGCGGATAGGCCAACGCGGAATGACGATTATCACTGTCAGAACCACGCAAGCAACATCCGACGAGCTATGATCAATATGTATCCAAGTAAAGCCAGGTGTTATGTGTCCATTAATAGAGACCCTCATTTAAAGATGATGCCGTGTCAATTGGCACAATTAAAACGCCAACAGTTGCTTCCTGAATCGCCGTTGTTCCTGTTTGCAGTTGGAAACACACCGTGGCGGTCAGGATCACGTAAAATTCATCATTCATTTTGCTACATGCACTTCCTGATTTGAATTCAAGCCAAGCTTTCTTTCTTTCTTTCTTTCTTTCTTTCTTTCTTTCTTTCTTTCTTTCTTTCTTTCTTTCTTTCTTTCTTTCTTTCTTTCTTTCTTTCTTTCTTTCTTTCTTTCTTTCTTTCTTTCTTTCTTTCTTTCTTTCTTTCTTTCTTTCTTTCTTTGAAATGTCAATACCCTTGAATTCATCTGAGTGTTTCAGTAAAATTGAGACAGAGATTCCCTAAACAAAGGCATAATATATGTTGGTCGGCTGCATATCTCCAAAGTGTAACCATGGACTTATTAAACATTAATAGGTCCATGGTGCAATCGGCAGTTCAGATCTTCTGATAAGACATATTTCAACATCTGAAATAAAAATGCAGCTTTCTCAAGGGGGTCAATTAGCAGATTTCGCCTCTGTAAAGTATCACTTTAATGGCCAAGCCAAATGAGCCTCTCCAGTCAATGTCGCAGATTAACAACATTTCAAATACAATGATGGAAATAGCAATATTTGAAGGAATGGCCATACCACAGAGCTTGCCCTTTATTGGTAACGGGACCACTTTTATAAAATGGGAAACAATACTGGGAGCTTATATAATGACCAAGCTTTGCAAGTTACATCATACTCCTGGCCAAAAAACAAACAAACAAACAAAATCAAAAACAAAAACAAAAACACAAAAAAAAACAAAAAACAAAAACAAAAAAACAAAAAACAAAAAAAAAAAAAACAAAAAAAAAAAAACCAAAAAAAAAAAAAAACCGCGACCCCCCCCCCCCCACGGCATCACCGTTGGTTAAACATGTGCTGGTCTACATAATGGGTTGTGTAAAAAATATGAGTACTTACTGCTACAGGGACTGTTGTATGTAACATGGACAGGTTAGCCAACAGTATGCTTGAACGGTCACACACAAGCAAAATGCCCTGGAAATGAGGTAACAGCAACGAAGGTGTGAAAAGTGTGTCTATTATTGTGGTACCTATGAGCTTTATCAGGGGCTGAATGAAACTGACAAAGCCAAAGTTCTTTTTTTTTTTTCGAAAAACGTGTTCAGGAGCCGGTTCCAATAGGAGAGGTCACAACTACCAACTATCTGTGTATTCAGCTAAATACACAATCCAATACACAAACTTCTTCAGGGCTAGAGATGTGTATTCCCATTGGATTGCATGTGAAATTACCCTCAAATTAAAAGACTACTATTACAGCTGCAAGAATAAATCTTATGTGAACATTTCAGCTATGTATAGAATTTTACCACACAAATTTTGCTGTTTCTGCAATGAGTGGTTTTAAAGTTATATATTTAAATTACTATGAAAAGTAATGGGAATACACAACTGTAGCCCTGAGTGACTGAAATGCCCTCTACATTAGAGCAGTAGAAACTTCTGTTCTTGCTCTCTCCTATTGCATGAGCAATTTACTTCTTAAACAAACTGGTCCAGTCATATCAACATCAATAACCAGATTATCCAACCTATCACTATCCCGTGGGGAATACCCTGTCCAGTGGAAAAAAAAAAAAAAACCCGTGACGAGTCCACAAAAAATCCAACACGTAGATCAAAGCAAATTACCGCCCAACCTCACCACTTGCAATTTCTGGAAGGTCTTCGAACGATTTATCTATAATACACTCTATGAATACCCACTTGGAAACAATTTGTTGTGTTGACAAGACGTAATTTTGGCTTTATTTCCAATGATTCTACTAACAGTCATATTATAAGTATAGTTGGCAAGATTTACAATGGAATTGTAGTTCAAAAGGAATCACGCGTGGTTTTCCTCGACATTTCCAAAGCGTTTCATTGTATGAAACTCCGGCTTAAGCTTTACAATGCGCCAACTGCGCATGACCCAACCTTGAACTAAGAGGATCGAAAGCTACTTCGTCAGCAAAGAGTTGTCATCCAAGGTCAATGCTCCTCTGGGCACTCAATTGGAGAAATTGCCTGCCGAACAGACGGAGTTCCATGCATTACCCACTTTACACGCCTGCCCCATCTCTACATGGGCAGCTTTGTAGAATAGATTCAATCACTGTGTGGTTATCCCTTATTCCCGCGGTATCCATCAAAAGTAAATTTGAAAAAGAAAGATGTTACCAATGGTCAACGTGATAACGATCAGCTTCCTAATTGGTGTATCGCTTAACGGCAAGGCTTCCCTTGCAGTTTTATTACTTTTACTGTAATAAAGTCTGGCAGAAAGTGGACAGATTAAGTAGATTGTGAAATGAGATACTATGAATACATTTATTTCAAAGGCATTTATTTTCACGGTTTTTGCATTTTGGACCTTTAACTGAGCTTTAATTCACTATTTTAATTTTAATTCTAATCTATGCCATATTGAAGACTTTTTTCACTGTGTTCTTAATTTCACGGTTTTGAAGCATCAACAAGACAAACGAAAAATAAGAACACGGCGAAATTAAATGAATTCACAGTATACAGCTTAGTCTGCTTACGAAGGGCAGCGGATTGAGCATCTTCAAGGGGGCACCATCCTGGTGCTGGTGAAAGAGACAGTGATGTGGAGACCACGAGGGCCGTACTAATATTTTTGATAACTGCAATCTTTTATGCAAATCTTAGACAAGGAGCCGCTACTCAGAGAGACATGTACGGGTACAGGCTCCGAAACATGTTCTGAGTAGTTACCTGCTGAAGACCCTTAAATTTATTTGGGCTAATACAACCTATGTCAAAATTCTACCGAAGAACGTGTGCAATATGGACGACAGTACGTCCATATGTATATAGGTTAGACAGTGACAGGTTATGATTAGCTTATGGAGAGTAAAGAGTTTAGACTGCAGATTGGGGTTAATGACTTCCAGGAAGTGGTTCTGGACAAAAAGACACAAATAAAATATAGATTGTGCAAACCTATTGTCAAAGCAGTGCGGACAATGTGAGCAGTCATTGCTGGTTCACTGTCTGAATGACTCAAACTGTTGTTTTGGTTGTCGGCTGCTATATTTTGCTGATTATGTAAAGGTGGGATCGGCACTCTAAAATAAAATGGCTGCATTCACGGAGACCAGATTCACTTCTATATAATCATGCGAGCCAAACTTGGTAATAATGCATTGCATTATTACCAAGTTGCATAGACATGGACGAGACAATGTTGAAGGCCATAGATCATAATTTAAACCCATCATTCACGGACTTTGGGAATGGCGGATCTTTTGGTACAGCCCTCGTGCAGTGGCGGCTGGATGGGGATGGACACCTGAGTGGCAGGGGTATATTCGGGTGTGTGGACGATATACCGGCGATGGTCGTAAAAAGACTGCCATGTCGGGGAGCTGTCTGGGAGCCTCTTCGAGTGTGTGTGTACCTTCTGGTTGTTGAAAAAGAATGGTACGTATAGGGGGTCGGGGCTGAGGGTGGAGGGTGGAGAATTCTTTTCGAGTGTATACCATAACTGGTGGTTGTAACACATATTGCGATGAAAGGGCTATAGTGGGCAACGGAGCGGTCTTCAGATCGTGTAACATACTGGCTGTTGTGGAAGAGACCGGGGTGACTATAGAATAAGCATATACTTACTTTCTGCTGGGGTGGGGTCCACAATTTGGAATACATCATCTTCAGGTGCCTGTGCCATGCTGGCGGTTATTTGAAACTGAACATATGGGGGCTAAAATGGGGGATTGAGCATCGTCAAGTGTATGTACGATACCCGCGACTGTAATTGACGTGGTTATGTCGTAGCACATGAGTCTGGCAGTCAGCTGGAATAGTACATTTGTGTGTTTTTACAAGGATAGGCGTGTACACAGCAAATTTTAAAGACCCTAAATGAACAGGTGGACGCTTGCTTGGGAGTACCAAACTGAAGTACAGCTTGCATTTGGTGGGTATGTCAGCCATATAAACATTGGCCCCTTCGTGTATTGTAGAAATTTTCAAGCATTTTGATATTCCAAGCGTGTCTAATTAGCATAAATTAAAATTGGACAACTTTCATTTTCATTTAATTGGGTGCACTTAATCTAATATAAAGAGAAACTTAACAAACCCAAATCTGTAAGCTCAAGTGCCGTTTGAACATTATTAAGTCCGATATCCAAAGAACAAAATACTATTCCGCACTACTCACTGAAAAACTGTAAAGTTCTAAATCATTATAACAATTTATTTTGTACAAGGAATAAATTATATACTTAAAATATCAAATTTATAAGAAAGGTTTAGGCTTCATTAGCCTGTATATAAAATCGGGTCATCAGCAGGGAACCAGCAAAAGACTTGTTTTGGTGCCTTTTATCTCCGGACAAAACATCCCGAGCTGATGTATTACAGAATTAAGCGAATGTGATGTTCCTTTGTCGGTAGGCCTACTTATAAATGTAGCCCGCATTACATAAATGTAACTTAGGTTAAACTTAAATTTCTTTTGAAAAACATAAGTCAACGCCAAATGTACATGATTAGGCCCATCAAAATGAATGAATCGAGCATAGGAAACCCCACACTTATCCAGAACCCTTGGTCTTTGAGTAGACCCAACTACACAACGAGATGAAACAACGAACCAGTTTTCCAACTGAAAGTAAAACGCAAACGTAATTATATCATAAACCAATGAATTAAAGTTGGATTGACACCTCAATTCAGAATAAGTTTTTAAGATATTCAACATCAAAAGTTCAGAAGTCTGTCTAATTAGCATATATTCAATTTTACAACTTTCGTTCTCAGTTCATCGGATGCGGGTACGATTTAGCTGTCGAGAAAGAACATGAGGAAACTCTGTGTTGGCACACAGGCATAATTATGCTTCATTTCTCTAAGTGATATACATGTACATATATAACTCAACTTGACCAGGCTCCTTTGAATTTAATCTTTGCTGCAGGAGAAATATTCTGGCGGACAAATCTAATGCCTGCTTAGCAGAGTCTAAGACCTTGCAACTCCATTTTTGGGGGGTGGGGATGACGATTCCACTGAAGGTGTCCAAAGTCTTGGCTGAAAATCAGATCATGTGTTTCTTATTTCTGCCTTTTGTGTCACCAGGGGTCTTCTTGTATGCAATTAAAAACATTGAACTTGACTAATCAGGCAAAAATATCAAGTCGCTAGGTTTACTTATTGCCCGTACGATAAAACATCGCGTGCACTAGTGGTAAAGAAATAATGAATCACCCTCCGGTCTTGGTGACCATTATGGTCACCTGGGCAACTAGGCACGTGGCGGGGAACGCTTCAAACATAACAATTTACCTTGATTCACCAGCTTGCTGAATAGATTTCTTTTCACAAGCAACGTTCATAGGAATATTAAAAATATATAAAAAAAAAATTGATTGTGAGGAACAGATTCGTTTTGATTATAAACCTCAACCAGCCTGTACACATTTTCTAAAAACCATCACAGACATGACCGAAACAGAGGCATCTTGGTAACTCAATCACTGGGCAGATACAGACAAATAAAGCCTGGAAATCTCTTGGATGATGATGATGATGATGATGAAGAAGAAGAAGAAGAAGAAGAAGAAGAAGAAGAAGAAGAAGAAGAAGAAGAAGAAGACGACGATGAAGAAGATGAGGACGAGGACGAGGACGACAACGACGAAGATGATGATGATTATAATGCCAAGGGTGCCAAAATCCTTTAATTAACAAAATCACAGACTGAGATCATAGTACATTTGTGGTGGAATACCCATTGGCCTATCCCTTTACACTAAAATCTAGACCTGCTGCTAGTTGAGTAATGATAAAGTGTCGTCTGATGAATCAAACTGACAGCCGGTTTCTTGTTCACTGTGAAATTTTAATTTCCACTCTTGGCCAAATCAAGGTACATTTTTCGCCTCACCGGATGTAAATATAAGGTCGGAAACGTAATTTCAAACTGTTACAAATACTTATGGGTAAACTATTAGCAAGAGACATATCATAACTTAAAAAAACGGACCATGTCCCGTGTCAGTGGCACTGCAGTTAGTGTGCTAGCTTGCCTCAAGTATCCAGCTGTTGCATGTGGAGACACCTAGGGCATAAGCAAACCGTGATTCGTTCATTAATTGAAAATGTCATGCAACACAGGAAGCATGTGCTGCCACCATGCAGAATAGTGTATTTGGCATGTCGTATTGTGAACCAGAGGAATACCAAACTGCCAAATGGAAGCCAGCGCTGACCGTTGAAAGTTCATCAACCGAGACGTCATTTGTTTTTAGTCTACCAAAGAAGGAAGAATAAATCCACAAAAAACACAAGTGTATTGAAGTCATTCCATGCTGTGATGATCAGAGCTTTGGATAGGGTTCTCCCATTGCCCGGGTCATCACGCATCTTGTGAGGGAACGCAGACCGCTGCGTCAGTAGAAAAAAAGGCATGATGCCACTTCAGGGGAAATTTTCTCATGAGAAATTTGATGCAATCTTGGACATATAGATACACGTTTGAAGATCAGTGATGTCAGTGCCAACTGATACTTTTCTGTATATAGCACTGTAAAATCACTTTAAAATTGCAATAAAGTATATATTTTCAGAAAGCCTAGAATCTAAAATTTAAGCTGTGGCACTGTGGTGATGTTTCAAGAAAGCAATGTTTTCACAGCAAATATTGTTAAAATTTCGAATACAGAGAAACTGCTTAAAACACAGACTAAGTAGTAGCCATCAGAACAGAGTTATGTAGACATCAAAACAAAACTTACAAGGCAGGCAATGTTTTGTGACTATTATATATACGTAGTGGTTGAACTCGGGTGTTTATTTTCATGTTATGTATCTCAAAGAAGCAGCCGTCAGTAAATGCCACGATCTTCACGGATGTCCTACAGTCCAGCACAGACCTTATACTGAGTGGCCAGGCTGAAGCGTACATGTTTCTCTTAAAGGGCTAGCTCCACGGAGTTTCATTTGCCATTAATGATAATATACCTCGTCTCCATATCAATTAGACTGATCTTGTGGCATAAATTTTCGAACCTCGAGGAAACTGAAGACAACTGTATCTTCGCAAAAAATGACATTCCCATTCGCAGTCAATCACGGCTGAGAATGAGGACTGCCTTTACCGACGGAGTAATAACTTTGTGCATTGACGCTCGACAAGTATGACTTCTGATTTCGAGTGGCCTGGACGCATCAATGACTCAACTCAACCTTGTTTAATAATCAGTATGCAATAATGAAAATTCATATACAAACACCGTCTTGTCAATATATATGTATATATATATATATATATATATATATATATATATATATATATATATATATATATATATATATATAATACCTTACAATACACAAGGACATGCTAAGCACAGCACAGAATATAACTATTCTTGATTCAAGGAAAATTTCAATGTTATGGCTTGGAAATTCTCGTTGTATGAGTAAGATACTTTAACAATATATCAATTGCACTATGTACCATAAAATTGGAGTTTACTCCCAAAGCCAGAATACGACAAATTCGATATCAACGAAGTTTTCCTGAGAGATGCATGACACGGGCACTCAGAGAAATAAGGGTACGTACTCTATTTAGGATATGACCATGGCATGCTATTGTGCGAAGGTATGAATAAACAAAAAAGAAAGAAAACAACCCCCCTCAGACGCAGCTTAGCGCGAAATATGTTAGGTAATATTTAGTTTAAACGTATTTATTTATTCTGGATAACCCTATAGTACATCGAGATGACTAGTACATGGGTTCTTCAGGACATGGAGACACACAGTAGGTATATCTGGATTGTAATGATAATAATAATTTATTTGGAAAACTTCCCCTTTACAGTGGGGGCACCAACAGAACGGGGAAAATTCCATGATGCGTCCAAAATATATACAAATAATCAGGGATCCTTATTATCAATTAAATAATCTTCGCATGTTAAAATAAGTATAGTATCTATAAGTAATAATTTTTGTCCTCCGCACCAAAACTAGAGATAAACCACTCATTGGGACAAACTCTAGAAAGCGTAAGGACATGTGCATTACACATGTTTCATATGCAATGCAGAACATATAGCTTCCAGCGTCATTATTAAGAAAAATCAGGTATCACCACAGTATGAATATACAATTCAGTTACAACATTTTCAATTCACCACTATTACAAACTCCTGGAGATGTGGGTTTGTATATGGGGGACCCCCCGCAGAGTGGGGGGGGGGGAGCAAAGCAGACATAACAAGTACGCCGCAGCGTACCCCGGCTCTGCTGGTTTGACTCCATCTGTAAGTTTAAGGCGTCAAGAGAGCACCATCACGTGTTATTTTTTGGCGTTACCGAACTTCCCTACAAAATTATATACAGTACATACATTGGAGGAGGTCTATTTACAAGTGGTACATGTAGAACGATCATACAATCTGTCATTCCGAGAAGTCATTAAGTGACTGTCTCCTGTAATGCCAAGCCGCCACCAAATATGTTTTACATGTTTGGTCAAATAATTCCTGTGTCCTGTCCAAGATCATATGCATGCTCGCCAAGGAACCAACATAATAAAATGCTTTATGATTAATAATGACGGAACGTGTTCAACAGACGAAAATAGGTATTTTTCAGCTAAAACTTTGAATTTGTTCAAAGGAGTCGATTTTCATATATCTGGTGGAAGATCATTCCAAATTTTGAAACACTTGAGTCGTTAAGAACCAGCGGATGATGATCATTTTTTCGTCACCATAAAACAAGACAGCTAGTGATTTGATGGTATCAGACGTAACTTGCCACCGTTTATCCGAAATAAAAATTATATCAAGAACACATACTTAAGCGTCCAGCAGAAATTCTCTATGATCATTTTACTTTATGTTCCGATCATTATACTTATAATACAAAAAGTACCAATTCTATCAATGTTTTGGTGCCCGGTGTCACGAAAAGTTCTTCTAAGAAGTCTTTCGCTTACTATGGTGCTACCGTCTGGAAGTTCACACGATTTACCTTCTTCCAAACGCAATTACAAGGCTCGCTATTTTACATGATATTTATGTTCTAATTTTGAGCTACTTGTCGTTCAGTTTCATCTGAAATATATTTGTAACATTTGTATTTATACTGTGTATATGTTTACTGGTCCCCGGGGAAGAACAGAGGTACCTCTGACTGGGTGTACCAGAATAAAGATGTTCAATTATTATTATTATTATTATTATTATTATTATTATTATTATTATTATTATTATTATTATTATTATTATTATTATTATTATTATTATTATTATTATTATTGTTATTATCATTATTATTATTATTATTATTATTATTATTATTATTGTTGTTGTTGTTGTTGTTGTTGTTATTATTATTATTATTATTATTATTATTATTATTATTATTATTATTATTATTATTATTATTACCTCCAAAAAGTAGCGGCATCAGCAAAAAGTTTTATTTCGCAAATGATATCATAAGCAATGTTATTTATGTAGGGGCCTGCACTAATGACAACAGGAGCATCAGGATGTGACACATTGCTACCACCCATCCCTTGATAGGAAGCATGAAAGATGTCTGACATCCATTTGTTGCACACCGATAACGCTCACACAAATACTGGCTTATAACTTCGGAAGAGGACCCCAATAAGTAGCTGCTACCCCCTCTCGCTCGTATAGGTGGAAGGCTTTGCTAATATCACGCAAGATCATTCTGGATCATTTTGTTCAGTAATGAGCCATTGTAGATATGAACAATTTTAAGAATTTCGTTCATCTTGGATTCATTATGGGTAAAACCTTAAATTTACGGGGTTAAGTAGATCATAAAACATGGAACACTCGCACAGTACATTGTATTTTAGGCTTTCAAGTTCATTGGAGACATTGCAAAGCAATGTAATTTGACGATAAGTATTTTAGTTCTTTCATCATTCTTATTAAGGACAGGATAGACGTGAGACTTCTTCCAGGAGTTCTAAAAATGGGGGAAAAAATAAGTGCATGTTTAATAACTTAGCAAGACAATACAAAATACAGGGCAATATACGTGTACCCTTCAAAATAACATTTTCTATACCATCAGGATCGGAGATAGAGTTGCTCTGAGGGCATTTTAAACTTTTTGGCACTAAAATAATCAACTCCAAGGGACTTTAGCAGAGCCTCAGTTAGACACCAGGACTCTTAAAAGGGTAGGAGATTGTCTTCGTCTGGGAGTTTGCATTGATTAGAAAAAGAACAAAAAAAACCTCCCGTTTTTCCTTCATTTTCATTTTACAAGTAATTCAGGGCTTGTCTTTAAGTCTGATAAGAACATTGCGGCAAGGAATATACTATTGCTGCTGCTACTACTTCTACTTCTACTACTACTACTACTACTACTACTACTACTACTACTACTACTACTACTACTGCTGCTGCTGCTGCTGCTGCTGCTGCTGCTGCTGCTGCTAGTTCTTAGAAAATAAAAAAAAAATCTTTCATGTGGGGTCATTATGGGAAATAATTCCGTTCGCTTTGAGCCATTGATGCTTGGTGGATAGGTCTGCACGGCCTGGTCCTCGATCTTTGATTTTCAAAGTATACTGCAATGCCGGGTATTTCTTTAGTCTGGCAACTATTTTGGACTTGTTTTTCTTACTGTTATTGCTGTTAATTTTGTTACTCGATGGACTTATTAATGCCGAATCAGGATAATGTTTGGGGATATGAATATAGATAAATGGCAAGATGGGCTTTCAAGATAATATTACTTCTAAATCTAAGACCAAAACACTGTATTTGCGAAACAGAAAAGAAAAGTGCGGCCTGGCAGTTCGCTCTGTCCGTGGTTAAGTGGTGAAAGTGTCAGACTGGAAATAGAGATCGTGCAGTGGGATCCACTCTTCCATACAATCAGAATTTCATTTGCCTGCATTAAAGTGTAAGGGGTATATATATATATATATATATATATATATGTATATATATATATATATATATATATATATATATATATATATATATATATATATATATATATATATATATATATATATATATATATATATATGTACATATAAAAGAGGATAATCCAAACACCCAAAGAAAATACGACATTTTTTGTGGAAGAACATGAATGTCTACAAGGTTATACCCCAGTGTGCAGTTTCTTTCTTTGCAGAAAATTTTGCTATATAATTATTGGATACGGCTATTTGGGTTTCAGTTTTTATTTTGTGCATGATTTTATTCCGTGCATTTTTATATTTGAACCTTTAACTCGGTGGGGCATAAAGGGTCACAGCAGCTTAGGATTTGAAACACTCCTACAAAATTTAACCCCGTTACAAACGATTGAAAGACTCAAATAAAACTTGAAAGTGTCCAATGATAACAATAAATGTGCATCATTTTTATCTTTTTTATTTTTAATAATTGTCATGGATGCATTTTGATGCTTTTTCGAAGAGGAATATAGCCATTTTTCTCTCTGCTTATCAATTTGTAGGCCAGTCATGTCAAACCTTGCGTCCTCTTTCTGCACGCCTCCGCATGACCATGATTTTTTTCTTTTGGATTCGTATGACGGCAGGTGATGCTATGTAATGGGGTTACTTATAGCAGCGCCGTAAAGGGCTGTGCGACATATTTAAACAATGATAAAATAGTCCCAGGTTAATGATGTCTCATTACATTAGACCACTGCGACTTAAGTGACTCGTGGTAATTCTAGTGCTTGAGATGTCGCCTGCATGAAGTCCATGTAGCTTGGGCACACATATACTTGTTTACATAAATAGCGTAGGAGACTATATAGAGTTCTTTCTGCAGTAAGTTGGGTTCGAGGCCTCGGTAAAAGTTCAGTCAGTTAAGTTTAGACTACTGAAGCAAAAGCCTTAGGCAATTACCAAGTCCCTGGGAGTGATACCAGATGAGGAGACATCACGAGAAGGTGTAGGTTTTTGTGTCAGGCGCAATAAGAAACGAGGACGGCCTAGTTTCTTGTTCATTGTAACGCAAGAGCCAACAACTACGAGTGATGTCTGTATTGTAAAATAGGTTGCTTTTATGATTTCAGAAGAGTAACATTCCATCGTACTTTGAATTTCTGGTTTACCAACCCCATTGAACGATAATTTCTCATCTCCAGTGTACTCCGAGCTTCGCCTTGTATGAAACAGTAGTTCGACCAACACAAAGAAAAAGGTCGCTTAGTTCCAACGCACCCAATAGTGTAACGGCTAAGACAGGTTCAAACGACACATGTATCCAGAGCCATTCAGGTTTTAATCCCTTGATTTCATTATTTACCTGTACTCACTTATCAGTCAATGGAGGGTAATTGGTGGGTCTCAGTAGAGGGTATTTGGTGGGTCGTTGTCCGTTGTAAGTCCACCGGTCGTCCACAACTGATATTTCCGACTTATTCTCCAAAACCATCTGCCAGATTCACCTCAAATTTATGGGAGTATACCTTGGGTAGGTCTGTACTGGGTAAGTTTGAATTTTTATGGTCCACTGATTTTTGGGGATTTATATTAATTATATTTTTTGGTCATTTTGTGGCCAAACTCTTTAAAAAAAAAATCTTCAAGACAGTTTTTCCAATTGCTTCGAAATTGCACTCAGACACTTCTGGGAATCCCTAAACCTTAACTTGTTCAACAGGTGGTGCTGCTATTTTTTAATATCTTTTCTCGAACTTTTGTATGTTTTTACTATTTTCGACTTCTTCAAAACTCATATTTTGCTGAAAAGTTGTACACTATGTGGTGGTGCTGCGGATCCTTGATTATTAATTTGTTGGTTTATTCATGCTATTGAATACAATGCAAGTCAAGGGAGCTCATATATACCTCGGTCGGCTCTCTACTAAGTTTGTTCAGTTTTCACGCTCCATTCTAGATGTTTATTATTTTTTGCTCTTTACAGAGTCAACAAATACAGTAGAATAACCAATTAAAACGACCCTTTGTAGCATAGGTATAGGCTCACCAAGGTACATTCCTACCAAGTTTGAAGTGAATGTGGCTGACGGTTTTGAGAAAGAGGTCAATTACCACTGGAATTCCCGTTGATTTACATAATAATCAAGAGAAGTCTACATATAAATTAATAAGTGCCAGAAATGAAACGATAGTTAAAAGTCAGGGATCCACAGTAACGCCACCTAGTGAACAATTTTGTTTGACATTTCCACAGGCACACATTCCCCTAAGATTTAGCATATTGGGAGTGACCATTTTAGAGAAGACAAAAACAGAAAAACCAGCCCATAAAATTTGTAAAAAACAAGAAAAAATCACACAGTCACGTGTTGAACAAAGTAAGGTTTAGAGACCCCAAGAAGTTTCCTTATGCAATTTCAGAGCAATATTGACCAGTCGTTTAGGAAAAGCATTTTGAAGATTTTGTCCAAAAAAAAAAAAAAAAAAAAAAAATTAAAAAGGATAAAAACGACAAAAGACCATAAAAATCCGACACATTTTGTTTTGTTTGATATAAAAATCTGCCAGCACATACCGGTACTTCTTTGTTGAGCTGTACGGGCTAGTGCAGTCCCGCCTCTAAAATGAATATGCCGTATTAATCAACGTTATTTAATCGCATCTCTTTTATTCTGGTGTTGATAAAGCAATGAATAATTATGACACTGATAGTCAAATAGACAAATTACAAGCAATTATCGTCCTATTTTCTTACTCTGCAACGTTTCCAAAGTGCTTGAAAGACTGGTATTTAATGCTTTATATGAATATCTGACACGGAACAGTCTCCTTACCCCAAGAACTCCGGCTTCAAAGTTAATGACAACACCATTAAGGGATGGTTCAACATTTTCATCATTTTTGAATTAGTACTTACAGTACGCAAGGGGGGAGGGGGTTAAATGGGTCTGTACACTTTCACAGGATATGGAAAATGATGGTCAATTTTTTGCCTGTTTTGTGCAATTTTGCTATGATTTGGGGGAAAATCATCATTTTTACAGTACTAATCGGGGGGAGGGAGGGGGGTCATGAAATTTAGTACCCTAAGTACTAATTCAAAAATGATGATAATGTTGAACCATCCCTAACCAACTTGTTTACATTCTTCACCATATATACAATGGCCTTGAATCTTTCAAGGAAACCAGAATGGTATTTTTGGACGTATCCAAGGCATTTGATAAGGTCTGGTACCCTGGCCTCCTTTTTAAAATCAGACAAACCAGGTATCTCGGACAATCTTGTATCGTGTGTGGAAGGCTATCTATTTAACCCCTTTCAGCGTGTGGTTATTTATGGACAGGCATCTACTTGGTTACCCGATACAGCCGGAGTACCCCAGGGATCCATTTTAGGTCCACTGTTATTTCTAGTTTTTGTAAACGACCTTGTAGATAACCTAACATGCGACGTCACACTCTTCGCCGATGACGCCTGTCTACTTGAACTCGTTAACACCCCGGCCCAGTCTTCTCATCACCTAAATACAAATCTCTCCTCTGTATGGAATTGGGGAAAGTTGTGGCGTGTAATCTTTGGTGCCCTGAAATCTTTATCTGTTGTGTTCTCTGCTAAAAGGCAAAAACCAAATCATCCCCCGCCTTTTCTTGGTGAATAAGGAATACCTAAAGGAGATACTCATACTCATCTTGGTATTACCTTGAGCAGTAGTCTGTCTTGGCGTGCCCACGTTATTAGTATTACCAATAAAGCTATTCAGAGATTGCTCTCCTCCGTAGGTTCAAATATAGACTCTCACGTTAAACTCTAGCTAGACTTTATGTCTCTTTAGTTCGACCCATCCTCGGATATAGCTGTGTCCTCTTTGATAACTGTAACCAGGGCTTATCACACATCCTTGAATCTATACAATTTACGCGCCCCAAAATTTGTACTGGAGCACTAAGACGTACATCACGCGTTAATCTATTACAAGAAAATAGGTGGTAACTTTGGAAAACAGACGTATATACTTTAAACTCATTCTGTTTTACAAAATGTATCACAAATTGACGCCCTCTTATCTTTCTGACCTTCTACTCGCTACCCCTTCTGTCCGTGTTTTTCGTCAACCTTGAAATATTCGACGTATTAAATGCAGAACTCAACGCATGGAAAGTTCCTTTGGACTTGATGCCATCAAGCGATGGAACAATATGCCGCCCGACATCAGAGAACTCAATTTCTCTTCAACTCTTTAAATTGAAACTGAAACAAAGCTTGCTCGCGGTAGATATTGTTCTCCACTCGATTCACACGGAAATAGGTTTCATAACATATGCCACACAACTGCGCCTTGGTATCTGTAAGCTGAACTATGATCTTTATAAAGTTAACATATTACCTCATCCAACTTGGCTCTGCATTCATCCCTGCACCCCGTTTTAGCTCCTCGTGCTCACGTGCACCCCAATTTATTTCGTGATATTGAGAATATAAGACTAGCTTAAGTCCTTCCGTTTCGTAGTAAAGACTTACCCGATGCCATGAATATCCTCATTTTTGATGCAGTACAAACTTACCTTGTCAGTACTAGACGTTTTGTTTCCTAATTTGTAGAACAAAATAGCAAGTCATATTGTTCATTCGTCTGTCTGACTAATAACTCAAAATTTCGTATGCATATTTTTGGTGTCGAACAGGAATCTATTGTATAGTGCTCATTTATAAGTACAGTCATACAGATATTGCATCTTACTGCAGTATATCTTCACCTCTATAGTTAAAGTAGCATTGAATTGTCCTGTGTGTTCTGTGTATATATATATATATATATATATATATATATATATATATATATATATATATATATATATATATATATATATATATATATATATATATCGTGCGTCTCTCCGTGTTTGGAGAACCAATGTATTAGTGTCATTGTTACTATAGGGCAATCCAATTTAAATAAATAACTTAGATTAAAATCATATTGTTCATTCGTCTGTCTGACTAATAACTCAAAATTTCGTATGCATATTTTTGGTGTCGAACAGGAATCAATTGTATAGTGCTCATTTATAAGTACAGTCATACAGATATTGCATCTTACTGCAGTATATCTTCACCTCTATAGTTAAAGTAGCATTGCATTGTCCTGTGTGTTCTGTATATATATATATCGTGCGTCTCTCCGTGTCTGGAGAACCAATGTATTAGTGTCATTGTTACTATAGGGCAATCCAATTTAAATAAATAACTTAGATTAAAATCATATTGTGCATTCGTCTGTCTGACTAATAACTCAAAATTTCGTATGCATATTTTTGGTGTCGAACAGGAATCAATTGTATAGTGCTCATTTATAAGTACAGTCATACAGATATTGCATCTTACTGCAGTATATCTTCACCTCTATAGTTAAAGTAGCATTGCATTGTCCTGTGTGTTCTGTATATATATATATATATATCGTGCGTCTCTCCGTGTCTGGAGAACCAATGTATTAGTGTCATTGTTACTATAGGGCAATCCAATTTAAATAAATAACTTAGATTGAAATTTTAAAAATGATAGTGCTAAAAATATTATTACTACTACTACTATTGATTATATATTACTACTACTACTACAACTACTACTATTATTATCATTATTATTATTATTATTAGTAGTAGTAGTAGTAGTAGTTGTAGTGGTAGTCGCGGTAGTAGTATTGAGACTCGAGTGATGGAGGATGCAATTTATAAAGTAGTAATACGTTTCAAACAGCAACAAACACAAGGGAAAAATGTATAATGCTCATCCCATATAAAATATTGAAGTAAATATGTTTTTATTAAGCTGCATAATTTGGATCTTGATGCATTAATTTAATTTGCTATCAGTGAGGTGCATTCCGGCAGAAGAGGTCAATCAGCCACAGAGTGGATGACGATGGAAGGTCTTTCATGCAGTCACAACTATACGACTCTCAACTCAATAATAAGAGGCGGATATTAATAGTTAGAGTAACACTTTTCTGACTGAATGAATTAACCGGGTGCTCAGCGAGCAGAAATGTTATCAGTCACCTAATCAATAAGCGCGAATCAATTTGCCAATTACTGGCACACCGCATGTCTGTTGCCATTGAAGTCACATGTCGAAACGACATCGTCTCAATCGATAGACAGATCAAGTAACTGGCGAACATCTCACAGATAATTTTGCAGAACTGCCGGCTAAAAAGTGCGTACGTCGAAAATTATAATTCTTGGCCTAACGGGTTTATAATCAACCAATCAATCAATTAATCAATCAGTGACAGAACCAAGACATAATGAGACCGTGGTATTGTTAGTAGTTCACCCAAGCAACAACACAGATGATTGCCTTCGTCAATGCTCGCAAAGTGTTGGCTTCACATGATTGGATTGTATGTAAAAGTACCGCCAGTACAAGTAATCAATGTGCCATTCAATTAAATCAAGAGCCATTACTCATCAACTGAAGTGTCACAATTAACGGTCACAGCTGCACTATCGATTACTTGTGTCATTTTTTATTGCAATGGGAAGGTGAAAATCTGGACAACAACGATTAATTTGGTAGGATGCCCGTTGATTCAAGAAATGGTAAAAGCAGCATTTTGTTTTCGTTAACCTTTCTCATATCGTCTGTGCTGTCTTGGAGCATTTATGTCATCATCAACTTCATCATTATTGACATCAATCTTAGCACGGTCATTACTTCTACTCATTACCAATCGCAAAACTGTACGCGTCCTAAAGCGATATGGCTGGGGCTCCTTTTGTCGATCTTAAGAATTGGCCAGGTCCATTTACTGTCGTATCACCTTGTCTTAAAGATAACCCATGCCATTTGTCAAGGATAAAAATGACCCCCATGTTGTTTGTCAATCTTCAGAAACTGTCATGACATCCTGTCTTTTTAGAGTTGTATGCAGGGTGTTCCTCATCAAAACATATTGTCTCCGTCAATATGCGTAAAGATATCACCATGCAACATCAGACTCAAAGTGACAAGAAAACATCACCTTTATAGTTAAGTTATTTCATCTGACCAATTTTAACTCTTTTCAGTACCTACTGCAACTAAAGTCAAACTACTTAAAACGAGCTGCTTTGAATTGTAATAAGGATGCTAGATTCATGTCCTTTGTAAAAAGTAGCAGTATGTCTACAATTATGAGCGACGTAACGGACTGAGTCAACACCTTTCCTAGGCACGCCAAGGAAAAGTGTTGACTCAGTCCAAAATGGGGCACTGACAGAGTGCAACCTGGCTCCTGCTTTCCGTTTTCACCTGTTGCGAAGTTGCAATGGCGAAACAACAGAATTTAACCTGGCAGATTTCAGCATTCGGAATACGCTTATCCATCAAACGAGCTGGTTGAAGGATGTTTCTTTGATATATAGATCAAACCAAGGACTCTCTAAAATATGTATGTAAGTGATCGTGTTTGTCTGCTTGATTCGTTAGGACAAATTGTGTTCCTGTCCGAGCGGGATCAATGGGCAGATCGCTAGGTTTGTACACGAGGATGAAAAAGTAGAGAGGATGAATGTAGTACATTAAGATTTGTTAGAGGCCCATTAGAAAAATTTGAAGCAGATTTTCAAGTTTTCTTGGATAATTTTTCCTTGACCTGCCCTCTACTCCCTGCCAGGTGCTTTGTAGTTATGGCTCAAGTTACTGAGACTGTCGGAGAGTTTGGCGCGGTTTGGAAAGCACGCCATTCCGCTGTCCACGCGGTGGTAACAAGGCGCTCTGACGAGGCGGGCATTATGGTCGGCTGTAGCCTCCAAAACAAAGGCGTATCATATTTAGCCCTCATTTATTTTTTACACATCATTGGCGGGAAGAGAATCAGGCTGATTAGAACGCTGATTGCTACATTATTAACCACATGCAGGTTATCAAAAAGGACAGACCTAAATGACAATTTACTAATAATTGATCATTAAGTATATTCAGTGTTCTTACCACATAATGGAGTAGGGGGAAGGGATAGAATGCTCCTCTAATTAAACAATATCAACTAATCACGCGGCCAAATGATGCTACTTTAGTGCATTTGAGGCCTTTGACGTTCCTTCCTCGGCGGATACACAAGTTTTTCTTAACGAGCACCGGCGAACCTTACTAATTTTCTGAGACCGGCTTCAAACTCGCACGATCCTGAAGAGAAGAGGACACGCAGGCAGAACTGGACAGGGGATTATATTTTACTCGAAGAATTCCCTTAAAATCTTCCGCGAAATTCAAGAATTCTCATCAAAGTCAAGGCAACTACAAACCAATTTGGGAGGGTTGGGGGCGCCAGAGCCTAACTCATTTGCAGGCAACGGGTAAGCATTGATAGACATACCTTGTTATTTTCCCTATCCGAGCTTGTTCATCACCTATATGAAGCTAATTTCATAGGAAGCGACGTTGCATTCTTCGCGTCATTAACAGGCAGTGTTGATTTTCCTAGCGCAATATTATCGCTCCATAATACAAGCAAACGCTACTTGATGATGCTGTTAGCACGAAAACCCCAGTGTTGGTCTCAAACCCAACCCAGCATCGGATCTTGTACGGCTAGTTTTCCCTGACATCTTCTGTGGACCGCCTGAGCGTCTTCAGTGCCGGTCGGTACCTGCCCGGTGTTGACGACAAAATTGAAGAATTCGAAGACATCCTGATAGAGTACCCGGAGGCAAAAGACTTCACTTGATATATACCATTTGACTTCTTACCTCACCTGAGAATCTTCAATCATGGATTCCGAAACAGGTAAATCGGGAATATTCAATCTCACTTCTCTGACAAATCTATGTTTTTGTTTACAACTTCAAATTTGGACAATAATTCATCGCCGGATACGTTTCAAGAAACAGACGGCATCGTGATGTTTTGCTTAAGTTTTTGTCGTGCACACGCACCTGTGATAGTACCTGTTTTCAGCATATTCTGCCAATTTGTTGCCATGGAGTTTGTTTTCAAATTGAGGAGTCCTCGACTACAAGATGAAGGGAACTCTCTGATCGTGTTTCTGTTGTAACACAGAAAGTCTAGGTTTTAGAAAAGTTAATGGGGTACTTTGTACACGACAATTCTCCATAACTAGACGGGTCATGGGTATATAATTGTAGCATGAACAGCTGCGCTGCCCAGACAGTACTGGCTAGGTCAAACACTCAGGTACGTGCTTGACTCAAAATAATTGATAATTATCATTTCAAGTTTTTTTTTTTTTTTAAACTACAGTGGTTGCCCTTTCCTCCATTCTGCATGCCAGTTCACCCCCTGTGGAGGGGGTGAGGCAGGGCAGCACGGATGAAAGAAAACACACACACTCACACACACACACACACACACACACACACACACACACACACACACACATGTATATGTTTAGTTTAAACTTATCTATTTTCACTGGATTGCCCAATAGTATAGAATATAACTAATCTGGGGGTTCTCCCGAATATATATATATAATTTTCTGGGGATTACACACCGGTTAATTAGTCCATGGGATATATAATTATGGTATACAACGACGCGCATAATGCATTTTCCCTGCTTTGTCAGCAAAATCATCTATATATAGTGTATGACTGCTTCAAGACTTTATAATCGCAAAGACGTTTCAGTTGGAACACACGTGCACATGATCCACACTTCCTGCTATAAACTGCGAGTTAGTTAAATCTTAACCCCATTTCTATAGAATTGACGCTTTGTATATATATATATATATATATATATATATATATATATATATATATTACACCCCATATATATGTATATATATATATATATATATATATATGTGTGTGTGTGTGAATGTGTATGTGTGTGACAGATAAACATTCCGCACCAAAAGACTCAAGCAAATAGTGACGCTTTGTATATATATATATATATATATATATATATATATATATATATATATATATATATATATATATATGTATGTGTGTGTGTGTGCGTGTGTGTGTGTGTGTGTGTGTGTGTGTGAATGTGTATGTGTGTGACAGATAAACATTCCGCACCAAAAGACTGAAGCAAATAGTGTCGTTTTATAGCAGGGATTATGTTCGTAGAACCACACGAAATATCAAGTGGCAAATTTGTGTATACGTCACACTTTATTGTTATTACGGAATAACCGACCCGCTCTGACCGTGGGTATGCCAGTCTGACCTTTGTAAACAATTGAAAGTAAATGTTTTAGTGCCCCCCCCCAAAAAAAAAGCGATCAGGGATTGCTTTTTCATTTCCAGAATAAGATCACGTGTCACCATGTGTCCCGTTACATGTACATTTTATTGGGAACATGAAAGCAATGACATACAGTGATGTTAATCAGTGTGATCTAAGTGGACCTACTGAAGGTGATATGTTTCATGTTGATACGAGCTACCTTTCTGGAATAAAGTTTTCAGGAATCTTATCAGTGTTGCCACCCGGTCATATCATATGTATGTATGTATGTATGTATGTATGTATGTATGTATGTATGTATATGTATGCATGTGTGTATGTATGCATGTATATGTATGTATGTATGCATGTATGTATGAATGAATATATGTATCTGTGTATGTATGTATGCATGTATATATGTATGTATGTTCGTATTGTACATGTTTCCTACAAAGGTGTCACGTGATACTACAAGTATGTGTACACAAGACTCCTTCGCTCTCTTCAAACATGACAGGAAATATGAATCTTTTGAGTACAAGACCTTTCCGTCGGTAGTTCTAATTGAAATGTCTATTATAGCCTAAGGGTACACCTACAATCAGTAAAAAATGAGGGTATTGTTCATGGGTATCTGTATTTAAACACTAAATGAATTATCAAATTAGTTAATGATTTGGACTCAGAAAGCGACCAACAGACATCACGCAACAGCCTTGAGCGCAACGCGAGAAAGCATGAGAGGGCACATTGATGTATGCCATACTGTGCATTGGGTGTCAAAGAACAGACGCTCACAACGGCGCATTGTATTTGCCCTGAGTGCATGGCTGCTATATAAATCTTGCTTCATTTTGCCAAACACGTTTGTGTTTGCTGTCAATTATATCCGCCAAGATGTAGTTTTGATCGGTGCAAAATTGGCTGGACACGCTTTAAGTTGTCATCCTACGATGATTTTACCACGCCTTTACCGCCTTTGCGCAGTCATACATCCGTGCATCATTTTAATACCTAGGCCTGTTTCTGATTATTTTGGTTGCAAATTGATATACACAAAATGGCCAAATACGCACAATCACAGGTCTATATACGTTTTCAACTTTGGTACCCCCCACCCATACCCCCTATAGGAGATATTCATATTTAACTGCAATACTGCTCACTTCCTGTGTTGCCGGGGAAACAGACTGATGCTTCCACCATGATCAGGGCAGATTTGTATTATATACTACATAAACATCCATAAATAACACCTTTTCAACCAAAAGAGAGCCCATTTCTAATTATTTTAGGCATCCTTTATGTTTCAAAGTATGTTAATACATTTTCTTGAGATTATTGTGTGTTTGTGTTGTTCATTTTGTTGAGAAAGTACTTTAGACCATGCTAAATACATGGATCTGCCCTGATGCAGGTGGCTCCCTCTTTTGCTCAATAGGTGTTAGAGTAGGACTGCATTTAAATATGAATACATCCTTTTGACCTTTCATGTGTCCAGCTAATTTCGCGCCACCACAAAAACACGCGTTCGATAAACAATAAGAAAAAGAGCCTGGTCTTTCGCGTACCAACTTGATAGGTATAGTATGTGAGCTATGTAGACAGGGCAAAAATAAAGAGTTAAGACATCTGTTCTTCAAAAGCACGTATTTCGGATGATATATGTGTAAATCAGTAGATCGAGTGATGCTTTTTAATGTTTCTTCTATCGGGCTCGAAGCCACTGCACCCCAGTTGCTTGCCTCGTTCTGAGACAAATTGATTTACTTGCATTTAGTTGATAATTCAATTAGTATTATCATTTATCATTAAAATGTATTCGGCACTTCACCCTAACAATGTTACTGGAAAAATGATGCCAATATGTACTGTTATTTGCAGGGTTACTGTAAATTGCCAGAATTAGTCTGGTAACATTACAACATGCTGTTACTTGGTGGGAGTTAAAAGGTAACAAACTTGCCATTCAAATGTTTAATTTTAATAGACATTTTAAGACTATATCTCCAAATAATTCATTAATTCCACAGGATGGAAAGGGAATGAAAGTGGTGTACGACTAGTGCGTTTCAGTTAACTTTGGTGCTGTCATGTTTTATTTATTAAACAGTCAGACAAGCTGTCAATATGGGACATCTATATTAACTGAGGTGCTGCTTTGACCCAATCGCTTATCAACAGAGTATCCGTATGCACGGGCATACCTTCAATCAAACCGGGCAAAATGTCTTGGTCTTGCAAAAACCAGCATCTTAGAAATAATAAACTGTTTATAAAAGACATAGTCATATTCTGTAAACATACTTAGCTTCAACAAGGAGGACACACGAGTATCCTCCACACGTGTAGCCTCCTTGCCTTCATATAAGAAGGTGTCACAATCTTTGGAATAATTATTTTTTAATTTTTCACTTCTACTAAGTGATGTCTGTAAAGCCCTTTGTTATTCATCACTATGCCCATGTCACGGCAGATGATTATCACCACTGCCTAGCGACAGAAGCAGCAGATAATCTTGCGGGATATATATATATATATATATATATATATATATATATATATATATATATATATATATATATATATATATATATATATAATTTTATTCAACCTTGTACTATGGACCAGCTTTGTAGTGTCTGAATGAAAGCCTATGTTATCTTATAGATATCGTATTATGAAGGGGCGGGGAGGGGGCGCTGTGCTGGTACAGGTAATAAATTAACGCTAGTACAAGATACAGAAAATAGTAACATAAAGAAGTAATAGTGGTACGAATCACGGAAAACGAATGCTTCCAGTACGAAAGGCACCTAAATAAAAATGTCCAGTACGCAAGCACGAAGAACCCCATTACCCCCTCAGTTACATGTGCTTTAAGCTCTATACACATTGTTTATGGATATTAATAGACAGTACCCATAATAACAATATTTCATATACCCGTGACAGTTTGCAGACTTCTTTGTAAAGTAACCATTACTTAGTGCAAAACAAGCAGCTTTTTTGTCGCGAACTCAGAAGAAAAAAAGCCACAAGGCGTTCGTTGCTCGCTTGATCCTCCACACCCCCAGGTCCCCAGTATGTGACATGTTCCATTCCAATAAAAGATGTTTCTCTCACAGTCTACACGGATGCTTTCTTTGGCTTTCTCCTATCTCATTAGCGCCCTATGGAACCTAGTGTCATTACAATTACTCAGCCACTGAGCGCTGTGATAAATTGCTGGTGGGTTCAATTTGTGACAAACAACAATCCCCTTGTCACGGTAGGTGCTACCCTGCTGTACTTATATATATATATATATATATATATATATATATATATATATATATATATATATATATATATATATATATATATATATATATATATATATATATATATATATATATATATATATATATATTTATATAAAACATACTATATGATATATATACAGTATAGTATATATATGAATATAACAATATGATACTTATTTCAAGCAAAAATGAAATCAATTATAATTTAATTATGCAAGAGAACTGGTTGATTTATCAAATTTGAGCAAATGTATATTAACAAAACTTGACAATGAAAAGTTTTTCATGTGTTTAAAAGAGGAATTTAGAGCAATGTGGAGTGAATAAACAGGTAATTCCCATGCAAGCAAATGAAATATCTTTTAACAGGAAACTATACCTTTTTGTGTTTGGTTAAGATTGTTACTATTATTGTTATTTTTACTATCATTATCATTTTCATTAAAGTGTGTGTGTCAACACACACTTTTCTTCTTCTTCTTCTTTCTTTCTTTCTTTCTTTCTTTCTTTCTTTCTTTCTTTCTTTCTTTCTTTCTTTCTTCTTTACCTCTGAATTTGTCTCACCCTTTTTTTCTGACACTATTATACATAGAAACTCCACACTTGGCATGATTGTAACTCCATAAAAGAAGTTGGGCCTTTTTATGCAGAGGAATGAAGATGTTTAAAATTATGCAGATTAGGGGCATTTGAAATTTTAAATCTTGAATATTTTCAAAAGTATAATAGATAGAAATGTCTTTCCAACTTTTACTGGAGGGTCATTGACACATGCAATGAATTTAAAACAAAAATTGTAGCAATTTAAATTATGCTAATTAGTGGCATTCGAAACTTTAATACTTGAATATCTTCAAAACTATTATAGACAGAGATGTCATTTCAACTTCTACAAGCGGTTATTGACCATTGTGCATGTAATGAATCTAAAACAAAGTTGTAGCAATTTAAATTATGCTAATTAGCAGCATTTGAAACTTTAAAACTTGAATATCTCCAAAACTACTATAGATAGAGATGTCATTTCAATTTCGAGGGGGTTATTGACCATTGCGAATGTAATGAATCTAAAACAAAAGTTGTAGCAATTTAAATTATGCTAATTAGCAGTATTCGAAATTTTCAATCTTGGTATATGAAACTTTAATACTGAATATCTTCAACACTATAATAGACAGAGATGTCATTTCAACTTCTATAAGGGGGTTGTTGACCATTGCGCACCTAATGAGTTAAAAACAAAAGTTGTAGCAATTTAAATCATGCTAAGTAGCACCATCAGAAATTTTAAATCTTGAATAACTTCAAAGCTATAATAGATACAGATGTAATTTCAACTTCTCCTGTGTTATGGACTAGTTATACGTCGCCATACCCATATGCTTTGAAGGCACACACACTTTGGTATGTAGCAAATCGTCTTTTCTAGTTATTTTTTATCATTGTTGTTGCAGAGTATACCGCTGCTGTCCTGTCAGCTTGTTTTACGACATGAGCTTCAAAATCACTGTCCAGCTGTTTCTCGAAACAGAGTGTGCGGACATAAAATATATGTAGATAAAGATGAATAACAATTGAACTGAAACACTGAAGTTGATTTCTCCGGTATCTTTATCTGTATGAAAACACCACTCCTTCAGCTAGTCAATAAATTTGTCATCAACGATGAAAATATAAAATTCTTGTCGATTTGGAAAGTCATAATGCAGGTATAATGCAGGACGTAGAACACAGTCGGTTAAACGAGCCATAAATGACGCATGTCTTTTCAGAGCGGTATTTGCAGAGTCGAAGATATTAATGTAAATGGCTGATAAATGTTCACGGCACACTGTGATAACATATCCTTGATATAACAGGTGTCAAAATGCAAAGAATAAGGGATTTTGGCCTTGGGATGTTAATATAATATAGGCGTGTGTGTGTGTGTGTGTGTGTGTGTGTGTGTGTGTGTGTGTGTGTGTGTGTGTGCAGGTCGGTAGGTAGGTAGATAGGTAGGCCTATGTACGTATGTACAGTTCACACATTTCGTTTTGATGTAAGTCTTGCACCGATCCCTTTAAAAATGTCACGTGGGTGGACAATTTTACACTTTCCCACGTAAGGACTCACAGAGAAGGCCCAGAATAACACACTCCCAAGAGATTAATTTTTTTCTCGGCGTTCTCCGCCTGGTATTTGCGCCCACAGTGCGCCGGGAAATGCTGTTGGTCCAGTCCATTAATATTTCAGCGTTAGCTGCCATTTTTTGCGGAAAAGTTATTTATTTTATATTTGAGGGTGAATTATCATTTTTTTAGAGTGAAATTCAAAAGTAACTGCGGTCACTCGTGATTTTCCCCACCAACTTACGATCCCTCGTGAGAGAAAAATACTAACTCATTCTCAGCTATGTAAGATTCTCTATATCTGAAACAGTAATTGATGCCATGACTCCGAGCACTGTTGTATTGGTCTGTCCGTGCAGCCTTGAAAGAAGCGCCATATTTGCTGCTGATACGTCAATGTATTCTTCCATGCCATAGTCACTTTCAGATGTAGTAGGCCTATCACATTAGATGGTCCTACCATAAAATACCGTTGCAATGGGTTTTTACCGTATAATAAAATGCACGTTGCCTCATTGACATGCATGAAGAGTGACTCACATATTCACATTTTTTTTCGTCAATCGGGTTGCCAACATGAGGGAAAGTAATGAAAGGCCTTTAGGATGAAAGGCTGATCTTAATAAGTATCGACCTATCTTGCACGTGCACAGGTGAATTACCTGTCACGTAATGATATAGAATGACGGGCATTTTTAGAAGTTGTTGACAACGAGCGCACGCTGGAACATACAGTGGACCTATTATACTGATTGACTTATCAAAAGACCCGCGTATTTCCTCCTCGTCCACTGATACACCATTCAGGTCACAATGATATGTACTTTGCTCTGATAACATTAATGCACCTGCGATCGAGAAAATCGAAATTTGATGAATCATTGGGACGATATGAAAGGGTAACGGAAGTACGGCCTTTAAGATTCATTCATTCATTCATTCATTCAGTGACAGTACATCATAGACAACACTGTCACTGAATAGTCCAGTTTTTAAAACCTAGACACAAAATACATTAAAAATAAAATTGCACAAACATCAAATATGACCACCGAGGACCCGATACGGCTGAATGTAAACATTTACAGATTTTCTGTGCTATAACGAAGTAATGCAAACACTAATTGTTTCATTACGAGTTACACAAATCCTTACATATTGATGTGACATCAATATCAGTTGACCGATGGAAGACTTCGCCATGTCTTGCTACTTTCCCTGGTGAACCAATGTTTATGTTCCCTTGCATAAAAATAGAACCTCTGTAAGCTAGTGAAGAGATTTGTGAATAACGATGGGGTGTGGCCTCATGATGATTTTGAAAGTCGTGATGAGTAGGAATACATTCCATCGCATGCTGTAAATTTACTCATGATATCCACCATGCTGCAGGTACGTTACACACACACATACATACATACACACACACATACACACACACACATATATATATATATATATATATATATATATATATATATATATATATATATATATATATATATATATATATATATATATATATATATATATGTCCCTCCCCCCCCCAAAAAAAATATCAGAAATATCAATTTTATAACCACTCGGCACGCCAATTCAACTCTTTAGTGTGTAATACTAATGTAAATGAATCTATAACATCCCTGACTTGAGACAGGTGTCTACTGCGCAATTCTCTCCCCTCTAAATAGAATCAGAAAATTGGCAAGCCTAAATAACATACATCCTGTCACTTTTAACTGGAAGGGTCCGCTGAGTTTTTTATGCTAAGCTGACACTAGGCTATTTCATTATTTGACAATAGCTTCTTTTATTATCGGACCATCAGTTCCTGTATTATTTGATAACAGGTTCCTACATCAACCCTAAGTTTCTGTATCATTTGGTTGTTAGTTCCTGTATTATCTGACAGTGGGTTCCTGCATTACTGGACAGAAGCGTCCTTTATTATTTGACGGTAGGCCCCTGCATGGTTTAACAATATGTTCCCGTATTATTGGCGGAGGGCATCTGTATTATTTAACAGCTCCAGTGTTACTTGACAGGATCTGAAGGTTTCTTTACTATTTTTCAGTAACTCACGCTGTTAGTTTCTCGCATTTTTTTATTGTTCTATGCGTGAAGTACAAATGTACGGAAGTCTAATGAGACCAGCAAAATTATTTTGAAAACTCGTTATTAAGACTTTTTTCCTTTTTCTCGTAATAACGAGTTTTTAAAACCCAAGATTACGATTTTATTTATCGTGACTACGATTTTTTTCTCGTATGAGTTCTTTCTTTCTCGTAATAACGAGTTTTTAAAACTCGAAATTAAGAGTTTTTCTCTCGTAATTACTAGTTTTTACTCTTTTTAAATCTTGTAATTGCGAACTTTTTCTCGTGATAACGAGTTTTGTGACTATCAAAAGTCAATTTACCTTTAACCAGGGAAGAATTTAACAATGTTAATAATGATCAATGGATATGTGTCAATTCTTTATCAGACATATTTTCACAAATCACGTTGATGACAAGAATGATTATCTCACATATCTCTCTGAGCTTTTCACAAGGTTTCGATTTCTTGAAATTTAATAATACACTTTTATCACTATTTCAAAAGAATATTGATGAAAATGACTATCCTCTCTTTGAATGTGATCCTGATAACTATTTTCCCGAACGCTGAGGCAAAATTTTCCTTGTCAGTCCATATCACCTTGAAGATTCTTTCAACAGAAGTATTGATGGAAAGCCTGAATTATCAACATTCTTTAAATTGTCGCACCTAAATATCCAGATTATGCCAGCAAATATGGAGAATTACGAGGTTTTTTTAGATAATCCTCGACCTGATTTTGAAATGATAGGCATGTGTGAAACTTGGTTGTTGCCCGATAACTTATATTTTTACAAGCCAGCAGGTTATAACCATGTGAGGCACGCAGGTACGATCTGACCGTAAAGGCGGAGGCGTTTTGATCATGATCAAGGACAACATTAAGTTTATCGAAAGGACAGACTTATCCATGAATTAATCATGGTGTGAGGTTATTTTTGTTGAAGTAGAAAAGGATATGACTAATTTCGGGAAACAAATGTTCCCATTGATGAATTTTATAGACAATCAAACACTGATATACATCGATTTCTTGAGACGATGAAAAGATTACTTGAAAACATAGAAGCGGCAAATAATATTTGCTTTTTTATGGGTGATTACAACATTAATTTGTTAAAACAGGAGAACCATGTACCAACAATGGATTTTCTTGAAATGATGCTATCTAGTTCCCTCTTACCTATCATTGATAGACAAACACACAGTATCCGAGCATACAGCAACTTTAATTATGTCTGTGTGCCAACACAGACATACTGTTTTTCTAGGAATTCTTTATTTCTTTCTTTCTTTCATTCTTTCTTTTTCTTTCTTTCTTTCTTTCTTTCTTTCTTTCTTTCTTTCTTTCTTTCTTTCTCTTTCTTTCATTCTTTCTTTACAGGCAAATTTGTGCGACATTTCATTTGAAAAGTATTATACATAGAAACTCCAAACTTGGCATGATTATACTTCCATACACGAAGCCTGGACTTTTTGTAAAGAGGTTCAACAGTTTTGAAAATTATGCAAATTAGGGCCATTTGAAAATTTAAATCTTGAATATCTCCAAAAATATTATAGGTACAGGTAAATAATCCAACTTCGATTAATATGTTGGTAACACTGCTCATTTTTGTAATTTACATGTGACCTCTAAAGGCCAAAGGTCAATGTCATTTTCACATTTGAAATTTTCATCTAGCCATAACTCGGTCAATTTCCATCCAATTTTAACCAAGTTGGACCCAACCTGTAGGTATTACAACACTGCATATTTAGCCATAATGGAATGTGAAGTACCAAAGACTTTGAAGGTTGTATCAGTCAAGATTCTGGGGTCCGCTTTGGTAATTGATACTTTTAGCCCAGATAAGAGAGCCTGGGTTTGATATCAGGCTACGGGCAGCATGCTTGTCTGTATGTGTGTCCCTCGAGTAGCACACAGAATGCCGTGTGTGATTGCTTTTGCCATGTTCACACAAGACAGACAAGGTGTAACTTAGAAAATTGGAACAACACATAATTAATTAATAGGGTGAGACATAACAGATTCAACTGAAAGCCACAGGAAGCTGTAGTTTTCATTGCAGTGAGGTTTCCAGGTTAGGAACCGTACAAGCACACCACCACACTCCTCTGCCACAGGCACCCAGGTCAGTGTTCAATGTAAACAAAGCATGCACAAATATGAATAGACTGACGTCTACAAGTTGTATCATGCTCAGAAGACTACTTGGTACATGAGAACAAAATGGAAAAGAATGATGACATAGACTGTGGTAGTTTAAATATCATTACATACTATCAAAATCTTGGTCTTTCTTTCTTTCTTTCTTTCTTTCTTTCTTTCTTTCTTTCTTTCTTTCTTTCTTTCTTTCTTTCTTTCTTTCTTTCTTTCTTTCTTATTTTCTTTCTTTCTTTTGCTGTCTTTCTTTACAGGCAAATTTGTCCGACATTTTATTTAAAAAGTATTACATGTAGAAACTCCAAACTTTGCACAATTATACTTCTACAGATGAAGTCTGGCCCTTTTGTAATGAGAGGTTATGCTTTTCAAAATTACGCAAATGAGGGCTAATTAAAGTTTAAAATCTTCAATATCTTATATACTATAGTAGATGTGGTTCCGAGTACATAGGAGTTTGATCATAGCAAGGTAAAGGCCATCTCAAATGTCAAGGTCATGTCAAGGTCAAAGGTCATGTCAACGTCAAAGGTCAGTTTTAGGCCAAAATGTCATTTTTGAGGTTAAGGTTCACTTCAGGTAGAGGTCATCTTGAGGTCAAAGGCCACTTTCGATAATATTTACAACTTTTGAAGGCACACAGACAGATTTGCTTTGAAGCAAATCTTCTTTCCTAGTTGATAACAGATTTACTGAAGCTCTGCATTTATAAGCAAAACGTCACGTATTTAGCTAATTCATCAATTGCCACGTTCATATTTATTCATTATTATGTGGGTTGTCTTTGCTGAATATTTAGCTTAGACAAGGAGCCGCGACTGAGAGAGACATGTACGGGTAAAAGGCTCCAAAACATGTTGAGTAGTTACCCGCTGAAAACCCTTTAATTTATCATTTGGGCTAATACAGCCTACGTCAAAATTTTACAGAGGAACGTGTGCAATATGGACAATAGTACTTCTATGTATATAGGTTAGACAGGGACCGGTTAGCTTATGGAGAGTAAAGAGTTCCGACTGCGGAATAGGGTTATGACTACTAGGAAGTGGTTTTGGACAAAACGACACAAATACAATTTACCAATGCACATGGAAATGATATTAATTTTGAAAGTGGTATACAGTATAATGGTGTCTCTGACCGTTTTCCAATATTTCATATGTCTGCAGTTGCTCAACCCAATAAAAGTTAACAAACTACAAATAACGAAAAGGTTGATCAACCAGAATTCTAAAGACCCATTAACATAATAATTATCATGCATTAACTGGAATGAGGTCTACGGACAAGATAATGCTCAAAATGCATGTGCCATCCCTTACAACAAAGTAGCTTATGTACATGAAACATGTATCCCAAAGGTCACCTTTAATGTATTTGGCAAAAGAAATAAACCTTGGATTACATATGCCATACGCACAGCACTGGTCAGAGAAAAATACTAAACATAAAAACAAATAAAGAACAAAACAAATAGTGGTACATATGTTTAAGTAGCATCACCATATCAGTGTCTGATATTGTTATGTAACTTTACTGAGTGTCCATTACGCCGCTACCGTAGTTATAGTAATTTTCGCGCGTGTTTAATTTCACACAAACTCAATTTGTCTAAATTACAAAATGTTGGCGCATTTTAATTTCGCGCAATGCCATACAATGTAGTGAAATACAATGCAACTTATTTTCGTGTATTTTAATTTCACGCTTTGATTAGTAGCACGAAAAGCGCGAAATTAAAACGAGCACGAAAACTTCTTGAACTCCAGTAGTCCTGAAGCATATTGTTCATCTCGCACTTTACACAAGTCACGGATCATCCCTGCAAGGGACTTGGTTAGAACTGAAAAAAACCCAGCTCGGTCCTTTTCAGTAGCTGATATACTCTACCTAGGTCATAAACCTGTCTCCAATTATGTTTAGGCCAGATGAAATGACGGTTACTGATTTACCAGCAGCGGACCTGGGACCATGGTATACTAATTGGGCAGAAGTGTTCAAACTCTACTTTTACTTTTTAGACACTCATGAATAAATTTGATGAAGCCTTTCTGTCTTTGAATTTCAATCAACAGAACCTCACTGATAAGTGGCAGTAGAAGACAATGGGTTCTACTGGGTAATTACCAAAAGTACCGAATTGCCTGCCACCATGTGTTATAAACTCTTTCGATTTGCTTCGATGAAAAGTCCTGCAGTTGTGAACCATAAAATGACATATCTTACACATGAAATAGCTTGTATCGGGATGATGAAAATATATTTCTAAACTGTGGCCTATAAAAATGAATTAACTCATCTCTTACGATAATCCCGAAAAGAATTTTTCTAAATTGTATGCAGAAAATACAAATAACTTGAAAAAAGTCACGAGACATGATTTATCAGCTGATAAACTAAAACAAACAAAAATCAGTAATGATAAATTAATTGACGATGGTAGAACTCAGAGCGAATCTAAAATAAAACTAGCAGACAGTTTTCGAAAATGTAGGAACATCTTTAGCCAATAAGATTCTACAACAACATGACACATTTGATAAATAGTTGAAAGAAAACTGCTACAACTCATTATTCTTGCACCCAGCGGCAAAAAATGAAAACATAACAAACATTAAGACAGTTGAAAACTCCAGCCCGGGCTATGATGAGATGAGAACTGACATTATCAAATATCTTTGCGATAAATTGAAAGGACCTCTTAGAGGTATCTTTAACTGTTCTTTAAAAACAGTAATAGCACCTATTGAATAAAAAACCTCTAAAATAATCCCTTTATACAAATCGGATGATCCTTCTGCATTTACCAACTGCAGGCCAATATCATTATGGTTTGTCTTTGCAAAAGTCACGGAGAAACCTTTGTACACCAGACCCGTTACCTTTCTCAGCAAGCATAAGATTCTATATGAGTTACAATTTGGGTTTCAAAAGCAACACTCAACTGAAATGGCCTTAGCAACATTCTTAGACAAGGTAACCACTACACTTGAAAAATACAATTTGGTATTTTCTTAGATCTATCTAAAGCTTTTGATACCATTAGTTACGAAATATTACTTAGAAAATAGAATTTTATGGAATTCGGGGCACAGCACTTGATTGGTTTAAAAGTTATCTCACAGAAAGACAATACTTTGTACAGTTTAGAGATATGGTATCCGAAACTGTGAAAAAAAGTGTGTTGTACCTCAGGGATCAATTCTGGGACCATCACTGTTCTTATTTTACATCAATAACCTACCTCAGGTATCAGAAAACACTTATTGTACTCTATTTGCCGATGACACAAATATAATCTTCTCGCATGGAAATATTAATATTCTTTAAGATATTGTTAACACTGAAATAAAAAAGTAGACACTTGGTTCAAACTTAAAAACATATCTTGGAATTGCAAAAGATTAATTGCGTTATATTTCATCAGAGAAACAAGAAAGTTCCTACAGACCGCTTAAATATCAAAATGGTGACAGCATCGAAATAGTACCGAATACCAAATTTTTAGGAGTTATAATTGATGATAAAATCAGCTGGACAAATCACATTGTTGACATATCATCTAAACTGTCCAAACTGGCTGGTACATTTATCAAAGTTCGACAATATTTACCCAGGACCAATTTGGGTAAGTTTTCTCTACGCTTTCAAGGAATTCAGCTTTGGGACATGTTGCTTCTGGAAAATATCTCTCAAACAGTATTTACCAAGTAAACAGTCCGTTAATGTTATGTCTTCTTTGTATAGTATCTCAGTTAATTTGTACATTGTGTTGTATGACATTTTATAGTCAATTACTAAATGTAAACGATGTACATTTTGTTACATTGTATATAGTTTTATATTCAATCAATTAAGTTGAAATGGCTACTATGAGGGTCAGAAATTCATTCCGGGGATTATTTAGACAGTTTGCGACAATTTTGATATTTATATCAAGGTGCTTGCTGCTACGATAACTTATTTGTATATATTTCGCAAGTTTTGGTGAGCTTGACCTGCAGACTTGTGTTATATATTGGTGCACAAATGTGAAGCATGTTGACCTTACTTGTCATGTAAAATTATTAACATGAAACAAAATAAACGTTTTAACATATCAAAATAAATTTATTTGTTTTAATCACATTTTAAACATTTTGCAAAAATAACTTCATGAAATATGCAGCGAACCAGTTCTTAATGTTTTCCATAATGGCGAAAAAAGACAAAGTCTCATCAGTTCAGTCTGCAGGCTTTATCATCAATACCGTACCAATTTCGGATTTGTGACCCGCTTGGCACCCTGTTAATATAATTGTCGTAGATTTGGCAAGTTGGCTTTTGATAATAGAAAAACTCGTAATTGCGAGAAAAAACTCGTAATTACAAGCAAAACTCATAATTTCATGTTTGAAAAACCAATGATTACGAGAAAAACTCCGAGCTTGAAAAACTCGTTATTACCGGAAAAAAAATCGTAATTAGAAGAAAAAAAAGTAATTTCGGGTATTAAAAACTCTTTATTACGAGAAAAACTCTGAATATTGAGTTTTCAAAAATCGTATTTACGAGTTTGAAAACTCGTTTTTATGCTATACTATTTTGCTTTTGGTAGTTTAATTTATTTTCCGTAAAGTTACTGTATACTGGCTACTGTGCTACTTCCCAGCTGGTTACTGGTTTTATTTGTCGTTAAAGTATTGTTATTTGCTATGATGTAGTTTCACTATTTTTTGTCGGTGAGTTACTTTATTATTCACTTCGTCATTTGCCACCGAGTTACTATTTTACAGTACGTTACTTGGGTTTCTCACTGAGGCAATCTACGGGCATAATATAAGGCGGTAAAAGACAACGATGTACCGGCAGTAAAATACCAATGGATTGTTCAAATCTCAATACGAATTTGATAGTCTGTATGTTTAGCTATTTATGTAATATTATAATTTATCCAGTTTCGTGTTTGTGTATTTATTTACATTTATAAGCTAATTTGTCTGTAACGCAGTCGTAAATCTACGTTAATTCTTGGATTCCAATTGGTGTCAATCTTTATAGTGTTTACTTCGGAGAACAAGATATATATTAAACATACCCTTCATGCTTTAAAGGAAAATGTTCCGTTCTCAAACCGAACAATACTGGACCACAAAAACATCCATATAAAATTTATGTGACACAAACAGAAACAGCGTCGACATAGTTCGCCCTTTTGTTTGAAAATAAGCACGTTTACTGGTGTTTTATCATGTAATGCTAACGTGTATGCATCCATACACATGCCTTATATATATATATATATATATATATATATATATATATATATATATATATATATATATATATATATATATATATATATATATATATATATATATATATATATATATATATATATATATATATATATATGAAAGCATCATGTTCTTTGTACCTTTCCATGTCAGGACACGGTGGACATGCAGCTCAGCTCCAGCTAGCTCTATGCCTGTTTGGCCCGCAAAATATGCCTGTCAGTTTTGTTGAAAGGATGCATTAGAATCTGTGGACAATAGATCTTTCTCGCTTCAAAAGCATAAAAGCACACTGGAAGCATGTTACACATTGCACTTTTGCCATGAATGAATGAATAAAATGTCAGGAAGACAAAAATATATTTTTATACCTTCCAATGAAATAAATCTGTTTGATGTGAATCAGTACATGTAGAGGGCACCACTTTTTAACAGCGATCCCAGCTCCATCTATTTCAAATTACTCAGGAACCTTTCAGATGGTATCCTTGACCTTCTGGGATTTTCGGTGTCCCAGAAACCATTTTTTAGACAAGCTTTGGTAGTCCTTTTGGTTTCCTTAACATTCAAAGGACAGAAATTTCGAGATATATGATACCTTTGTTGCTGATTTTCTGAAAGCAAGAAACTCGGTATGAAGCAATTACAACGACTGAGTACCTCAAACACTTCTTGGAATCCACCGGTTTGCGTCTTTTTTCTTGGAATTTCCTCACTCTGTTGACCTTTTTATCCTGTATAATAGAGCCGTGTCACTACAGGAGTTCTGTATGCATGTTCAAAGGTGGACGTTCTGAGAGTGTACATGCGTTTTAAGAGCTCTCTTTGTTTCGTCCATGAAAATATGATTGGTTTATTCATTAGATTACGTCACAAACCCCATAATGGAGCATTCTGGGACCAATGGTATACCGTACGGTCAGACGCCAGGTAGGTGGATCATATACCAGAATCATCATGGAAACCCTGTCTTGAAAGATATGTTTGTCAGACTAGAATAACGTCATTACTGTCAGATTCCCCAACTGACTAAAGTACAGATTATTTTGATAGAAGGGTAGTGCGCATTCACAATGTACCTTTAAAGATGGCTAAAGAATCTAAGAAAACAACATAGACTTCTGGTTGAGGCATGAAGTGTTTACGTATTGGAGAAGGATGGTGACTTGACAAAGTTTTCTCATATTTAACCGGGATAGGGCGCATTCTCTGTCGGAATTAAAACTGGTGGTGGCAGGGTGGAAGAATAATTGAGGTCAAATATTGTCCATACGAAGTTATCAGTGACCAGAAAGAAATTCCATGGGGTCAGGGTCTTTACTTAAAGTCCAACCAAAAAAGTGACTTCATTTTTAGGCCAAGTGTCATAGAAACATGCATCTCCGATATTTGAAACCTACATACTCTATCGACAACAAGTTTTGCAGAATCTGTCTGACCAAAGATGGAACTAAAAATTCAAAGTTGTTGTATAAGCACAGCCGTTTTTTGGTAAAAAGGGCCTTTGTGATTTCTGAAAATTCTCGAAAAATGTTTAAGATAAAATAATCAAATTTATTGTATTACAATTTCAACACTTGTATCCACAAAGGCGTATCAGGGATATTTCATAACTGTATCTGTTCCTTTACAAAAGTAATACAAAAGGTTGAAAAATGTTTTTTTTTTTTTGTGAAACTTATGAAGTTTGAAGATTCTTCTTTTTTTGATACGCATTCGGAAAAGAAGAACTGATCCTTTCTGATAAACTCCATGATACTTTTTTGCTCAAAAGCATTTCAAAGAGTTAGCGAGTCTTTACTTGATTAAAATCAGAAAAAAATGGTTTTTGGAGAAATATATGTCCATGAAACGGACATTTTAGAGCAGATATCTGTTGTCAGTAATCAAGATCGAAAGGTTAAGACGGTTTATTGACTACCATGTTAAAATGGTATGCGCACGCATGTTCGTCTGGGATCAATGTTGAGATTGAAACATTTGGGTTTTTTCTAACTTGGATCAACCTCGATATTCTATAGTCTATCAACCTTGCTCTGCGGAAATGCATTTTGTGAATATTACAACCATGGATTGTCATGTGCACATATATCCAATGCATAACTTTTTCTCATCAATTTACCTTACTTCCGAGGCATATGTGGTAACTATATGCACTTTGTATTTCTTTTCAGTCGCATTTTGGGGGCATTTCTGCGGCCGCAAGCAAAACTTTGCGCAATCCGTATCGTCCAAGAAATTATAAGTGGGCGTGCTCAAATATGATTGACAGGTAGTCTTAAAATGCCGGCAAGGTTCGTATGTAGGCCGCAAAAACGAGACAAACTATGGTTACAGAAATAAATACAAACCACACTGCAAGCAAATTTCTTTCAAGAGTAAGGTAAACTGCTCGGATTTGGCTATGTATGATATACATGGTCATTTTGCCCGCTATTTACGTAAGATTTGCAAAATCCTCTTCCGTAACTCAGGGTTGACAGACTATAGTTAACCCTTTCCTGGTCAGAATAAGACTGAGTCAATAGCTTTCTTGACGCCAGTTGGGCGCACTGCCGGTTTGTTGGTCATTGTTTTCAGCAACAGTGCCAGCCAACGTCATACTGTGATCCCAGCCATCTTTGCTAAACGGGATTGTCACAGTCCTGTGCGTGTACATGATCACTGCAGTTGACTGGAAACTACCGTCCCATTTCAGTATTACCTGTTTTGTCAAAGATCATTGAACGACATGTGCACACCCATCTATACAACTATGTCCGTCCTTTAATCCTCGAGTCTCAATCAGGATTCCTACCAAAACACTCATGTGAGACTGCTTTGTGCAAATGGTTAACTCTTGGTCCCACGCCAAGGACAATGATTTTATGGACGGAGTGATATTTGTTGATCTTAGAAAGGCATTTGACTTGGTGAGTCATCGACATCTCCTCCACAAGCTGGATCTCTATCGATGTAACCCAGCTGCCCTCTCTTGGTTTAAGTCCTATCTTGCAGAGAGAAAACAATCCGTTCAGTTCAAATCATCATCTTCAGACAAATTAAACATCAAATCAGGAGTCCCTCAAGGTAGTATCCTTGGTCCATTATCATTCATTATCTTCATGAATGATTTACCCCTTCATCTGGAAAACCAAATTAACATGTATGCCGATGACTCATCAATCCATGTCTGTGGAAAGTCAGTAGAAGAGATACAGGAAAATTTGAATATTGACCTACAACGGTTACATGGTTGGAGTCATGTAAACAAAATGGCTATCAACACTGACAAGACAAAGTCTATGCTTATCACCACTAACCAAAAAACGGAGAAATTTACATACACCAAACCTCAACTGCTATCTAAATGGAAAGACTCTGGAAAATGTCACATGTGAAAAGTTACTTGGGGTGAAAGTAGACCAAGCATTGTCTTGGAAAGACCACTGTCATAAGGTGTACAAGTCTGTGTGTGGCAATATTGCTCTTTTTAGGAGAATTAAGTGTTTCCTACCTCCCTCAGCACGCAAAACTTTTTATAATGCTTACATTTTACCACATTTTGATTATTGCAGTACAGTATGGGATGGATGTTGTGACATGCAGAAGCTCGTTAAACTCCAAAAGCGCTTTATCAGATTAATGACAGATGCTGACTATAGAGTTCCCACTGCTGCCTTCTTCCAAAATCTCGGTATCATGCCTCTATTAGATCGTTTTCGATACAGAAAGGCCCTAATGGTATACAAAAGTTTAAATGGAAATGCCCCTAAATATATGACTGACATGTTTGTTTATGTAAAGGATGCACACAATAGAACAACTCGTTCCGCAGAAAGTGGCCTCCTCCAAATTCCTCGCGCTAACAAGGCAGCATACCGCAACTCTATAGCGGTATCTGGTGCTAAAGTATACAATTCACTCTCACGTGATATCAGAGAAAAGCCAACATCTTTTGCCTTTAAATCTGCTTTTATGAGATCTTTTTATGGGAAATGAAGTTTTTAGCTTTTAACAGTCATTACTGTAATTTGTATAAATTGTAAGAGACCATCGGGTGCCTATTTGCATTTTAATCTTAGCCAGCTATTCCTGGGGGTCCCCCTATATAAACCCACATCCTTATTGGCATGTATCTTCTTGTATTTATATTTATTGTGTGTATTTTATTGTATGTATTTTACTGTACTTGTATTTATTGGAGGGCCCTGAGGAAGATAAACAATTTGTTTATCAGGTTACCCTCGTAAAATAAAGTTTATCTATCTATCTATCTATCTATCTATCTATCTATCTATCTATCTATCTATCTATCTATCTATCTATCTATCTATCTATCTATCTATCTATCTATCTATCTATCTATCTATCTATCTATCTATCTATCTATCTATCTATCTATCTATCTATCTATCTACGGTTGCAGTCATTAGAAACTCGGAATGTTCACAGCTTCTTGGGTTAGATTCCTTCCTTGAATGGCACACGGGATTGTCACAGTCCTGTGCGTGTACATGTTTGTTGTTTTGTTGGTCAATGTATGAGACCTAATGTACCACTAAGCATCCTTGTGCTGTCTTGCAGAAGTGAAGTACATGGTGCATAAGACTACAAAAGAGTTCAAAGTCAACTCTTTGAGCCGTATTTTGATATCATTTTTTCACTTAATATTCTTTTTTCTGTTCGACGTTAAGAGTTTTTTTTTTATTTCGAGAAATCAATAAGTGTGAAGGTTTATCACTATTCCAGATTTTTAAAATTGAAATATTACAGTCTTGACAACAAGGTATTTCCTGAACAAAAGAATATGTGAATAGTTCATACAAGAGGACTATGTTCTGCTGACCTTGGCTTCACAGACTGAAGTGGTCATGTGACCTTCGGAATAATATCAAGATCTATAAGCCAAATGCCCAATATATCAGATTTGCTGCTGTGCCTGTGGTAATAATTCTAACTTGTACATGCACAATGATCGATAAATGTTAGTTTCGATTATAAGTTCATAATCAGGAAATGCCTGTACCACCATGTAATGAACGAACCTAGCGGAGATTGAGTCCATATAACTTCGCGTCAACTTTAAAGAGAATCTAACAGGCATCTGAGAAGATTCCAGTTTGACACTACATAACAGTATCAAACTGGAATCTTCTCAGATGCTTCTGTTTGATGTATCGAGGGCTGCCAGTATATCAGTGGGTTTTTATACAACCCGTTGGAAGGTTTTAGCTGCTTCTGTCTTTCTAATAGTTCCGTATTTCGCTTTTATTTCTCTGAAACTTTTAAAATAGCTTCAGCCTGTTTATAGCTTTAATTCTGAAGCTCAAAGGATTCTTTACTGTCTGTCAGGGCTTCCTTTCAGAGGTTTACAGGCACCAAGAACCTAGAAAAGATATTGAAGGATTTTTGTGCTTTTAAGCCATAAGGCTTTTTTGCTGTCATTGCGTACACATATATGGCAGTATGGTCAGTCTAATGTTAGTTAACGATACGTCTGTATTGGTTTTAAATTCATGTAATATTAGATAAAAGTATGAAGTAATTTTACTTTTTTGCACATGTGTATAATAGAAATTATCATGATTTTGTACAGCTTTTGAATTGTTGGGGCCTGCTTTATTACGATGTCTTGTTCACACGCCCAAATATTACAAATATTTGCTATTTTTGTACGAGTCCTGCTTGACAGCTTCGATGATTTCGTTGGAATTTTAGCAAGACATAATGAAGGAAGCTGCATTGAAAAGCATTCAAAAAGCAATTTTTAGCCTCCAAAAAGAAAAGTTTTTACCTTTGTCACAGAACATTCAAAATTTAAATGCTACCCACTACAAAACAATTTTGAAAGCGACGTTCTTTTGTGTGTTGAAGCAAAACGACAGGCGTACTCATGATAGTATGTTGACAAGAAAAAAAGCGAATAGAACTATATTCCAGGAAACATGGTTTCCAAAAAGCTTGCACGGAAAGCCAAATGAGAATCCGTGATGAAGCCATCCAGAGTTTAGTATGGGTAGCATTGTGCATGCCTGCTTCAGTTTTCATCTCATGAACAACCAGATCGCCTCAGAGAAAATGGAGCGACAACCTATAGCTGGAACCTGGTTGCAGTATGGTCATGCTGCGTTTAAATTTGCATGGTGATTACCCGCTTATGTTGGATGCCACCAAACCACAGGACAACACAAAGGAATACGAGCTTTGCTCTTGATGAGCGGATTCTGTTTCAAACATGCGATTTTGGCCCATCAAAAGACGTTCTTCAGATATGTATATTTGTTAAATATTCTAATCCACTTCTATGAATCTTAATGTAAAATATCAGTCTCGGGTGTCAATTAAAGACGAATTTCAAACCATTAGGAGCAAGCGGATTTGTTGGAAGTTAATGTTGAATAAAACAAGAGAGGCTTATAAATCTACATATGCTCTTGCAGTAATAGCAATGTGTAGAGCCTTATAAATCTACATATGCCCTTGCAGTAATAGCAATGTAATGTGTAGAGCCTTATAAATCTACATATACTCTTGCAGTAATACCAATGTGTAGAGTCTTAAAAATGTACATATGCTCTTGCAGTAATAGCAATGTGTCACTCTGGGTTCAAGTGATACACGGCCCATTCGTTATTAATGTAACACTTCTATAGCTAATGCCGACTTCTGTAGCAGTTGTCCCTGTCTCATTTTGGCAACATCTCTTACCGTAATGCTCATTGCCTTGTTCAATATCGCTCACATTACAGTAAGGCAAGATATTACTTTATCATGTATTGACTTCATTGAATACTGAAAGTATCTCAAATTTCAAGTCTTGAATATCTTCACATCTATAACAGGGTAAAGTGTAATTAAACTGCTACTGTTATGTATATGCAGTATGGTGCATCTGATTTTTGAGAGTTGTTGATGGGAGTTTTTACCCATTTGCTGGGAGACAAAAGCATTTCAAAGCAGACAATCAATTGTACTTTGGTAATAAGTTGTCCAGGAGACAGGTTGTGACTGTGCAGGCTAATTTATTATGAACAAAAAATGGTTGCATTACAGCATGGAGGTAGATAACAGTAACAATCTTGTGCATGTGTGTGGGTGGGGGTGGGAGGCATGTGGGATGCGTATTGTGGAGCGACTGCTGGGTGTCCATCGAATTTAACATAAATTGAAATTAATCAGTTTTTGTTTGCATGGCATAGGGGTTGTCCATGAAACAAACCCAGGCTAGGGATGGCACCTCTATCTACAATAGTTTTGAAAATATGGAAGGTTTAAATTTTTATTTGAATTGCCCGTAATCTGACTAATTTTGCAAATGTCAAATTATTCCAAATCAGAGGACTTATTTCAGTTATAGGACTATGGCTATGCAACTGTTTTGATTTCTAGCTATAGCTGTCTCCGAGAAAAGCTGCAGGCAAGGCATTGCAGTGGGAAGAAAAGAAGGAAAGAAAGAAAGAACTTTGAGAAAAAATGTTGTACATTACGGGGTCTGGGTGGTTTTCTCCAGGGTTGAGAACTGTATAGATCTCCGTGATTTCTGTCAATGTCTTTATTTATTTGAAGAATTTAACATCATTTGCCAACAACATTATGATGGATTCGACAAATTTAGGTATGTTACTAACAAACATGATAAAGAGCACTAGCTCTAAGGCACTACCCTGAGATTTGCCGTTTGTCACATCTGGCCAAACGACGGCGTTCCACAATATTTGAAATATACTCGCTTTGATTTTTCTACCAGAATTGAAGTAATCTAATAATCTATTTGAGATCTTTTGCAGTGATACCGTAACTTTCCATTTGTCTGACATGTGTTTATGTGGAATTGTATCAAATGCCTTTTTAAGGTCAAATACGGATCATCTTTACTGTGACATTTGTTCATCCAGCTCAACCATATTTACATAGGAACAGTTACTGTAGATCTGCCTTTGGAAAAACCCATGTTGGTAATATGTGAACAAATTGTTCTCTTGTGTATGTATTATAATTTATATATTTCTGTTGTGATTTCTTTCATGGTTTTACATGCAACGGATGTTAAAATGATTGCTCTGTAATTGTTTGATACTCCTTTGACCTGTTTAGAGATGAGTGTAACATACCCGAGCTTCCAATCGTTCGGTACTTTGCCCTCCTGTTGGCTCTCTACCAGAACGGGATTACTTGCGAGACTTCACCTTTCATTGTGGTTCACCCAGTACAGGTTTTGCCTGAGAATCAGATTGCTTAGAGGGCGTCATTTGCTCTACCCCTCTTCGTTAAGCAAGCAAGTGCATGGAAACAAATAGCTAAAAGGTGAATTGGATAAAGCATGTTTGTATACGGAATACTTGCACCTGATATATCATAGGCAAAGTAGAAAAGAGAAGACCAGAGCAGACCAGAGCAGACCGCGTCTTAAGGTTTAGTAAAGTGCCATCTACGGTGGCGTTCAACACTAATTATGAAAGACTTGACAACATGTTTAGAAATATATGGTCTAATGTTTCAAGGTCCTTATGTAGGAAGGCGATTAAAAGTTCATCATACAAGTGATCATAATAAATTGCGCATGTTTTGCCCGGCTGGTTCATTATATCTTAATCTCCAATGCGGCTGAATGTGGAAATCGGTTGATGTTGGTTCGATTATGGTATTTACACCAATCAGCAGGGGGATAAGGACTACACTTAAGGTATTATGGTTCTTGTAATTTCTTACTTCTGCTGTTATTGTCAGATGAGGGGATAATTGATGCTTCCAATAAAAAAAGCAGTGGTCGTCTAGTTTCATTACATGTGCAGCATAAAATGTTTTAATTTTTAAAGTATTCGTGCCATCTTATCAACATTTCTATTCTGTTTTTTATTTCGCATATAGGGGGTCGCGGCAGCTTGCCATAGATTAAAAGCTCGAAGAACATGAAGCCCTAAGATTTTGGTATGTTGCAGGGCTCAAACAGAAAAACCAAATTTGCATCTAATTTGTAAAGTGCCCAGGAAGGAAACATAACATTTTTCGCTCGAAGTTTCTGCTTTTAACATGTCAATGTCCAGAAACACAAAGCGCATATTGGACCACATTGTATTGAGAAACGCTACTGTAGCGCCACCTGATATCATACTTGAATTTGCGCACAATGACAGGTTATCAGTCAGCATACAAAGATACAACATTGTCTGAGGATGGACATTGACGTTATTTAAGTTAGGATTGTAATGGTGGTATGTTTTGCAATAATACTTATTATAACAGGGGGTATTCACACATGCATATTTGACGCCAATGGCCTTTATGCTGCCAACAGACTTCCTTTTTTTTTATCGGCCGGTGGGCAGGTAGGTATTAGCACAATAGACCGACCCAGGCGAAGCAACGGGTCCGTATGTAAAAAGTCTGATCTTCTCCTTCCGAATGGCCAAATGACTTTGACCTACAACAGCAAGGGATCACTTAAAGTTTTGAAAAAAAAACACCTCTGCAGTCATAGAACCCGATATAATTAAAAGTCAGTTTGGAGAAATAGGTCAAAGAAAAGAGAAAGAGGTCAAACACACACATCAGGTATAGATCAAACACACGAATCACCTAGAGGTCAAACACACCCGTCAGGTATCGGTCAAGCACACCCATCACGTATAGGTCAAACACACCCATCAGGTATAGGTCAAACACACCCATCATTTATAGGTCAAACACACCTATCACGTAGAGGTCAAACACATGCATCATGTGTAGGCCAAACACACCCACCACATAGACGTCACACACCCATCACGTATAGGTCAAACACACCAATCACATATAGGCCAAACACCCATCATGTAAAGGTCAAACACACCTATCACGTCGAGGTCAAACACACCCATCATGTATAGGCCAAACACACCCATCAAATATAGGTCAAACACACCCATCACGTAGATGTCAAACACACCCATCATGTATAGGTCAAACACACCTGTCACGTAGAGGTCAAACACACCCATTACATGTAGGTCAAACACACCGATCACGTATAGGCCAAACACACCTGTCACATAGAGGTCAAACACACCCATCATGTATAGGCCAAACACACCCATCACATATAGGTCAAACATACCCATCACAGATAGGTCAAACACACCGATCATGTATAGGCCAAACACACCTATCACGTAGAGGTCAAACACACCAATCAGGTGGAGGTTCAACACACTCATCACGTATACGTCAAACACACCCATCACGTGTAGGTCCAACACACCCATAAGGTATAGGTCAAACACACCCATCAAGTATAGGTCAAACACACCCATCACATAGAGGTCAAACACACCCATCACGTATGGGTCAAGCACAACCATCAGGTATAGGTAAAACACACCTATCATTTACAGGTCAAACACACCTATCACGTACAGGTCAAACACACCCATCACATATAGGCCAAACACACCCATCACGTAGAAGTCAAATACACCCATCAGGTAAGGGTCAAACACACCCATCACGTATTTGTCAAACACACTCATCACGTATAGGCCAAACACACCCATCACGTAGAGGCCAAACACACCCATCACGTAGAGGTCAAACACGCCCATCACGTATACGTCAAACACACCCATCACGTCAGGACACCCATCACGTATACTTCAAACACACCCATCATGTACAGGTCAAGGTCGCTTGTAAATACGATGTTTATTCTGAAAGCCGCAGCTGCTTTTGTGTGGCTGGTCATTGAAGGTGAAAAATAGTCGGGACATGGAAAAAGAAGGTCGAGGTTATTCGTCAAATATTATACGCACCACTTTAAGTCAGATGCACTATCCCGACGCGACATAATATGCTCCTATTGACTGACATAAGCACTTCAGTGGAAGTTTGTATGGCGTAGGCCCATCTTCTCTCATTCTGCGTGCATGTCCACATGCACCATCACTATGGATGGCTGAGAAGCATAGTATCCAAAGGTTGCCTTAGGATTATGCCAATATTTACTTCCAGCGTCAAACTAATAACAGATTCTTGGCTTAGACCTACGCAATAGGTCTACTTAGGTCTAACTTTACAAAATTTAAGAAAGATATTCACACAAATCCTAAAAGATAGTTTTTAAAATAACTATAAATAGGTGTTAATTTTGTTTAAACTGAGTTATTTTGGCCTCTCGTAATTAGTCACGTTCGTAGGTGTCAACTTTTTTCGAGAAAACATTATTCCGAATTAATTTAAAATTAGAATTTTCAGGTAATAATTTTCCAACTCATTGATCTGAGGAGAAAAAAACGATGCATACAGAGCTATCAGGCTATCGATCTTTGTTTCATGAATGAATGAATAAATTAATGAACTTTATTGCTTCACCATTTACAATAATGTAAATTCATACTCGACCATATTGCACTAAACCCAACTGCTATGTTTGTAGCTCATAAATGTTACTTATATTATCACATTTCTGTTACAACTATTACTCTTTGGGTGTGAGCTACTCAACTAATTTCTCTGCCAGGTGGGGTCTGTATATAGAGCAAACTTAGTTCCTTATTAGGAGCCAACCAGACAAACTAAATAGCACAACTTACTAAATCTTGTTACTGCTGTGACAGAACAATTTTTTAAACTTGTTTTAATGTATTATTTTTTGGTGTGTCAATAAACGTAATCTCTGTCTGAGTCTGATCACCCAGCTGTACGTTTTTCGATGTTCCTTTTTCCTCTCAAATCAAGGCATATGCCTCCTTGTTCCCTATAAATAACTGGCCAAGTTCCCATTTTCCTTAAAACCCAGGAGACGGTTCCTTTTTGAAGGTGTATTTCAAGCTGTCCGTGATTTCCGCTTGTTGGCGCTGCAGTCTGCTGGAGTCAGACTGAAAAGGCACAGCCTGCCGTCCATTATTATTATTATTATTATTATTATTATTATTATTATTATTATTATTATTATTATTATTATTATTATTATTATTATTATTATTATTATTATTGTTATCATCATCATCATCATCATCATCATCATCATCATCATCATCATCATCATTATTATTATTATTATTATTATTATAAAATATACATGAGTATTGAATACATCCGGAGTGCCTAGCAATTATACGTATAGGTGTACAATGGAAGTCGCGCAAGCGCTCTACATGAGTTAGAGTTATGCAACCCCAGATTAATCAAATTGTAATTTGTATCCTTACACCTGTGTGTTTAAGTATACATATATATTTATATATATACATATATTAGTTTTGCTCCCTAATGTGAAAAATTTTTTTTTTGGTAAAATTTATTTCTGTAACTTGAAAATCACTGAAATAATGTAATTGTGTATTAACTGTATCTCTCCAGTCAAAATGGAGGCAATAAAGAATATACATACATACATACATTATTATTATTATTATTATTATTATTATTATTATTATTATTATTATTATTATTATTATTATTATTATTATTATTATTATTATTATTATTATTATTATTATTATTATTATTTTCTGTTTTTGCTGTCGATTGAAGTATCAATTCAGCCGACATTTTCCCTGGACACAGTTAACTCTGCTAGCTCCAGTGCCAAGTTTTGATTGAGTCAACAGCTTTCCCCGGTGCGCTATTCGCACAGTCCAAGCGTGTAAAGGTAGGCCGTTGACCTCGGCCATTTGTTATGCTCTCTTAAGGTTTCTGCAACTGCGGGTATGCTGGTGTAAAGGTCAGTTTACAAAGAGTCTGAGTGTAATGGCTTCAATGCGGAGCACATCTGCTTTGGTCGAATTTGGCAACAAAAGGGTTAAAGAACATATGAATGTGGCCATTCCGCTGTAAATATACTTAATTTCATGGCATTTTTATTTTCGCTCATTTCACTGATGGTTCAACACCGTAAAGATAAAAACACGATGAATTATTATTCGAATATAGATTTTATAGGAACAGTGACCGAAAGAGCGAAGTCAAAGCTTCAATTAAATACATGAAGTGCGCAAACTATCAAAATATACACAAATAAGTACATTTTACAGTACAAGTCGGAAACCTATAACTTAACGAACACTGTAGCAGCCAGACAGGACAGGACATTCATATCACTCACAGAAGGACTTGCCTCAATTGGGCCCCCCCCCCCAAAAAAAAAAGACCCCCCAACACACACACACACACACACACACACACACACACACACACACACACACACACACACACACACACACACACACACACTCACACAACCCCCCCCCCCCCGTACCCCTGTGCTCAATTTTCATGATAACGCAAACAAGCACACCAGTTACCATATGTTATAATACGCCATTAACAATGGATGGCGCCAATTTTGCGGTAAATTGTTAAAATAAAGTGTAACATGACCCCGGCCTGAAAACATATACTTTTTATAATGACTCACAAGCAGAGCTGTTATCTCATTGTACTATTTGTGGGACGCTCCAAAAATTAAGAGAACTTAGACCTCTTCAATATTTTTCTCGTGCATCTTCATTGCCATTCCATTGCCCATTGTGTTCTTTTTAACTCCTTTCCGACTTAAATAAGACTACCTACGCAGCTTACCTTGCCAAAGGTCGAGTGTTATGCGCCTATAACTTTCGCCAAGCAAAGCTGTTGTCCATGGACATGCTGGAGCTTCATGATACTCTTATCTAGCAAAATGACACAGAGTATTTTCAATTGATACAAAATTGAAGTAAACATTCAAGTCGAAGATGAATAACTCCATGTGCTTTGCTTTGAAAGGGTAAAGAGGATGGGGATGATTTGAAGCCGTGTTTATAATGAACAGCGGTTTGACCATAATCTGCTACTTGTGCAATTTAGCAAGAAGTCGTGTACGTAACTGCAGGGATATGGCATGAAATCCATATGCCTGGTAACAGGAGGGCAGAATGGTACCTGAGGTTCAGCATGTAAAACGATATTCAAACTAATGTTTGGCTTTTGCTCTTGTATACAGGCCAATTTGGGTTGAAGAGCCTATTGCTTTCCCGTCTTTCAATAAGAATGATAAAACTTGATCAAAAATATTGGATTAAGGTGTATGTTTGCAGATGAGTGTAGCTATATATATATGGTGGCTGAATGCGGGCATCAGCAGAGACATATATTATTCAATAGAACCTTCCCTCGCTCAAGTCTAATTAGTAAATAATCTTAGTCATTGATATTAATTGATGAGGGATTGCAATAATATACACGAGGCCAAGTATCAAATTAGGATTGGCGGTGATTGTGATACGCCATTATCCATCTATTGGGAGGTCTCCGTGAGTCATGACATGATAATTCCCTGCCTTGTTTAACCCTGGACCATATAACCATGACAGGAGCGCGCCAGCAAAATTTCGTCTGTTTCGACATAATGTTTACCTTGTTCCATGAAGATTAGCTCTAAAATCAACGGCGCGCTAGAAATTACAGCGATATTTGCAAGAATAAAGAGCAAGCCCATCATACTTGCACCTCCAGGACCGAGTTTAGTTTGCAGGTAAAATTCGTTGCAATTCATCTAGCTAAGAATGCTGGAAAGATTACGAATTCGAACGTAAAACTTTATCAAATACTCTTTCCATGTCAGCGAAAATCGCACATGCACTCTCTTCATCACAGAATTCAGAGTCGTTGAGAAGGAGGATTATAGAGAAGTTGAGGAAGTGGTAAACTATTTAGGAAAGTTACCTGGTGACAGAATAAGGATTACCGTATAAACAGGTTTACTTTTTTTAGAACGAAACAAAGAGATAAGAAGCCAGAAAAATATACAAAATGGACAGGGAAAATTATATATTTATTGGATATTTTGTCAGAAAGAAATCTCAAACTATATCGGAAATTAAAAGATACCCGCAAAAGTAGACACTTGCATGCTGCCGCTGATCTGCTCAGTTTCATTTCTACGATAATTTGATTTAGGAAGTCAAACAAACTGTGGTGCCGGGAATAATTCTGTAGGATACAGGAATTCGTGAGGTGAACATGGCTGTAAAAAGTAAATAATAAAGCTATAATAATGGACATGGTCAGTCAGGAAATGCGAGATTGTGTCCGCACATGGATCAAGTCATCTCTGTATAACATCAGCAAGAGCAACGATGCCACATTTTGGCTGCACTTCTGAGCCCGCCCCCCCCCCTCCAAAAAAAGGGTTAATAAGGGGGCAGTCTGTAAATCTCAGCATATATGGCGCCGCGGTATCTTATTCTATTCCTGCTTCTAAAATACCGCTGTTACCCCCCCCCCCCCATACATTTTCTCTTAGATATTAATCTATATTTTTATCATGTAAAGAAAGAAATACCATTTTCTCGTGATTTGAGGCGATAAGTTACATATTACAAAGGAGTCCACTTCAGAGGTTTTCTGGGCTTACAAACCATAGTATTGAACACAAAATCTTCAAATTTGGTATACTGAAACTTTGATGTACTGTCTAGGAACGGCTTTCTTGTTTTTTACTTAAAAGGAAAAGGAAAAATATTATTTTTTTAACTTATAAAGAAACACTGTTTCAATTTTCCACTTTTTGTAATTCAACACCAAAAAAACCTACAAAATATAAAAATATCTACAAACGCGAAGATGCATATTTTTCAAGAGCTTTTTATTGCATCAAAATCGGTTAAACTGTTTACGAGCAATCTCTTGAAAACCTCTGAGAAGTTGGACGAAAATTAGAATTGTGAGAAAATGCAATTTAAGTCTAACTAGAAAAGAAGGTTACCTTCAAAGCAAATCTATCTGTGTGCCTTCAAAAGTTGTAAATATTAAATGCTATAACTTTTGTCCTTTGGTACTTCACATTCCATTAGGCTTATGGCTAGAAGGAAGTTTCAAAGGTCTAAATGACCTTGACCATTTGCCTAGAAAAACAATGTGTGTGTGTGTGTGTGTGTGTGTGTGTGTGTGTGTGTGTGTGTGTGTGTGTGTGTTGGCACACAGACATAATAAGCTCTATGGGAACAGTACACTGGCCATTGTGGAAAATGTACTCACTCCCTCTGATTGATACTTGTCTTGTGAGAAGTACTCTTATAATACTACAGTTTTGATGTGTTGTAATGAAAATATATATTTGAAGTTTTCCATAACAAGATCACAAATATGTGGTTTCCTAAAAGTTGGTTTCAGTCATTAAAATAACAGATCAGAAGTGCCCATTGTTCTGTTACTGGCCCAGTGGTCCATTGCCCACTGGTCCATTGTTACTTTCCAACCTATGAGCAGCTTGATCACTTCCTATTGCCTGGCAGACCCAAGTTTGACTGACAGCTCATTTACATTCTGTTGTAAATACAAAACCACGTGGGTGTTAGGTCAAAAGCCATAATTTCTTTAGCTCCAAAATTCTCATTAAAATTGACATTTCTAAAACTCGACATTTGGCCGTATTTTAGATTGGTACTTCATCTTTCCTATTCTGCAAAAAAAACAATTCTTGATTTTCTTAAACTGATACTACAAAATAGCTTTACAGACGGCCCCTCAAACACCCACAAGCCTTTGCGTTGCAGTGTAAAAACGCCTTAAACAAACGTGGCCACCACCACGGACCGTTTAGGGCCACGTGGTTGGTTTGTCCATAAAAATCGTGCAATAATTCGCTTTAAAAAAGTCGTATAACACGAACATAACTCCTTCACAGTTGTAAGGAGTCCTCACTACTTTTCACAATAATGTTGTGGGTATTACATCGACAACATGTTCAGCGCGTTTGGGCCTATAGATTTCAGTTGGGGTCATTCGTGAGGTGAGAGGGGTTCACAACTTTGAACTTTTTCGCAAAATCGGCAAAACAGTAGCAGTCGGTGAGAGAGAGAGAGAGAGAGAGAGAGAGAGAGAGAGAGAGAGAGAGAGAGAGAGAGAGAGAGACGAGAGAGAGAGAGAGAGAGAGAGAGAGAGAGAGAGAGAGACGAACTTTTATAATCTGCTGTCACATAATACATTATACAGTGCTGATAAACATTAGGGTTTAGACAGTAGTAAGATTGATCATAACATTCTGATGAGATTAAATACAAGTATATCGCTTAGGTACGCAATATCTAAAACAGTCAAGCAGTTGAGTAAGACTAGCTTGAATTTAAATATAAGGATAGAAGGTGAACATGCGATGTTTAATGAAATTTTGTTCCACACTAAAACTACATGGCATTTTATTGAAAAAAACACAAAGCTGTTCTGGACCTAGTTTCATATAAATTTAATGGTAGATTTTCCTGTGTATAACAATTTACAGTGCGCCTGGTAAGGTTTTCGGCATGATGGAAGTTTGTAGCCAATGCTAAATGAAAAGTGTATTAGTAGATAATCAAATGGGCTTTAAAAAAATTTGACAAGCAGCCACAGCGGTGATACTGGAAGAATTTGGGAGATACACACTGGGGACAAATATAATAATGAAATTGATAAAAAAAATTATAGCTAGAAATTTGAACACTACATAGAATAAACTAATACTAAATGCTAAATTTGAATCTAACAGTATGAACGAGCATGGCGTATGTCTTGGATCAATGTTGTAGACAAAGGTGTTGGCAAATTAAAAGGTGCACAGGACGCTACAACGCGACAGTTTTTGTATACAGATAGTTAGATGCAGAGCATAGTTTTCAGATGATCATCTGTTGGTATCTTTTTTCTTTTGGATGTGCATATTTATTTGGGCGTGTGTCTCTATGTTACCACCTGGCCCCCAGAGGGCGTTTATATGGAAATAAAGTCTTTCTAATCTTTGTAATATGGCAATATTGTGCTACCTAATTAAGAAAAAAAAGTTCTTTTTAGATACTTTAAATAACTTGTCAAGTTGATCTCGAAATATTGAAATCTATTCTACCTGTCTAGTAGCTACCGGCAGCTGATTTCAGTGACTTACGGGGAAGGGGGGGGGGGGCGGCAAAATGCTGTTTAACTCTTTCAATGCGAACTACGACTTAAGTCGAGCTACTTTAAATGAACTGCCCTCAATTGTAATAAGGATGCTGGACTCATATTCCCTGTAAAAAGACCTTTCATTCACGTACCAGCATGCCTGTAGTTTCAGAATATATAATAGTCCGGGTCAACAGCTTTCCTCGGCGCGTTTTGGGCGCATACTTGTAGCGTCAAAAAGCGCGCCAAGGAAAGCTCTTGACTCATTCCAAAATGTGTCGTTCTAGTCCGAAAGTTGAATAATTTTAAACATCACCTAGAGCTGTGGTCATGCCAAAGTTTGGATTTGTCCTTATTGCATTTTTTAATTAAATTAGCACCGCAATTTGACCGTGAACAAGAATGAAAAGAAGCAAAGAAAGAATTGTTATGAAAACACATCACTCTTTAAATCAAACTTAATTATTTTAAACAAAACGATGCATTTTTTCCGCACAACAAAGCAAGTAATTGTCAGCAATGGCAACATGTGTATATGCCTGCAGGGTGCCGAACCCCAACATTTAGTGCGAAAACATATCATAATTAACATTGACGTTTCAATATAATGCCCGAAATATTTTAAGTTGAAACAGCCCTCGATATTTTTGATTGTCTACCTGTAATAGTATCAAAATTTCAATTATATGGATATAAATGCCCGAATCATTTTAAGCTGAAACTGTTGATATTATTTTCTGTCCTCCTAACACAGGAACAAATTCCAATTATATGGATATCAAATGACTTAATGCTAAATATGCATGTGAATATACCCTCAGGGTGCCGACTCAGCAATATTTAGTGTATATATGTATATATATGGCACAGAACTGCTCCAATGAGCAAGCATAGCCCCAAGCCATGCCCACAGCTAATCTGCATAAATATTCTCATCTCTTGCATATATACGCAATATAACACGGACCTGTGTCTGCCACGGTACGCTATCGTGACCTTCATTCTAAAGTTTGTAACTTCTGCGGATCAGTTCGGCCCTGTCAAGTTGTCTTCACGCATTCGTTAACGATGGAAAGTCTTTTATCCTCGGCCGAGAGCTTTCTGGCTCAAGTGGAGACAACCGTTGCGGCCGCAACAGCAGGTAAGATCCTAACTTAACGTCCAGCCCGCTGTACTTGGATGAAAAAATATCTTACGTCAGTAATATCGGCCTTTCATGTGACTGGTATCGGAACGACTTGGTACCACATCCCCCAACCTGATGTTTTGAATACCGACAGGACCATTAGCAGAGATTGTGTCTCTTAACAGAAGCCAACGTAAGCATGCGCCCCCAACCGACAGGATGTCAACTGTCGTCTGCCTGGGTTAGGTTTTATTCAATTGCATTGATAGAAAAAAAATGTAAAGAATGAACATTACACATATTACTGGCGTGAACAAAGACCCCCCCCCCCCCTAGCTCCCTGTTTTGAACTATAATTTTTGGTGTGCATTTTTTCTTTGGAATAATGGGTGCATTTTCTATATTTCAGGCTCAAAATGGCCGAGTCCACCATTTTACACCTAAATTAAAAACAATAAGTCAATATTTCGGCCGCTTTCACCGTCAAAATTACTGAATCCTTCGTTGCATGCTACATCATCAGCAAAGTTGTTGACTGAAGGGAAAGGGTTAGGGATGGTTCACATTTTCTCAAACACAAAGACAGTACACTCTGGGAGGGGGTCGATCATGGTGTACTTTTTTAAAAATTGCAATAAATGATGAATAGTCATTAACAAACAGCGCAATTGCCATTGGATATTAATAAGATTACAAATACTTGCATTGTAAGCCCAATAAATTTTCCTGAAACAATTATACTTTAAATGAAAACCCAAAAGTACACCAGGTTTTAGTACATTCTGGTCCGCTTTTGTCAATTGAACTGGGAGGTCATCGTTTTGAAATATCAGAAAGTATTGTTTCAGCGGGAGGCAGGGAGATAATGAGGTTGTATACCTGTAGCAATTTTGTGTTCATCACGTGATCTAGTCTCACGCACCACGGACAAGCCCCGACCACTGGTGCCCCCGCTGTAAAGGGGTAGTTTTTCAGCTGATAAATTATTGTTATTTAATGAACAGGAGCACTGTATGTTCGTATACCCTCTGGGAAATGTTGAACAATCCCTTAACACCCTTGACATTCAAATGGGTAAACACAAGTTTGCATTTGTAGTTACTTTATTTCATTTATTTCTTGAACCGTTAATTATTAGCAGCTTTATAATGATTATTAGCGACTGTGTACTAATTATACCCAGGTTCAGTTTCGTACTGAACCTGGATATAATTAATAATACAGACGCGTTTCATATCATTGTGGCAAAATTTATTCTAGAACCACATGATAAAATGTCTAAATAAGCTCACGGTCATTCAGCTGAAATAACCAAATAATGTATTGTAATTCTGATATGGAAATAACGCTGACAAATCAGCCGTGCAGACCACACAAACCCCACAGCGCCGGTATCTTGCCCCCATCCATTCAGACTTGCACACATTCTGCTGTGCTGACGTAAAGTCTTCAATTATAAATTTGGCTATCAAGTTTCCAAAGACACATAGTTATATCTTTAAATGAAAATGACCAGGATTTTTCCTCTTTCGATTTGTTCTTTGTGAGATCTGGTGCACAGGTCCGCGAGATAAAACATTTGTATATCCTTGACCTGTTAACATTTCGTCAGTGTGCCGCGGGCATTTGATGCCTTTCTTTAACTCTGCATAGAAAATAACTTATTGTACCGAGGTCGTCACCGATCGACGATGGACATTACTCTTTCATGTTTAACACTGGCTCTATCCACCGTTGAAACCCAAGCATTGACACGAATGCAGCGATACAGCGCCATCTAGCGACAGGTGTGCTAGACTAGCACCTTTCTTTCTTTCTTTCTTTCTTTCTTTCTTTCTTTCTTTCTTTCTTTCTTTCTTTCTTTCTTTCTTTCTTTCTTTCTTTCTTTCTTTCTTTCTTTCCGACAATATGTGTAAAATTATGAAAATTAGATGAACCCGCAATTGGAAGTTGAATACCAGATTGATACTGCCACATCTTTAAAGCTCTTACAGTTGAGACATACAAGTAAGATTATACTTGTAGGGACTAATCAGCTTTCTAATCAGTTCGTTGCATATGGATTCAGAGAGCATTTATCACTTTTATGTTTTTTGTGCTATTGTTAATCCACTGTAAAACTTGTGTAAATGTCTAAGTGCTTATTTGACAGGCTGCTGGTTGCACTGTCAGCATTATCTTTGAGGACACACCCCCTCTTGCCTTTCGGCCATTTGTCTGATCCCAAGTCCCTGGGTGAAGTGTATTACCATAGCTTGCGGAGCAAAGACAACCCCACTTGAGCCAACGATGGATGACGGCTTATCATTAGAAACCGACAAAATTTGACTTTGTGCAACACTTCATGAAATGCAGTTTGGCGTAACATATAAATTTTCAGCACGTGTGTGTGTCTGTTTGTGTGTGAATTGGCAACATAACAGTAATTCCCTGCACAACAAAGTTAGGTCATAGTTTTACAAAGTACGCTGGAATAGTTTCCTGACCTCGATCCCAGTGTCAGCTGTTTGAAAGATTGCTAAATAGGCGTACAGTATCACTGACTATTACATGAAATTTTCATGTTCTGTGTGTTTGTATGACGTTCATAGTCTTAAGTCCCACGCGAACTGCGAAATCGTGATAACCTGTCTCTTAAAGCTCTTCCTCGCCAAGTACTATATTTTTTATGGAAAGCGAAGGAGTTGAATTGTTATTGCACTTTGTGAAGAAAATTTGACTAGTTGCCTCCATTGGGTCCCCTATATTGCCATTGTTTCCCGTGTGCTGCCGTCGACCGCCCACAACGGAAAGCAATAGCGAGTCTGGGTGTGTGTTCAGGAGTAAAATTGACCAGTCCAGTTTGTGTAAATCAAGGATAGGACACATTGATAGGTTTTGGCAGTGTTTGCCCCCAATATAAGCTACATGTTGCTTTTTATTACGCCATTGTATTCTTGTTCACTACTGTTAGTTATCATAGCAACCAAAAAATATAAAAGATTTACTTTAAAGCAAATATGTGTGCCTTCAAAGGAAGTACAGTTAAATTGAAATTTGCATAGCTGCATGACCAAAAAAAAAACAAAAAAACAAAAACAAAAACAAAAACAAAAACAAACAAACAAAAAAAAAAACAAAAACAAAACAACATGAAACTTCAAAAAATAAGGCAGGAGAGAAAGAAAGAAAGAAATACTAGTAAAAAGGAAATACCAGTTGGGAAGGAAGAAAAAACAAGAAAGAAAGAATTCTGGATAGAGCAGAATGTCAAGTGTCAGCAAACAAACAAGATTTGGTCATGTGATGAGAAACTCTAGATAATCGTAGTACCGTACACTTTCAATTGCAACTTTGATTCATTTATGGATTATTGTTGACAGTGCAACGTGGACTGATGACAAAATGGTCACCATCTGGTAGCATAAAAGTGTAGATCTGAAAACATCAAACCTTTGTGATGTGCATTTACAGAATTGTACATGTAATGGACTGCTGATGGCAGATCATGGCCTTTTGTATGTCTGGTTTATGACAAATATTTACAAGTCTGCTATTGTTACTCCTAATTTTGCTCTGATCACCAGGTACTAGACCCTACCCTGGCAGACCGTGTAGGAACTACATGCTTCAGTAACAATTAAAAAGCTTACGAACTGATTTGAACAAAAGTGCCCTCCACTAAAAGCTCGGCTCCGGTCGCACATTTGGCTGATAAAAAAGTTTTTTGAATCGAGTTAAAGGTCAAGTTCAAATGGCATCTTTGTTATTTTTCTTCCTTTTCTTCCTTGCAGTCTTGTTCACGAGAAATGTCAAAGACCACACACTCTGAAATGTTCTTGCATCAAAGAAGTCTAAGTTTATTTGTGCTATCGGTCTGATTTTTTTGTCTTTTCGTCCTTGATCCAATTTAATTGGGTGCTGACCTGTTTAATTGCTAACGCGTATAATGCCATATTGCGAAAAGTCCGTCACTTTCATGACCTTGACCTCTGTGGATAGCTTGACCCAAAGCATAACTGTTTATAATTTACAGTCAAGATCACATGGCCTTCCGGAGAAAAAAAATCCAGGTCATTTAATTCAGTGATCAATGTTATAAGCGAAGAATTTCAAAAGTCATCGGTCCTCCAATGTGCCCGTGTATGAGAGTAACGACCTTATACTGAAGTAAAGCACTTTAAATTGTGTTTTGTTACTGTCCGGGACCTATAGCTACCTCGCCTGGGGCATGACCTACTTACGAGAAAAGTAAGTTAGTAAAAGCTTTATTTATAGACGGTAAAATACATAATATATATATATATATATATATATATATATATATATATATATATATATATATATCCTACTGAAAAAACATGCAGTTTCAATACTAGTACATAAATAAAATATAAATATTAAAACACATATAAATTTACCCATAATACGAAAAACGTATCAACCGAGTTGCATGATTTCGAGCTGTATTATGGATGCCCTACCCCGAGGTGCATCTTCGCATAAAAAACAATATGCTTAAAAAGTGTCAAGGTCATTGCCATGCGGCTGTTCGAAAAAGAAATGCAGTACTTCTCAACTATTAAAATCAGTTATCGCTCACAGTTAGTACGCCGAGACAGACACGTCTGTTTAATCAGGGACCTGCTATATGGACACTCCCTGGTTCAATGCACATGAGAGAGAGAGAGAGAGAGAGAGAGAGAGAGAGAGAGAGAGAGAGAGAGAGAGAGAGAGAGAGAGAGAGAGAGAGAGAGAGAGAGAGAGAGAGAGAGAGAGAGAGAGAGAGAGAGAGAGAGAGAGAGAGAGAGAGAGAGAGAGCTACCTGCCAAACGGGTTATTATTGCTTAAGGCAAAATTTAGGGTCATTGAGCTCATTGCTATGACTTTTTGACGTTGTAGCTAGCTTTACAGAGCACTGCATTGCTTATGTATCTGTCAGTTTCTTAGTCATTGAGTCAGTTAATCTTGATATGTGGGTACGTGTTGGAGTGTCACTGTCATGTTACAAGATAATTGTCGAACTTGGGCAGAACATAGAACACAAACTTGTAGTCTACATAACGTAAGATGCAAGTTTGCAGGTAACCTTGATATACTGTTGATTACATGGCATCCCCCTGAGTTCAAAAGCACACCGGGAAAAATTGCTGCCAAGTGACTAGCAGACATCTCTGTTCTAATTTTAGACTATAATATTTCATAGAACGGAAGACCAATGCTATAATTCGCATTGAACACCACCCGATACGCATCGGGTTCACTTAAGACGTAATCCTGATCTGGGCCTGAGGATAATGGGGTAATTGGGAATCAGAATAGTGGTACCGAACAAAAGATTCACATTTGTCCAAACACACCAGAGATTAAATGTTTCTTCGCTTTCCATCTTTGTCGATCGTGCGACTTGAGATGGTTATGTAATTTGTTGTACGATATATCAGTTAGTCCCCTTCTAATTGAACTAATTCTGCTCTTAAGCTCCGCTTGAATGATAAAAAATAAAGTAGCAGATGACCAGACGGGATTATGCACGTTTTCTGGTTGCAAAGAGCTTTTCAATTTATGATAACTGTGTCGGGTTTTAACGGTTGCGGGCGCAACGGGGTCTGACTCCCGGAGCTTCATGTACAATACCATTGAATGGCTAGGCTACATCTCCCGTCGTCAAAACGGCGTAAAAGTATTTGATCAAGTTGGATTAATCTTACAGTAAACCTGGAGTCTGGGTGTAGTTGGACTGATAGTGGGCATGGGACAGTATGCTACTGGAAGGTAAGCTTTTGTTTTAGTGGCTATGCACATATTCAATAAAATAGGATGACAGAGCTTGCTTTGCTTCTGTTCAGGCCTGTCAGATACCGGCCTAGGTGTCCCTAATAGCTTTGGTTTACGGGCCTCGGCAACAATAGTGCGCGAGCGAAGCAAGGGCTCTCCCTTGTTTTTGACACTCCAAACCCATCCCTTATCGACGTCTTTATTCTCTGATCTCAACATAAACTGAAATAGCGTTTGGCACGGGAGATGATAGCGTCATGTGTTTTGCGAGTTCGAGGCTTTGGAAAAATATGTTGTGTGTCTAATATTTCCTGAGTTACTAGGAGGCAGCAATTTACAAACAAACATACAGTTGATATTTATATTGTGATGTATCGGGGAAGGATATTTACATCTTTTTCATGGTATGCTTTGCTGAAAAAAATATGAATTATAAATAAATAACAAAATAAAAATGATTTCTACCTGATATGTGAGATCCGTTTTTATTGTTTCTGAGAATGAATGGTACACCTAATGACTACTATATAACTCTACCAATTTTTTCTCAACAAACATAATGGGAAAATGAACTTTTCATGTTCTTAGTTACAAGTAAAATAAAAGGGCTCACAAAGTGCTCAAGAGCATCCTTTCATCACTATTATATATATATATATATATATATATATATATTTATATAATAGAATGTGAGAACCCAAAATCACATTTATCAGAGAAGCTTTACATTTGAACGCTTTATAATCTGCGCTATCTTTGACCCAAAAATTCAAATATATGTTGAGTGAAATCCTAGAGTGACGGCTACATGACACTGAAATCAATCATGTCTGTGTGTATTGCCTAATTTTCTTACCTTATTTTCGCGTGCTTTTGTGTATTAAATTACAAGTTCTTATGCGCAATTATAGGCTGTACTTTATAAAATGCCTAACGCAATGATATCATATCACGTCAGCCCAGCTTTTTATGTCAGGTTCATATTGTGTGTCCATCAGAAGTCTGGCAAATAAAGGACAAAATTAGCAACAAATGGCCATCAGTTCGCCCATTTTCGTGACTCCATGCAGGTATGCTCCGGCACTTCAGCCAGCCCACGCGCCCTTCACATCATAATAGCTACAGATATCGTAATCAGTTCTGACGGCGACCAGCATGAAACTTGTATGTAAATTAGGTGGACAAAACAACATTTTTTTTCGTTTGTTTGTTTGTTTTTTTTTGTTATTGTTATTATTTCTAGGAAATACCTGCGGATAATTACCGGTTCCCCAGTTGCCATTCGGCTTGCATTTTTTTCCTGAAATGAAGCAAATTAACTCTTTCAGTGTCAAATTTTGGACTTGGTCAACAGCTTTTCTCGGCCCAATGCGCCCAATGCGGGCCGAGAAAAGCTATTGACTGGCCTGTGATGTTTTCTCTGGCACTATAGACATACTGGTATTTGAATGAAAGGTCTTTTTTTACGAGGAATACGAATATGTGATCCTAATGATAATTCAGACTGGTTTGACTGGAGTAGATTGACTTTAGTCGTGACTGACACTGAAAGAGTTAATAAAAAAATGTTGGATGGAAATATGAAAGCTCGTCAGCTTACCCGCCCCCCCCCCCCCCCCCGATTGCCCTGGCTGGAAAATGTTTTTGACTACATTCAACAGTTATGAAAAACAGTTTGAATGAGGTGAGACCTGTTAAAATATATAAATAATAATATAATCTCGGGTGACAGCAGCTGTCATTGGCGTGCCTTAGACGATTTCAACAGTTATGAAAGACCATTTAAAAATGATAATTATAGATGATATTTATCGAGTTAACATGGCCCAGGTCAACAGCTTTTGTTGGTGTGGTTTTGGGCGCTTAGCGACCGACCGACGCCAAGGAAATCTGTTGACTCAGTCTCAAGTCAAGGGTCTATGCGCATCCAATCCACAGTTCATCCACAGCCATCTGAGCGCTTTAACCCTTAAAATGCTACTCACTGCTATAGTCGTTTTCTCATTACTGTTAAACATAGAATGGTTAAAAGATTCAAATTCCTCATGAAGATACCTTTTATTCAAATACCAGCAAGCCTAGTCTAAAGCAAAAAGTAGTCTTAGTCAACAGCTTTCCTGGGGGCACTTTGCGCGCAATGAAAGCTGTTGACTCAGTCTCAAATCAGCCCTTTAAGGGTTAATACCTCGTAAAATTGTCGATTCAGCTTTATTGTTATTTGTTGATTAAGATCGCCGTATGGGCATGATATAAACGCATTAGAAGGCCCGCGAAATTGATCTAACTGAGTAAAGCTGAAAATACATGTACATTCTGAACCAGGGACATTTAGCTTTGCTCTAGAGCAAATTTGTCTGTGTGTCTTGAAAATTGATAGAATTTTAAAGGTTTTAAAGTTTGTTCAATGATTATCAAATGTATCTTGACAACAGTAGTTTGATTTGAAATCCACCCTTCATTTTTAATAGGTTTAAAGTTGTGAACGTTAAAACCATCTGAGTGTGCCCAATAGCACAATTTCAAATTGAACAACCTTAATGATCATTCCATAGGATGTACCCGTGCCACTAACAAATGGAAGTTGCTATTAACACCTTTGTCTACAATACATTTTAAGATATTTAGCATTTAAATTTCCGAAGTATGCCTAGTTAGCATGAATTAAAAAAAACATTACATCTGTTACTTTTATTTCATTCCATTCAGCTATAGCATAAACCTGAAAAACTGAAGTTGGATTGACACCTGTGTCTGTCATAAGTAAAAAAAAAAGTTCAGGAGGAAATGAGTATGTGGCCAGACGGTCCGCTGTTACTGTTGATCAAACATTGACCTCCTTGAATACTGCCAGTATCTCCAAATTTAAATCAAAATCGTCAGCCACATTCACTTCAAACTTGGTGCGGATGTACCATGGGTGGGCCTCTGTCAAGTTTAACAAATGGTCAAGGTCCAGCAATTTTTTATTTTCTTGGAATTTTTTTCGTCTATTTTCATGCAAAATCTTGAAAAATCTTCTTTTTCGAAACAACTTGGCCAATTGCTTTGAAATTGCATGGGGGCACTTCGTTCATTGTACCATTGATAGTAAGCTGCCTAGGAAATAGGTTCTGACTGGTCCATTACACATGCACAATGGCTTCTTAGTAGCATGGAGGGAATTAGCTTGTACATATTTTATAGAGGCGAGGGGTGTGTGTATTAGAAAAGTCTGCAAGGTATTCAGTAAATGTTGCATAAATTGAAATTCCTCAACATTTGATTCCATGCGCTGGGAGTTGCTCATGACACAACCCAAGTTTTGTACTGGGAATGACACCTCTATCTAGAATATTTTGAAAGATATCGAACATTTTCATTAAAATTTCAATTGCCTCTAACTTGCATAATTTTGAAAATATTAAAGTATTCTAAATCAGAGGATGGATTTCAATAATAGGACTGTGGCCATGCAACAGCTCGGATTTCTAGCAACGGTCATCTCTGAGAATAAACCTGCGGACAAGGCGTAGGCGGCAGAAAGAAAGAACCATAAAGAAACAGCATGTCTGTGTTAGCACAGCGGCATTGTAAAACAGACTGCCAAGAGAGCCAGCGTGACCATTACCAGAAGGCAATTAAACACTGGGCTTTGGAATGAGAGAAAAGGCGTATTATTTCGAGGAATGACCATGCTCTATAACTCATGAAATAACTGTTTTTGGACAGGGAGTGCGATTCATAACACAAACATTTAAGGACTGAACAAGCGTCTTTGTAAAGGTGTATATTCCTACTAATTTGTTTTTTTCAGAGAAAGTTCTCTGATACTTTTTGAACCATTTCATTAGAGATTTTAAAAAGAAATCTAGGCAGAGACAAACTAGGTTTAAGCAGAAAATCGATCCTGTCATCGATTTAAAATAGAACAAATTAAGAAGCAGGATCAATTAATATTGTTTTCAATAAATCAAAGAAACAACCACTCATTCAACAAAGCTTCTTTCCGCTTGTAACCTGATCTTGGAATGCATAAACTGGCGTTGTTACCATGGTGACAAATGTTGTGAAGGTGCATCATTTTATCGACAGATGGCAGCACTAATCATAAGTTGCCAATGCGAAGTGCATGGTGCATTCAGAACTCTTTCTGTGACAGTTTGCAAAAACTCAACTTATCATTTGATCTTTAACAACCCACTGCCAGTGATGCATGTTGAGGAAACATCGGTTTACTTCAATAACTAGGATCAAATCGGAGAGTTGTGTTTACATCATAAAAGGCTGCAAACTTTATGGAAATTCAAACACAAACCACCAGTTTTAATTTGGAGGTGCTCAGAGAGTACGATACTCTCGAGTCCGATATCCTACATTGACATGCTGGTTTGGGACGTGCTCTTCACAGGCCTCATCAGCAGATCACTTCCGGGTAACAGATTCGAAAAATTTGCTCGTGTTCATTGGTTTGCTAGAATTGTAAAACGTAGACGTTTTCATATAATGAACAAATTATAGATATCTATAATCCCGATTAAAAGCTAACACAGCTTGTCATACTGTTCGCCGTTTTTTATCAACCAAGAGTGAAGTAGGACTTAATTCGACGACACCATGAACCAAAGTAGTTAAAACCTCTCATCGATTGCATCCGTCGGACTCTGCAATATCCGGACGCGGACCAGGATGCCACGCGCTGACGCAGGACATTTTGGGTGGGAGCCGGAATATAAATATAGGGATTAAGTTGACAGGGGGTTTAAATAGGACGTCCTTTTGTAGAAGAGTCAACAAACAAACAAACAAACAAACAAACAAACAAACAAATTCTCTCCCCAATGTTACAAATATTTTCTTTGTGTTTGTGACCGCATCTGCTGAGAAAGTGGAACATAGAAAAGCGGTTTTAGCTGTAACACATGGCTTTAAATAAAACATTTTCAATTATATATCTGTAATGTATGTCAACTGTGTACAAAGTGTTTCTATCAACATGACGGAATTTGGACACCTCACGTAGTTTTTCCACCTCGAACACCAAGCATTAAATGATCACTGTATATCTCGTGTCTCACAAGAGTACGTTGTACCATCTCGGAAACAAACGCCTGTGTTCACTACCCACAACTTTGATATACGGTTGGGAAAAAAATGCCACTCCCATTGGTTTAACATGGGCCGCTCTAAATATCCCTTATATATGAAAAATATGAATGTCGCATGGAACATTTATGTAACATCAGCAGGATAGCTTAAGGTATGCCTGAGCAGTCACACACACGCGCAATGAAAACAAGACAAGAGTAAGGCCTGGATTTGGCCAACCAAGACTATCAGATGGGATGGATGGCTGTTACTTGCTCCAGCATGTGAAGAGGCACAGGTTTCTTTCTCTCCACTCGGAAGGCATTGTCAGCAGTGGCGCCAGGCCTGCAGCATCATGGCATAGACCTATGTCCATGATCAGGGCATCACAGTCTACAGAAAATAGTGTTGGCCAAACTGAGGACATACCGCCCTGCCATTCACATCTCTCTCAGTCCTGCACACAAGACACGACGGTACAGTGGTAGGTGAGGGAACATGCAGCCTGGACCAGAAATCATTGGAACAGTATGATGCGGTCAGATGAATCCCGATTCTGCTTGGATTTCCATGATGGAAGAATAAGGGATAAAAGCATTTGTTTGGCCATCGAAACAGGCATGAGTATGAAGAACCTGCAGCCACACTGGACCAACTGGTGCAGAGGCTCACAGACCAGTGAAATCAGGCTGAGATCACCAGCTAACAAGCAGCATGCCAAAGCGGATCCAAGCTTTGCTTACTGAAGCGTGCGTGGTCACACCCCACTGTTGATTCATGCAGCCCTGCCCAACAACAACCAATAATGTCCTTTTAAGGACCACCGTTTCCTCCCAAAAGAGATGTGAAAAGCAATGGTACAACAGAGTAAACAAACTCCACACACATATCCTCATAACACATGAATAATGTTGGGGGGGGGGGGCCACATTTTTTTTCCCAGCAGTATAAGAACAAAAAGTGTGGCAGGAGTTCCGTTTCATACACATTTTGTAGACAACCCAGTGGAGGGGTCACAGTACATTGCTGGAGGGAATAGATTTGCCGTAGTATAGCAAATATAATTCGAAAGAAGTTTCCTTTTGAAAAAAGAACCAGACTTGACAGGTATTAAAGGGTGAAATCGGTTGGAACAGGTTTGTTCACAATAGACCTGTTCATACTGAGTTGCATCCGAACTTTTCCGGACCCTAATTAATTATGCATTCCATTGTTTGTCTGATTGTCCAATCAGCAAGTGGCCAAGTCTGGTCTGCACCTTCATGCTTACAAGGGATGCCACAGCTAACGCTAGTGATTATAATACAGATTGTGCCAAACAGTGCAAATTTTTTACCTAAAATGTCGCATCAGTGGTGAAAAGTGCATTTTTAGTTTGCTTTCAGTTTGATTTCTCATTAACCCCTAGCATGCCGTGTTCGAGCACACTCGAAATGTTTGTAATCATCTTTTGCCGCCATTGTCGATTCCAGCCATGCACAACACAAGCCAACTTTCATCAGCTTCCCACTGGCCCGCAATGTTTATTTACCTGCAAGCAAGCGTGTGCATTTATTCGGAGACAAACTTCAATACTTGCAGATGGCTCTTTCGATTTTGTGGTAAATATATATATATATATATATATATATATATTATATATATATATATATATATATATATATATATATATATATTCTTATTAAATGGATAAGAAGCCAACAACTGTCGGTTTTTCACGACATTTTGAATAATACAACTGTAAAAATTACCCCCAAAACTTAGTGACTTTGCACCTTTGTGGTCACGATGTTTGCATTTTCCGCCATTGTTTTATACTGCTGGAATCCTTAGATTTTTGTCTTTCGCTGAAAGAAGCTCTCTTATTGGGCAAGAAAAATATTCCTGGAATATCCCTCGAAAAATGGCCCAAAATGGGAATCGAGTTTCATGTACCCTCATTATAAATGCGCTTAGCATATTCCAGGTCTTCATTGGGTGGATTTGATCACGTGTAGCTCACTGTCCAATGAAACTCGTTCTTACCTATGTGCCTGTCTCTGGCGCAACGCTGGGACGGTGAACAAGTCGTATTAATGCAAAGATTATTGGACCAAGATGCTAAATTTTCACACATATTTAAAAAAATCAATCGAACAAATCTACACACAGATAAAGGCAGGAGTGACAATTCCTTACGGCTTACGGAAAGCAAAGAAAACACGCAGACTGCAGGGTCATGAAGCTAAGATCGGTGTAGCCGCATGGAGGTATTAACTATTGTACCTCCATGGTGGCCTTAAACACCGTGACGACGTGTTGTTGATCGCTGTCTCCGATGCGTCAGTTATTGATATTTTCAACAAAATTTTGTTGTTTTAATTCTATTAAAATGTCTGGATGGAACAAATCTGTATGACAGTACAAGATAGTAATTACTGACGGCCAGAAAAAATAGACGTAACCTACATAGCGGAAAATCATGCCCGGGAGCATGCCTGTGTATACTCGCTTGTGTTGCTGGGCAAAAAAGTGACTGCACTTAGAAAGTGCACAGAAATATACATCGTGCAATTCCTGGCCAACTTGTGTTCATCACTTGGAATGAATCGCAAAAATAACAAAGCTCTGGCATGTTCAATCATGCACGTCGCTTGTTACGCAAGTGAGTAAAAAACTGCCCGGTGGCAAACTGTGTGCGACACCCAATACTGCCAGCTTGCTATGGGTTTAATCCAAGCATATGTTGTGTTTTACTTTCTGATCCTTCCACGTGGAAACCGGTCAGTGTGGTCGAGCACAAAATATAAACAAAACAGGATGCGCTTCCCGAAGTGAACCGAATAAACGCGAGTCCTATCAACTGGTCTTGGTCGGACATGTGCGCGGGATCGCATGTGTATGTTCTGCGCATGGTCACACAAAGATGGATGCGGTACATCCTGTAGTGGTTGGCTGAAATTTACCATAAATCTAAGATAGATATATGTGTAAAAAACTATTTGTATTTGTGTCTTTTTGCCCAGAACCACTTCCTAGTAGTCAATATCCTATTCCGCAGTTCGAAATCTTTACTCTCCATAAGCTAACCTGTCCCTGTCTAATCTGTATATATATGGAATTACTATTGTCTATATTGCACACGTTCCTCTGTAAAATTTTGACATAGGCTGTATCAGCCCAAATAAATCAAAGGGTCTTCAGCGGGTAACTACTCAACATGTTTCGGAGCCTTTTACCCGTATATGCTGTGTTTTACTTTCTGATCTATGTATTTTTATTAAGAATATGTGGAAAATATATGCGATAGAGTACCAAAATTCGTGAGTGGGCTGAAGTGGATTTTTTGGCATTATATCTTTGACAAAGAAATATGAAACTGTAAGTAGTATCATTGAGCGCAGCGGTCGTAATCCCTCAAATTGAAACAATGAGAGACTGCGTACAATCTGGCAAAAATACGTTCTAAAATAATATCCAGTACGCAGAACAGAAAATGACTGGGCTTCCAAGTAGAATTGTACTGAAAACAAAATGCCCCGGTATGCCAGTATGGATATGCCCTTTACCCCTTCCAAGCAATGTGATTTTTTCGAAATGAGACCTCAACGAAAGGCAATCGGATTGTTCTTTTCACACCAGTATGTGTGCGTTTTGTTTTGTTTTCACAGCTCTCGTGATAAATAAATGCATAAAATATCCAACCACACCACTGAAACGCAAATAGCCTATATAAAACTGCAAACGTTTCATCCTGCAAGAAAATCCTTGTCATTTGATTTCATTGTTACCACAACTACTCCTTATAATCTAAATAATATGTGGGGTTTTGCCATGCAAACAGATAGGAACAAAGCATAACTGCACATGTACTCTGTAGAACTTGATAGCCAGCAGAGCGAAAGTATGAAATTAAAGCAATACATGTATATTTAACTGTTTTCGACAATCTTGCGCAACTGCATCAGCGACCCTTTGTTTACAAACGGACCTTACCATGTCCTCTTAAGGTCAGTGCCCTTTGACCTCAAGGAAGTCCCGTGGTGTACGGTTTACAAAACTGAATCATAACAAATGTATTAAGTACTTATTTGATCGCCGCCTGAAAGGTAAAAAGTTAGCGAAGGCAAACATTCTCTGAAGTAAGAATGTGCAGTATGAATTTGTTATACTCACACGAATAGGTTGCTGTATTGCCCCCCCCCCCCTGCAGACTTTTTGGAGGACGATAGTCTGCCCCCCCCCCCCCCCCCCGCCCTTGGGGGTTAATCACCGCAAAGAACGTCGTTCAGCAGGCAAGTATTTAGTTTAAACGTATTTATTTAGTCTGGATAGCCCTATAGTACATCGAAATGACTAATACATGGGTTCTCCAGAACATGGAGACACACAGTAAGTATATACAAGACACACATGACAGAACAAATGTTACCAATGAATTATATCTATGTAAACTCTGTACGAATATCAAAGTTTGATTACATTTAAGATACAAGTTAAACCAATATGAATAAGTAGTTATACGGTATAAAGTTAACCAAGCTTGTGTAGGATAGCCATGTATAATTGGTAGGGCCCGTGGTGCTGCAGTGGTGTGGGATAGCCATGTACAATTTGTAGGGCCCGTGGTGCTGCAGTGGTGTGGGATAGCCATGTACAATTGGTAGGGCCCGTGGTGCTGCAGTGGTGTGGGATAGCCATGTACAATTGGTAGGGCCGTGGTGCTGCAGTGGTGTGGGATAGCCATGTACAATTGGTAGGGCCGTGGTGCTTCAGTGGTGTGGGAGAGTCTGGGCAACCGGCACCAAGCCTTCAAAAGATCTTCGAAATTTTTTTTGAAAAATCAAATGATATGATATGACACCACCATGACACACGCCTCTTGCTCCAGAAAAGGTATAGCTGACTTCACAAGTCCACCTGATAATAATATGGGAATAGGAAAGGTCAGAATTAGCTCTAAGGTGTATATTTGCCCCAATACACATCTGAATCCACAAACATTTGGAGGGCTAGAGCTGTGTATTCCCATTAGTTTGTGTGTTAAAGTAACTTTAAATAAACTAGTCACTTTTGTAGCTGTGGATATATGATTTTTATGAGGTATTTAGTTATGCATCTAGATTTACTGTCTGAAATTTGGTGTTTCTATCTGCAGTAGTTTTCCAGTTATTAAGTTGCAAATTACAATGTAAAGTAATGGCAATACACAACCCTACCCCTCCACTAACTGCAGTGCCCTCTTTTAGCCAGTTCTTGAACCTTCTGTTCTCTGTTCCTGTCCTTGTCTATTGCTGTACCATTAATTTATACAAATAGAAGCAACAGTGCCACATGTTCGGTGTAGTTCTGAAAAAAATACGCTCCATATCCAATCCAGTCACGTGATTACACCGAAATGAAACTTGTACAAAAGACAACACAATGTACTTTCTGCACCAATCTGTCAAGATCCAATGCCATTCAGATAGACCATTCAACAGGTGACAAAAAAAGTTTCTCATGCCATGGACTATCAAAACAGATCTGGACGCCAAGAGCGCGAGCTCCCCCCCCCCCCCCCCCACACACACACAATAGACCGGTTACCAGTAAAATAAAATTAAAGTAAAATGTTATATCCAAAGAGAGCCCTGTGACCCTTCCGGAACCCAGACTGGTCATCTCTTATCTTACCTTTGGCAGTAATAAACAATCGACAAGTTTAGCATGTACTTAACTAAGTGTACCAGAGGTATAGTTTTCCGAAGTATTTCGGCACAAAATACATGCTGTTTAGTATCGCTTTTCCAATCTTAAAAGCATGTGGTACAAGTCCATATGTTTTTAAGTTGAGTACAATGTGGCTAGCCGGCCTTAGGGGGGAAACAACTTACTAAAAGTGTTATTATTGAGCTATAATGTCATAACCTAAGGATGAGCTTGATGATCGATGCAGCGAGTTAGACTCGTATGCACGAGCTGAGTCGACAACAGAAACAATGTTACAACAAGACAGTGATTCAAGCGTTTAATTTATGTTATCTTTCATTCAGAGCAGGCTCTTTTCGATTGTCGGTTCTGTTGTTTAACTCAATTTCGCGTTCATCTCTTCTGCGACATCGCGGACTTCCATAAAACGTACGTTTTCAAAATTCCTCTGGTCGTTTGTAGTAGCGTAATTTAATGTTAGATGGCGCTTCGGTCAGTTCTCGTCCACGAGCGTGTCCCATTCCATCCCTTGCGGAGCACACGACCAGGACTGGCCGCCGGGCTCGCATGGAGGGTTATACGTGTCTACATTCATAGGACACAGTACTTCACGGGTGACAACACAATTGTTACCGAATATTTGTCTTTCAGTTTCATTTTGGCGCTCAGGACAGTTGCTTTCTGTCTTGTAAGAGTTGTTTGGAAATTGTCCCGCCACCTGTGTCAGTTAATGTTACAGTCCCTCTACCTGCTTTCGTCCTTTGAAAATATATTTTCAAGAAACTTGTGTCACTGTGAGACGACTTGTACCTTATTGCTTCCGGAAGCGTGAGTTTGTTGAGCAAGAGCCCCCATATGCATGTGACATGTGACAATGTAGAATTGTCAGCGTTCTAAGTGAATCCATTTTCAGGATAAAACCCATAAATTCCTCACATCCCTGTGAATGTAGACATGAGAGCACCCCTATTGATTCACCGGACACAAATAATTTCCTTTCAACGCGAGCTGCCATAATCTGTGGTCTGGTAGAAGAAAGTAATAATTGTATCACAATGGCATAATTTCTCTGGGAGACACCTGTAATGTTTCCTCGTCGTCACACAAACAAACAAAGCCCCTCGTCGCAGGCTAAAAACTTGCATTGAAGTCACGTTGCATCTTCGTTCTTTTAACAGTCAACACAATTGGTATGTCGGGGTCCTACATACGCCAAAATGTGATGCTAATCACTCTTAGATCTCAGCTCCCATCGCAAACAGGAGACAGCGGTTATTGTCAAATGTGGTACTATCCTGTTGAGTTAATATTCTAATTGCTAAGCCCCGCCCTACATTTCATAAATATTGGGTCTTGGCTTACGAGTGCATGTCTGACAACGAGGGTGGGTGGGTATCCCTCAATAAGTTAAATCTTATTATCTATAACATTGTGGATAGCAAGAAGAACCGTAATTTTGATCTATTTTAATGAGCAGCATCAATTAGTCCATATAACTAATAAAGATAAAACGCTGTTACAGAGCCTTAAATTTACACCCCGCCTTCCTTCCTTTTTTTATTTTTATTTATTCTGTCGTGTTTTCCTTGCAACTGTTAAGTTTCTATAACATGCCTATTGTTAGCATCGTTGACTAAATCCATGCTGGATTATTGACAAGATATGCATGGTAGCTTCATTAATTTTGCACAAGTTTTCCCGCAATAGGCCGAGCGGTTTCTGGGCAGATCGGTTTACATATGTAATCATAATAAATTGTAATGCCCGCTGTATAGGCAAACAGATAGTGCCGATTATCACACGAGTCTCTCACTCCGCAGTTACAACTCTTGCTGGCGGCCGCCGACTTCCACGGGATTCTGACGTTTAACTACCTGGATCGGACCCACAGGTGAGAAATTTGAAGGAATTTTCTGTGTGTCTCCGTCGCGGGTTGTAACGAACCTGTGTGCCGCCGGCGATGTGGTGTCATCGCACAGCAAATAGTACGCACAGGCTTAAAGGCTATACATACATGTGACCCTACATTTAGCGAAGAGTCCTATCATATCTATTATATACTGGGTATAGGATCTAGTATTTACGCAGATAACTGATCTTCTCCGTTCCATATGTGCTTTCAGCATTATTTTTTTAAGTGATGCATGTTCCTTCGAGATCCAGCCTGTGCTTTCCGTACGCTAACAATCTGTTCAATTATTTTCATGAGTTCCATAAATTTAAATCCTTTTAAGACAATCCGTGTTTTCTGTTGGCCACTATTGGGTGCCCTCCAAGGATAAGCGGTATACACTCTTTATGTCTATTTGTCACTGTCTCTTTGGGTTCTGGAAGTTTGATCCCAGATCGTTACAAGCCCTATTCGCTGTGCCATCCGGCTGGGTAAAATTGATCCAGCTGTTAATGGATATTAAGGATTTGGTGGCTTTGTGAGACTATCTTAAGTTGATTCAGGTGACGATAGATGGGCCTCTATTGAACTTAGACAGGTGGTTTCCTGTTGGGGGTCCAAGGGACGCAGTCTTTTCTTCTCATCAAATAACACGTCCGTGCTGAGATATATCTCACCTATATCAACGATAACACCTCAGCTTTTGCATTCAAGGAACGTCAGGAGACACAGTTTCGTAGTAAGGTGGGGGGATGTCACGGGGCACAATAAATTCTACATGGCTTCATATTGTCACAAACTCGGTCCGTATTTGCAACTCTGTAAATAATCACGGGGATGAGTGTTGCCAGATATACCCATTGTGCGAGATAATGCAAGCATTTAACGACACGCTCTGTACCACCAAATCTCTTTTCTTTTTATTATCTGTCATATAGACACGAGGAAAAATTTACCCCCATACGTTTCTGTCATATCGGGTGGCATCGACCGGCCCCAGTCCCGGGCTTTGGCACCCTCTTCTCCTGCTTCAAAGCACGCGCACTCTTCGACCAATACACAGACAAGGGCCAAGCTTTGTTTCGGTCTCCAGGGCAACTGATTGGTGCGTACACGTGGATAAAGAAAAGCCACATTCTCACCTAGTCAGGGTAAACTAAGATGACAAAAAGCACAGAGTAAGTTCTAAAGACCACACAGTGGCAATGTTTGCTATCTTGTCATGTCGGGCCTCTTGCATTAACTGGCAGTAGCTGACGAGTATCCGTGCGATATCGAGGACAGGTGGTTTATTCTCTGCATCGGAAGGTGAGTTTTCACCTGCTCGCTTTTGATTACATTAAATTAGACACGGTCCACGGGCCACATAAGTCTAATCTCCTAAAAAAAGTGAGCCGGTTGTACCCCGGGGGTCTCAGAATATATGCGGAGACAAAGGCTTCGAGGCTATTATTAATATGCCCTGTTCTGTTCTTTTCTACCCAAGCAGGCCGAAAGCGAACGGTTTGACTAAAATCCGAATTTTACCAATTAGTATACAAATGGGATTCATAACGAGAGAGAGAGAGAGAGAGAGAGAGAGAGAGAGAGAGAGAGAAAGAGAGAGAGAGAGAGAGAGAGAGAGAGAGTCTCTCTCACTGGGAAGGACTAACAATACCTACTCGGATATATTTTTGGCATCACATAGTCTTAAATGACGGCATGGAAGACAGAATGGCTTGTTAAACAGGCATGGAGCTCCCCCATCGCCCTTCCTTGTACCCTGAGGCTTGCTTCATGAAGCAATCAAGGTCGGCTGTTCAGAGTCCCCCATGCTGGCCCACCACAGTCACAAAAATAAATAAATGATAAATAATGACAAATTGCACAACAATTGAACAATCGCCACGCACAGAAACTTTTCATCCATTTTTTTTTTCTGTATTTGACTGGTTGGTTGTCTCGCTGTTGCGCCTTATGTTCGGCCTCCCGTGATGTTAGGCGTGCAAGACCTTTCGGTTTTTAACTTTCTAGAATTAACCATTTGAAACAAAGCTGCATACTGACCTGCACACAAGTTTCAGTAAGTCTGCCATATAAGCAAAGACTGACGCCTCCCCCGCCCCCCATGCTGGCCCACCAAGCGGCTTGTGCTTTCTTTTACCGGCACTGGTCGACCATGCCACTATACTGACTTATTTCCACAGGAAGGCCTTTGCTGTGTTGTTGTTAAACACGAGGCTAACTTTTCTGCGTCCTTTCCTTCGAAGCTTGTCACGCAGGCAAGAGGACTGTGGAGATACCATAAAACAGCAGGAACAGCACTTGACAGTTGTTTGCTGCAACGAATGTACAAAGACAGGCTCCAGGACGTGCGATACGAAGGAGCAACTTTTATCGGCTGCGTTTATTAGCTGTATGTCTGCTTTTACCTGGGTCAAAGGTCATGGTTTTCGACTGAGTTTTTATCTTTATAAAATTTAGCGGAATTCAAAAGCAATTGCCATGTTTCTATAGGGCACAGCAGGTTTTATTCTTTTGCGCTGCCAGAGGCAAGGAGGTCTTCTTCTTCTTCTTCTTCTTCTTCTTCTTCTTCTTCTTCTTCTTCTTCTTCTTCTTCTTCTTCTCTTCTTCTTCTTCTTCTTCTTCTTCTTCTTCTTCTTCTTCTTCTTCTTCTTCTTCTTCTTCTTCTTCTTCTTCTTCTTCTTCTTTCTTCTTCTTCTTCTTCTTCTTCTTCTTCTTCTTCTTCTTCTTCTTTTAATATAAGGCCAGGAGCTCGTATGGCTCTCATGTCCTGCTCTCATAATCTTCTGTTAGTGCGAAATGTTTCGTCTCCAAGCTTCCCTATTATTCCTGAACGTGAAAATATTTGTCTCTAATGTAGGGTGTTTCACTATTTCTTCTGTCATTGTTGTTGCTCTATTTCCTTCCTAATTGTTGATACTTTTGACGATCCCCCTTTCAATAATAATAATAACAATAATAATAATAATAATAATAATAATAAGAATAATAATAATAATAATAATAATAATAATAATAATAATAATAATAATAATAGTAATAATAACAATAATGACAAAAACAATTACATGAAAATAACAATGGCAATAATAATAATAATAATAATAATAATAATAATAATAATAATAATAATAATAATAATAATAATAATAATAATAATAATAATAATAATAATAATAATAATAATAATTCATCACAGCATACCATAACTCAGATATGATACTCTAAGTACATAAAAATTTTAAAAAAAATACGACGAAATCGTCTGTGCTCACCCTGCACCAATTGGCTAAAATACAAACAGAAACTTGTTTTGAAATGTATCTTTGCCAACCACTACGGTCATATTTCATCAGCACAGCCGCTTTGTACGTTAAATTTTAAGTGCAAATTTGAAGATATTGAATAATTGTATTCAAATATCCATTTTTCAATGTGCAATATTTGCATGTAGTAGTTCGTTTTCCCACATTTTTAACCGGACATTGTGTTTTAAGTTAACATCGAGGATAATTTGAAACAGCACAATATCAGAATTTCAAACACGGATTTTGATAATTTAAGATGGTTTCAAATACACGAAATCTAAGTTGGCGTATACCATAGAAACCGAAAGTGAAACCACTTATCAGCAATGTTCTTGTTGTATCCAAGAAAGCGGAATGTAGGTTTTGTCAACTACGTCTTTTTGTTGCCACACCAAAACAAAACCACTCCTCGCCCCCCCCCCCCAAAAAAAAAATTCAAAAACAAACAAACAACCCCCTCCCCCAAAACCTAATGCTTACAGGCAAGGAAACCACGTATCCGCAAATATAATCGAGCTTTAAATAGAAGTCTCGACAAGTCTACATTTTTTCAAAAGCCTCGTCGTTGTCATCGTTACGTTTATTATCATTATCAATAGAATTTACTACCACCGCCGTCTTTCTTCTTTATATCCGCGGCGTCGTTGTCGTCAACATCATCATATTCATCACAATCGTCCTCGTTGTCACCACTACTGTATACTGTTATCCCTCCTCCTCCTCCTCCTCCTCCTCCTCCTCCTCCTCCTTCTTCTTCTTCTTCTCCTTCTTCTTCTTCTTCTTCTTCTCTTCTTCTTCTTCTTCTCTTCTTCTTCTTCTTCTTCTTCATCTTCATCAATAAGCAACCATACAAGGTACAACATGGTGGCGTTGAAACTACAGCGTGTAAATTAACTCTAAATGATCACATTTTAAACTATACCTGCATGTAGTTGTTTATTTGGTGTCCTGTTCCCTTTGTGTTAGTGAGGCCTGTCTTTGGCGTCCGGTACTGGTCAATGGTCACGGTGTTGTTTGGTGGACCATTATATTTAGGCCCATATTTTACACATTTGGCTTCCAACGCAAACTCAAACATAAAAGAACACAAGAAAGAAATCTTCTGAAATTCAAGCACAAGATAGACACGTGCAGCATCCAGTTATTTGTGTTGTCAAGTATCGTGAAAGTGTCCCACATTATATTCATTAGGATGGACCGAATAGTAATTACAATTGTACTTATTTCTCCTTCTCCGTGAAATAGAATATTATTTCAAATGGTGGCGACAGGTTTTACGTTCCAAGCTGTATCTGCTTGCAATATGAGCGCATTTAAGTTATCATGATTTAAAACCATTAAATAACACTATCACCGTGGAAGACATTTTCCAAGCAGGCAATCAAAGATGTTAGCTCTTTGAACTATCATACAAATAAATATCACGTGCGTGTGCACAGTGAATTTGATTGTGATGTACGTCTTTGCAGCATTCTAGTTGTCTTGTCAATAATTGTATTTCAAGCTTTTTTTTTTGTTATCATCGGCGGGTTGAATGTCGAGCATGAAGTCATTAAATGTTCTACCTTTGCTAGATGGTACATGCCCCTCTTCTACCTTAGAAATCGACAATTTTCTCGGCAGTATAATAAAGTGCAAAAATTAATAACACCTTGCGCTTCGCAGCAACTGTATATATTTACGTACCAATACAAAGACAGGTGGTTGGTTTCTTTCTTTTCACGCGGAGCGGGCCAGATTTTGTTGTTGACATGGTATATTTACACAGAGCTAAGATGACATAAAAAGACTACAAATATTGTAGGAAGCAGTTCTTAGATCGTTGGTGCAAGAAAGACGTCGAAGCCGCATTCCAGTGAAGCCATTGTGTGTTCTGCATGTTGCTAACAATGGACCCATCCCTTTTATCTGTTGTCTCTTTTCTCAAGTACTTCTGAATGTTTACATCATTTTTTGGTGCAAGGGGTGTACGACGTATGCCCTGCATATTCATAATGGTCCTTGAATTTAACCATTTTGAAGTTAAATTGCGCTATACCATGTTAAATTATTATATGTTTAACATGTTGGACAGTCAGGGAAGGGGCTCAGTGTATTTGTATGCGGTGCATGTCAGCATGCATACCGCGAAGAGGGCAGCACAATCGACCTCGTGCCCCTTTTCAACCCAGCTGGCAGTTCATAAAATTTACAATTTATGCAATACATTTTTGGATATATTGTTAATCTGCCCATTCTTTGTTCAATTGCCGTTGTAAATGTTCGATATGAATGAGGAACAAACAACCTTATCTCATCATATCTGCGCAAAGATATGACCTGTGTTGTCCAGAGAGTCAACGTCTGAGTAGAGTTAAAACGCAACAACCAAAAATAATAAAATTCCCAAATAAAAGTTACATTTAAGCTGAATAAAAAAAAAAAAAACAGCATCTGGTAGCGGAATGAGGGAAGTTATCGACTTGAGCTATGCAGTTGGTACACTATGCCTGGACAGTCCCACTCCTCCAGCATGGGAAGAAGAACGGGAAGGGCTTGCTTCAATTGAGAGGATCATTTTACTTGAAATTACATACTTGATGGAAGAAAAGTCACTATGTAGCATGGAAAGGGGTCTCAAGCAGAAAGCATTGTTTATTCCTGTCAAAATCACAAGCCAAAATTTCATTGTCAATAATCAGTTAATAATTACTTAATCTATGCGGACAATGACTCTATGCTGCTTGAATGCTGAATCCTTGGCTAGGGGTTCTTTTTATTCTGGTTGATGTTGATGTTATCACAGAATCCCGAGCATACGTCATCATACAATTTATAATTCCACCGTAAAAGAACCTGAGCGCCCGCTTTCCAAACGTTACCTGCTCCAAACGCTTTTAACCTATATTTTCTTTGTTCATGGTAAAAAACATTGTGAACAAGAATTTTGGAAGAGAAATAGAAGTTGACATGCCCTAGGTCAATAGCTTTCTTCAGCATCCAATCTGCGTCAATGAAGCTGTTAAATCAGTCTAACTCCCATGGGAAACGGTCAGTTACACCAAGGGATCGCGCCTGTGATATACCGTGCATATAGAACTGCTTCATTTGTGACTGACAAAGAAACGGATAGTTATGACACGATTTGTCAACGAAGTCTGAAAATCTGATAATGATATTATTAAAGACACGCGATATGATGTACCCAGTTGGAAAATGATACGTGTTTATTGTCATGACGAAAAAGGTCAATTATGTCTGAGTTTGTTAACTGCTATGATAATGGTATGCAAGCTGGTCATTTACACTAAACACTAACATGATGTTTTGATGCAATACCCCCCGCTTTATTTTGTTCACGGCCATCATGTGAAGTAATAAGTGAACTAAATAGCAGGAAGCAATTAGGCAACACACATGGGCTGATATCGCTATATTTCATTTTTATTAATAAAAGGAACCAATTAAAATTTGATCTACAGGATCTGAATGCGAATATTATCGTCTGTCCACTTCGTAATATGCGATATTTTTTTACCTCTTTAATCATATCAATTCTGCAAAGATGGCAAATATAAATTATATATATATATATATATATATATATATATATACTATATAATATATATATATATGCATCTTTGCAGAATTGATATGATTAAAGAGGTAAAAATATCGCATATTACTGGCTTATTTTATAGTCCGGCATAAGTGCATAGTGAAATGTAACAAGAGATAGTGGCTGTTACACGTAGCTAGAGTGATTTTCTACCTTCTAATAGAACATCCATTACATGTTTTTTACTGAGTATAGCGTCCACACACCGGAAAAAGCGATGTTATGTAACATGTATCACATACACATACTTGTAAATATGTGAAATATATATATATATATATATATATTATATATATATATAGTATATATATATATATATATATATATATAGAGAGAGAGAGATGAGAGAGAGAGAGAGAGAGAGAGAGAGAGAGAGAGAATAGGATCCTACAAATCTACTTTTCCTATACGTGTGGCCTTCAAATGACATAGGGACACGTTTGGGGACCCTAGACTTTAATTCGTTCAATAGGTGGTGCTGCAATTCTTTTCGTTTTTTAAAAAGAATTTTTGTGCGTTTTTCGTTTTTCTTGATTTCTGCCAAACTGTAAGCGCCATCCTCGTCAAACCTATTCGGAAAATGCGTGGTCTTAATCTCCACCATATTTGCTCTCTAAATGATGGTGCTGACATTTTTTTTTTTTGATTTTAACAAACTATCAAAATTTTAAAAAAAATCGGAAAGGAGATATGCACATGTCAGCAACAGTGATGATGGTCTTAAACAAAGAGGACCTTGATATCATTCTGAAGTTCACAGGGCCACCTCAGTCTGTGCATCCAAGGTCAGCTGAGCACAGGACTGTCACAGTCTTTTTGTTATTATTATTAATTTCATTGAGTCCATGACTGAGAGCTGAGATACAGATTGCTGTTCATCACCCTTTGGTACACCTCGTTTTGAGAATGCGGAATCTGAAGGGGCCGGCGTTCAGCCCTCTAAGATGCTTTCATATTTATAAACTACCCATTATGGTAGAGATGGTTTTCATATTAATAAACTGCCCATTATGGTGAAGCTGGTTTTTATATTAATAAACTACATATTAAGATACGAAATGCTTTTCATATTTAGAAAGTACCCATTGTGGTGCCAGATGCTTCTCACTTTAATCAGCTATCAATTATGGTGCAAAATGCTTTTCATATTAATATTACTATTGTTATATATTACCTATCCATTTTAGTGCGAGATCAGCCGCTGTTTCCTCACTTTTCTTGGTCTACTTTTATGAGAATGCCATTTCCTTGTCACTTGAAAAGTTTTTATCCAATTTTATCAAAGTTGAGTTTTGTAAATGGCATGCAGATAGGGACAATTTTCGCAATGTACACTTGATTCACGAAGGTCCAAGTCATGTAGCAGTCTGAAAAAAAATTAAGATGAGATTCCAAGATTAATTGGACTTTCCAAGATGTCCTTTCATCAGAATAATACATCCAAACAGACGTTGAACACCTTTTAAAAATGCCATAAATGTTCTTGACCTACTTTTAGATATCATGACCTACTTTTACAAAACTCTATTTTTCCTCATGCCTTATGAAAAGTGAACCAAATTTTCATTGAATTGAGTTTTGTGAACAGCTGGTGTCTCGGCACACCTTTTTCTAATTAGACAAAGTCACGTGGCAATGAGAACGCGAAAGAACAGTCAGTTACTAATTATCACTCACAATGTTACTCTGTTGTAGCTCATAACAAAGTATGACTGCTTTGTCCTGTCTGTAGAAAACTTTTGTTTTTGTCTTGTTTTGTTAGTTTTTGACAAGTGTATGTTAAAAGTCTTTAACGATCATAGATAATCAAAATCTGCACAATATTATATGTAATTTCAGATATTAACGCTGCAGTTACCACACTAAAGTTACTTGTAAACTACAGCCGACAGGAGATGCGCCAAAATATTTTTGTGTAACAAATACTTTGAAGGTCTGTAGATTGAAAGCATCAATGCAAACACTTGAAAAGTACACATTTCCAAAAGAGCATTATCCAAATATTTCAAATCTGAATAAAATTTAAAAATTGTCAGCTAGCTAATTGATGAATAAACATACATATTTGTGACACAGATGTGATATGTTACATATCTGTGCGAATGTCGAAATAATGTTTACGTAGATAAATTTCTGACTTTTTCACAGAAATAATGTGTACTTAGAGAACTTTTAAAGGTGTCATGGGTTGATATAATTCTGGTAGTTTTACAAATAGAGCCTCCCTGATTTGAAGGAACACCAAAATGTTAGCTTTAATTTAAAATTTCATCAATCAAAAACAAACACAGATAAAGAAAATCCTTGACACGTTTTTAAAATCCAATAAGTCTGCATTACGTCCGGAAAATAAACTTTTAAATTTGACATCTGAAAGTTTATATCGATACTCATACATAGGTATATGCAATTTCACATTTTGCCAAAAATCTCTGTGCTTATTCAGCAATTAACTCAGGTATATACTTATGGCAATCAGGTGTAGGGGGTCCAGGCTTCTTCCTGTTCGCTTTACGATCGGGGATATCTGGTTCTTAAGTTAATTCTGCCATCATTTGGCTATTATACGAAACGAAGGTTTGTCCACTCTAGCTGCCTGCTTGCAATTTTTCAAGACGCGCTGTTCGACAACATTACATACATACAAACATCAATTCCCTTTGTCTGATCCGAGTATTATTTATATCATCTGGTGTCTATTTATGTTGATTGCTATTCCCATGCAGGGTACTTCGACTTCAACAGTTTTGAATCCGGAATGTCCTAAAAGTATAGTACAGATCATGATATAATAACTATACATCTTCGATATTTGAAAAGATCTGTAGCGGTTCATTCAGTGAAAAGTGTCTTGACGATATGCATGTATATAGTATACAAGTTTGCTATAAAAGCTTTGCCAGTTTTTGAAACTCGGTGTAGTAAACACGGAAAGGTTTAAGAAAAAAAGGTGAAACCATATTCTTTAGAAGCAATTTTTAATATGAGATTTTATGGTGGTGAGTGTTTTTTTGCCTTTATTGAAAGCATAGAGAAAAGTGTGACCATTGAAATGAAATAAGTGGTTCCATGGAATCCAAGGCTTAAAAGGTTAAATGTTTTCATGAGGATTAAGTCCAATTTACACAGTCAAAACCTCGAAAATTCCAAGCGTCTTAACTACATATATATATATATATATATATATATATATATATATATATATATATATATATATATATATATATGTATGTGCGTGCGTGTGTGTGTGGGGGGGGTGACAACCCAGGTACAGTTCATAAAGGCAACAAAGACTGGAAATATATCATATATATATATATATATATATATATATATATATATATATATATATATATATATGTATATATATCCCAAGACGACCTAATCAGTGATATAGGACTTGGGCAGATGAATAAGATAATAAGATATGTTGCTTGCCTCAGTTGACACCCGATGTGAATAGCACTAATGATAACATGATGATCAGCCTGTTCGTTATCTACAGTACTCATAATCAGGTTCTCAGTAACTTATAGTCAACTGATTCTAAACAGGTACAGGTGCATTTCGTGTGTTCTCGAGTTCCCACTTCTCAAGCGAACTGGTCAGCAGGTGCAGTTTAATTTGTATGCTGCTACAAAATGAGAAAAAAAAATGTGAAGGGAGAGGGGATTTTTCTTTCTCCTTTTTTTTCTGAACAAACGGGGAACCCCTGCGCATCCTCTTGCAGGCTCGGCGACTGCCTGGCCTCATGTTGGGCGTACATCCTCCGAGACAAAACCTTGATCAAAGCAAGACCGACGAGCTTACCCTTCGTTCTATATACTCGTTAACGGATCAGATTATATCAACCTTCTAACGCTGTGAGCGGTGACCCACCATTATTGAGACCGTACAAAATTACCATTATTAAACTAGTAAAATCACCCATTACATAATTTCCTTAATAACACAGGAACGCGTTATTACTACAGAGTGGCTTGATTGAAAACACTTATGAAAAACAACTCTTTTTAATTCCATAAATTGAAACATGCCTTTTGAAGTTAAAGCTTGTATGCTTGCCTCTCATTGCGACGCGCGTCGAATATGAAGTAATTAAAATCATAGTCGCTTAGGAGTGGGTATTTCATTGATTCAAAATGCCAATTATCCGAACACCATTTACGACACGCAGACCCCTGCACAATACATAATAAACTTTGAGATGTGGGATTGAGGAGTTGTAAAATGTATTACAAAGGCGTACATGGCTATTACGAGATTGAGAAGTAGCCAGAGACATTGGAAAACAAAATTGCCCGCCTAATCAGACACACCGCTGAAGGTCCAATATCGTTAATAGGTGCTTAATGCTTGTTAATATAATTAGTTCTTCCAGATATTCATTTCCTGGAGAACTCTCGTTCAAACCAACAATACAAATTCTCGTCTCCCCCCGGAGTAAAATAGAAGTGCCCTAAGTGTGGTCATTATCGGGGACTGGCGCTCTCTGATTGGACGAGTGAAAATCATTAGGCCTCCTACTTCTTTTCAGAGATCACACTGGTGTGTGAATTTAATGAAGTACGCATATACACAGACGGCGTGCGATGTGGACTTCAAAATATACAGGGACCACAGGTTTGATTTGATTGACTCGCGGGCAGCTCAGTTGTACAAAATATAGGCGACATTCTACGGCAACATAAAGAAAAAAAATCCAACCTGAGGATTTTTATGAAGCGAGGTTGCTTGCAAAACAGGACATACTCTTGTGTGGGCGACACGTGGACTATTCTCTAGAGCTTGGAGTCTTATAGTATATGCTCAATACAGTGGTGTCCCACATTCAGGAAGAATACACCCATTTTGCAATATTACACAGTAGGCCTATCTATGAACTCTTTTACTGATCTGCGCAAGGTTCGCCTTCTGGACAACTCCATGCCCGGAAAATCAACCATTATGAGTTCAGCCGAAAATGAAAACTGCATCTCGAAGGGTGAGTATGAACTCGTGTTATGTTTGATTGGTAAACAGCCCGAGCGGTGTACCGATAAATTTTCCAGGCAAAACAAGCTGGCTTACCGTGTACGCAGTTACTGGCCGGCTCATAGCGTTAATGGGCAAGCCATGTACCCATGGAGAAATCGACTCGACAGAGAGTAATGAACTCTGTATTAGGTTATAGCTGAGTGTTGTGTTTGACGCGTGGTGTAGTTTTCGCTTGGTTCTGTGTGGTTGCGGGCGCTGTGCATACGCACTGTGATCATTGTGAGCACTGTTTCTAGGAACAGCACGTGGTTCTGGACGATATGAACGGGACAATGTACCGCTGGAGGTTACACAGGACCATTTGATAGGTCACAACAGTGTACCGCTCTCTCCTTGCGCCGTGGGTACAGATTGATCGGGACAAAGCCCGCGGACAGCCGCCACACGAGGGTAGACCCAAAACAGGGTCTCGAGCGCAGAGCCACCATACGTGAATGATTGTAACAGACTTCATTTCTGTTTGTGTTACAGCTAACCAGACCCCTACACCCGGGACAAACTCTATCACAGACCAGGGCACCCCTACCACGGGAAGCAACAGCACCATGAACACGGCTGCTACCAGAACCAACATGCCGGGCAGCATGAAATCATGTGCCGGTTGTGGGGCGCGCATCATCGACCGGTTTCTCCTGCACGCGCTGGACCGTTACTGGCACACGGGCTGTCTCAAATGTTCATGTTGTGGGGCTCACCTCGGGGAAATCGGCAGTTCTTGCTTTACCAAAGCGGGGATGATCCTCTGTAAAAACGACTATATCAGGTAGGTTATTCTAATATGGTCTCCTGTGAGATCCTAACAGCTGTCCTGTGTACACGCCTGATAGTTCCACCACGGCCGTAAGCGCCCTACTAACCCCGTTACACAGAATAAATTTCTCTGTAAACTGCACACATGCTCCTAATACTTCAGATGCCTAAAAGCATTAAGTGGTCATGTCTTTCATCCTAGCCCGTGAAAATATATGGCTGCGATAAATAATGAAGGAGTGCAGACGAAAATCAATGTTATATCATGTTGAGGCTTTTTCTTATGATATTTAATCTGCCATAATTTCAGGGGTTTATTTGCAATGTCTCTTCGCCCGGCGAGCCTCAAGTTGTGACCCCACTACAATCAATAAAGGCTATCCTGCATTATTGGATCCGAAATGTATGGATGGGATTTAATCTATATAGCAAGAGAAAGCTCATAGCAAGCTCCCTATCTATTTGCGTTGCTACCCCAATAGGCTGTTGCGCCGTTTTAAATGAATCTGCGAGGACTTTCATTAAAGGAAATTTACATGTGATAGCAATTACAGTCTTGTGTACATTTCATAACGCCAACGAATCAACCTGAATGTCAAGAATGGAAATTGGCACAGGACCCTTTTTATATATTGGTTATATTTCATCCTAGTTCCATTACATCGCTTGTCATCTTGGGCCCATTTCATATCGGTCCCGCCAAACAGCCAGGTTCACAAATACGGAAATACCTAATACGTGTAATACTTAGCACTAATAGGAAATAACCTTAATGCGGATTTACTTTTCAGCCATGTGGCATGATAAGTCCTAATGGAACGGGCTAGCCCTATCACTCATATTAGAAAGAGCGCCAAGGCTTGTGTTATGAAAAGACCGTGGCATCCAGTTGGCGGTCATTGCAGGCTTATATGGTGTGCGGTCTATGGGCACAATACGCAGTAAATAGTGCAGATCGCTCTCCAATCCTACCCGCAGATGCAATTAAGGCAAAATTTAGCCCAAGGCTACCCAAGTTACTAATGAGTTATTGGTATATGAAAGTACCCTTTGGTCCCGATTCTAAATTAAATCACTCAGCGGTCAGAGCAGATTGGATAGCGAGATTCAGTGAGACAGAACAGATACAGTGGATATGTTCGCGTCTCAAATCTAGGGTGTCCCCTAACGTGCGACAAACGAATGACGCGGGCGTGGAGGAATCAACGGGCTACATTATTGGTCTATTGTTACTAATTAGCTTTATTTCGTACCGTCGACACATGCGGCCCATATATGCAAGATCCCATTATAGTTCACAATGTGTGCAATACACAAATTCCTCCACACTGTGCAGACAGAAGGCAGGAACGCATTTTTTTCTGTACCAGCATTTTGGCCACACACGGTTGAGGGGTTACAACAATTTCTGCCCATTACTAGTATATAGTATATTATAATTCTGTAGAAGGGGCCATGGGAATGGACTTAGTGAAAGCGTCCTTCAATTGCTTTTTGTTTGTTTTCCTCATTTGGCTATTATTCCGCGTCCATTACTCTTGTGTACCCTTGTATGTTAGTTCCTTTGCTCAAACAGTCTTCACTTTCAGGGGAAATTAAACCAGTTTCTGGTCGAGTTCCCATATATATGGCCTGGATGGGGGACGCTGCAACAAGTTCCGCTTAGTTTCTTTTGCTTTTGAACAGGGACTTTTCCTGTGTGGAGCAATTAGGCTTATTAAATATGGAAAAGATGGAATAGTACTCACGGAACAATCGACCTGTTTAAACCAATTGACGTCCACATTAAAACTATCAAAGAACAACAGCGTATGAAATGTGGGTTCCAAATTTTCGTGCAGAAGTGACATTAGTCGCGGTTGCTTGATCATAAGCCCCAGGTTGCAAAGACACCTAGGTAAAAATAAAATTTACCTGGTCTCAAGGGGGAGTTCGACACTTAGTGGTGCTTTCTACCGTGAACATTCATAGCCAAACATTTATGCTCAAATGTCAGTGATAGGTTTGTTTATTTCTATTTCACATGTTCATGTTTTAGATGCTTTATTCTTATAAATGGCTATTATTTTTAATTTGTTTGTTTGTTATCCGGGTGATAACTCGAATATCATCATTAAGATCACTGTTGTTATTCTTTTGTTGTAGTTATTAGTTCTTTCTTTTTGTTGACACACCGGGTATATGATACCATGTACCTGTAAGCCAATACCCAAACATCATTGGCGAGCATGTAACTTTTGTGTGTATTGTCAATTTCAAACATATATGTATCTCCACAAGGATGTGTATTGACGTCTACAAAGACGGGCAATTGATGTTCGCGAAGATGTGTATTGACATAACTTCCATGTGTTGACACATGCATAATGGCAATAAATAGAAAAGGTCAGAATTAACTGTAATGTGTGTATTTGCCCCAATACACAACTGAATACACAAACTTTTGGAGGGCTAGAGCTGTGTATTCCAATTTGAATGTTAAAGCAACCGCGAATAAACTTGTCACTTATGTAGCTGTGGCTATATGATTTTTGTGAGGCATTTAGTTATGCATCTAGCTTTACTGTCTGAAATTTGGTGTTTCTATGTGCAGTCGTTTTCAAGTTATTAAGTTGCAAGTGCCAATGTAAAGTAATGGGAATACACAACCTTAGCCCTCCACTGACTGCAGCGACCTCTTTTAGGCAGGTCTTGAAACTTCTGTTCTTGCCTTGCCTGTTCCAAAAAGAGTGTCAACGTCCACGGTTATCCACAAAAGTTTGTAATAAAGTCCACGTCAACCAGTATATATTCTACTGCTGCGAGTGGACACGTATGTGTATTGGCCATTTACCAAATGGAGGGGGGGGGGGGATCAACTCTTTCAGTGCCGGCTGAAGTCGGACTTCTTGATAGAACGGCTGTAAATTACAATTATGGTGTTATATTTATATTCCTTGTAAAAGGACCTTTCATTGAAGTACCAGCTTGCCAGCGGTTACACAGAATATGAAAGTTCAGGTCAACAGATTTCCTGGGTGCAATGCAAACTGCACCAAAGAAAGCTGTTGACTCAGTCAAAATGTGACACTAAAAAAAGTTAATGTTCGGGTGCAGTTGTTGGCCGTGCATCGTAAACAGTTTCTTCCTCAGATTCCTGCAGAAAACAGAAGCATTTGGATCATCTCGAATGTTAGGTCGTTTAAATGACTCAACCGTGGTCAACAAGGACACCCAGTGATAACTTCCTGTCCGGGTACACATTGAGGGATTTAGTACTTAAACCGCAACGTGGGATAATGCCTCAGTGCATCCATATGATGCACATTGAGTTTTGGATGATATCTGGGCACAGTTATTTCCCACAGACTTTCATGTTGCAATTGGGAATGGTCCCCAGGAGGTCTCAGTCTGGATTCAGTGCCGATGACCTTGACCTATTTGTCCAAGGACACAGGGCAATTTTGCTGGATTATTGATGAATTTACTTTATGAAAATATCCTCGCTGGGACACATCGATTGGCAGCTAGATGTTGTTGTTGTTGTTGTTGTTGTTGTTGTTGTTATTATTATTATTATTATTATTATTTATAAGGATGTGTTGTGGTTTATACGGAAGTGTATACTGGCCTGTGTCAGAATTTCTAGTCCGGTGTGACAATACAAATTTCCTGTTTGTCATCATTAATTTCACCGAATATCGAGGGGCAGGATGATTTAATACTACTTTTAATCCCGCAAAGAATGATCAAAAATGGTTAATTTGTCAGCAAATTATCAAGTAAATAAAAATCTAGTTTGACATGACTGAGTAGAATTGAAATTAGGGGTCAATGGCGTTGGGGCGTTAATGAGAAATAGAAAATTTACTTTATGGGACCCTAGTGTAATGCCAGGATGTCCATTGGTAGCTCCCAGCTTGACCAATCAAACGATGCTACTCCCAGTATTTGTAAACGGTTGTGTCAATTCTAACAGAAACAGGAGTTACTTTGTGTAAACTCCCGATGTTAAAAAACTAAACAAAAAATCGTGTTAATCTATTCAAGAAACTACAGAATACAATTTTTCATTGTTGAGTGCTATTGCATTTCCTTGTGACACAGTATGCTGTATTTTAATCTTCACAGTGAAATGTACTAATTTTCAAACGTTTGTGTCAGTGAGTGACTGGCCACGGACACACGATCGACTGATTATAAACTTTTAAAATTTACTATCATTATTGTTGGATAAAATAATGATTGCAACGAAATTAATGGTTTTTACAAAGTTGGTCACTATATATTTCATGATCAAGCCTACATCCTGTATTTGTTGATCATTTGTAATTGACGAAAATATTACGGTGCTTTTCAGTTCAGTTATATGTTAACAGTAGCTGGTAACATGTCCATGGACGCGTTGAAAACACGAGACAACTAACACAGCTTTGTTCTTTACAGTTCATCGTGTAACATATATTTATTGTCAATGCCAAGATGGCAAAAGTATATAAAAGCAAAGGATACGCTTGCTCTACAAGAATGGTGTCTTGTAGACAACCACTTGACGAATGCCCTAGGAACACTCGCACACGCTAAAAGATTGATATTCTTTGATTAATTACTATTGTGTCTTTGCCTTTATCGGGGGTTATCATTTAGGCCAAGGTGCGCTCTAAATTGAGCTGTCAGCCACTCGAACCAAGGCCAAATTAATGCGAAATTGATGGCAAAATAAGACTCGGAAAAGCCCGGTAGCTCTGTGCTGGTATCCCTTTTCTGGCATGTCGCTGATAATGGAAAACCCTTACGGGGCACGGAGTACCCCCGAACTATAGGTTAAATTAACTGGAAATTAAGTAATATTTTATTGCTTCACTTTAGAGTACCTTGTTAGGCAGTTTCTAAAGAAACGGAACACTTGCAAGTGACGGTGTTTTAGCAAGTTGCTCTGAACATTTGGTCATCAGTTTGGACAATGGGGTTTGCATAAATCAACTTAGACATTCAGGTGCTCAAAAACTGACACTTTCCTTTCGCAGAGAGTAATTAACGAAGGTCCACTAAACAATATATACCCAGAGCTTTGTCGAGTGGCAAATTTGTTCATTTCCCAACATTATCCCCGATCAATCAAGCAAAATGCATTAATTTAATCTCAACAGAATAGAAGCCCCAGGGAACGAGGCAGACAGACAGAAGACGGAATTTCCCTTTGAGCCAAACGTGGACACATTGATAGCAAGTTTACCAAATTTGTCTATCCAATTAAAATGATAATTGTGTTAGTGGGAATGATAATGGGAAGCAATCGTTATGATGAGGATGCGATAATGATAATGATACTGTGGGGGTGAGTGACCACGCTTCCAGGTCGATTCCCTTTTATGGTTTAAGAGCTTATGTTTCGTAGTTATAGATGGATTATGGACGTATTTAGAAACAGATCTGATGCATTCAATACAGGATCCCATTAAAGGAGGACAGCAAACCATGTAATTTAAATTCTTTATGTGATGGAAACGAATAACTATTATTTATAATGGGCATACCTTTTGTCCGTCCTCTGCCTCTGCAACGAAATTTTCGGAGAAACTGCTGGTGTTTGAAAATTGTACAAGAATGAGATTTCGAGAAAACATGTTCATGGAATGAAGCTAGTGCTTGACTCTTGTCAAAGACAGACGCCCTAAACTCACAATTTTGTCCATAATGGACAATTTTGGAGTATGTTTGTGCTGGTACATGACTGTACTGTACATGCAGAACCAATGAAATGGGAGTTTCAGATCCCTATATGGTTGCTTATGTCCTCATTTTTACAACTTTCAAAATACAAAAAGTTTCGCTGCAAGATTATTGTAAGTATATGTGCCAGTTTATGTTCTTTCCTTTTGAAATACAAGAGCATATCTGCAGATTGATTTTCAAACGAGGGACCACATCAAATTCTTACCCCACGCTGTCATGAATGTAAAAATAGCTCAGCACTTGTTCCTGTGGATTGACAGGTAGACATAGTCCGTCGCTCATCCATCCGTCCGTCCATCCAAAATTCACATTTAGTACTTCTATTCCAAAACTTTCAGCTTCAAAGAGCCACGTCGAACTCGGTGGTGATGTACCAAAGCGGGTCTGGACCGAGTTTGTTCAAAGGATCACGCTTGAAGAGTTTTTTTTTTAATTTTTGCATTATTAAGTAATTTTATTTTATTTTCATTGGTAAACTGTAGGAAAATTCCCGAAATCGCTAGTCGAATTGCTTCAAATTTGCATAGGCACACCTCTGGGGACCCATAGACCTTGATTTGTTCAACAGGTGGTGCTGCGTTTCTTTTTCTATGTTGTACAAATTTTTGTATGCTATTGCGTTTTTCAACTTCTTCTAATCGTGTGCTAAACTCTCGTCCAATGTGGGATTGTATGTGGACCCGATCTGCACCACATTTATTCACTACATTGGTGCAGATGTAATTTTGAGATTTTTTGACGAGACACCAAAATTGCGAAAATATATTAACGGTATTGGTAAATGTTTGCATTGTTACAAAAGGGATAGCAACAAGTCTGACATATTGACCTGTATCTCGTTAATGATGAATCCTGGGATAATTGTTAATATCAAACACTAAAGGGAGGTACATATGGGGTTGACCTTGGGTGGCCTTGAAAGGTCCAACTGGTATATTGGTTTAGGGCTAGGTAATGGTGGCCCCTAGGTCCATGGTTACTCTTTAAAGCTATCAGGAATTTACCGGTGGGGTTTCTTTTGGTGTTGTCAATTTTGTGCTCTGAGTAACCTGGAAGGATCAAGGTCATTTATTGGCTAATATCTTGGTCAAAGTGGATTCTGTTACTTCTCGTGTAAAAATGATGACTGCCGAGCTGTGTTAGTGAGACTCATATTGCAAACCGTAATGACGGTCTTAAAGATGACTTTGATAATATTCCTAAAGTCACAGGACCACTTCAGCCTGTGAATCCAAGGTCCGCTAAGCACAGAACTGTACCAGTTCTTTTAAAGGCTAAGTGAAACATTGTTATTAGGTACATACAAGGAACAAAAAGATTTCCATAGCAAGTGTTATATTTATTTTTCCATAGTGGGGAACCACGAAACCCTAATGTGACTTTACTATCTGTGTTGTAAAATGTGATGTGAATCTTTTAGATGTCTGTTTTTGTTCATGTATTTCCCTGTAACACGTCCAGTATTTTTTTTCAACGGGAGGGGTTCATGTAGGCGTTGCCTGCTCCACAATCGTTTTTTCTCAAGAGATAAAATAAGTTTAAACCAAACATTGGAAGAACATATCCTGTAGGCTATGGAGACTTTACTCTTAACATATCAACAGATGGACCAGGTGAAATAGAGGATAAGTAAAAAAAAAAAAAAAAAACTGATGAAAGGAGTAAATGTACCCTTTACATCGGGGTTTAGATCCAGGATTCTCCCTTTTTTATTCCCTATATTCTATTTTGCCTGCGTGATGCACCTGTGACATACAGATTGGTTTTAACTATGAGGCAAGGTAACACTGGTATTAAGACCACTTATAGTTGCAGCCAAAAGCGCTCTCTTTGGAGGTGGTCTTAATTCTGAAACTGATGGTACATACATATTACTATTGAATAGAAATCATGGTTACCACAATTCTGGTCGTTTTATGAGGTTGTGTCATTACTTAGCTGGATTATATATATATATATATATATATATATATATATATATATATATAAACTTAGCCATCAATTTCAAAATAAATACCTGCGTGTCTTTATATATATATATATATATATATATATATATATATATATATATATATATATATATATATATATATATATATATATATATATATATATATATATATATAGTCAACTTAATGCAAGGCGTTGAGCATGAAGGTCATAAATGATAATGAATCGCAGACGTCAAAAGATAGGCACGTATTTTGTTTTGAAATTGATGGCTAAGTTTGGCGACAAAGTAACTAAAATGTCGCCTTTTGTGTGATATCAGTAGAATTGCAAGAGCAATAGACAACTGACTCATGTTACAGTGTGTCAATTGGTCTCCTGATATTTTTAGAAAGCATGGTTTAGACGCATTGGTAATTAATTTGAAATAGAAAAAAAGTATTATTCCTCCACGTTTATGCATGGAGTAAACCTTTGCATGTACATAATGTACATGTATAAGCATAATTACTTTAGTCGTATATGTTCTTGTCGGTAGTAATTATCTTGGACTTATTAAGGTCTAATACGGACGCGATTATATCATTTGATCATGAGTTATTTATGGAAGTTTACGAACTTTGGGCCCTCAAAAGGCATACAGTTTAATTAGTTTCTTTCAATAGAACCTTGTAGAAACAAGCCAGGGAAATTTAGGATAAATCAGCGTGTAATGCGCGTGCCACACATTGACTGCTGCATAACAGAGCATACTTGGCAATTGTTAATGTTATCTATCAGTTACCAGCTCCGAATCATCCATGTGGTACCGTACACTTTCACTGTTGCCCTTGTAAAAAATATTCGAGCAAGTTTCTTTTTTCTTTTTTGAAATCAATGGGTTTCTTACAAAGACTCTCGTCGTTTTAAAATGTATAGCAGAAACATACAGACGTTATCGTGCATTTATTCAGAACACTCTTTGGCCATTTTAGCAGGAAAGAGTTATGTTGTTCTTCCATGATTTCAACACTCGTTAGCAACCGATGTGCAGATGGTATCCGCGAACTTCCACTAGAAGTAATCGACCTTGGCAATTTAATCAACTCTTCCACTCGTGAACAAACTTTTGGCAAACTCACGACTATCCCCGAAGTGGAGTCCAAAAGAATGTATCGTAATAATTACTCACGAAAAATTATGCCACACATGTTGGTTAGTTGCGTCTACGAGCCCGACTACTTAAAACGGAGTTGTAAACCTGTATGAGTAAACAGGTAGAAACGAAGCGTCCAGTGCCCCATGCAAAGGAAAGATAACCCTAGCTTTTGACAACAACTGTGAGTTTCCGGAAAACTTGTTGCCTGGTTACCATATGAGGTTGCGTCTGGGAAACAAACGTGTCAGAAGAACATATCGCCAATTGGTTCGTGTCTTGCGAATGGTATTCCCGGTTAAAACATTAGAATTGATCGGTTCAAATTGAAATAGTGCTGGTCCACACTGAAAAAGACATTAATTTGAAATAGGCTGTGCAGCTGGTTGGAATTGAGAGGGCAGAAAGGTAAATATCTTTGCATTTGATTAATTAATTTAGCACCGAATGAGTACCTATGCCCCGAGTTAAGATGACAAAACCCTGGTGACCGGCGCACGACGCCGTGCAACAGATTGGTCCTGACTGCACGTGGCCAATTTAATTATCCCTAAGAAAAAAATCGAGATTAAAATTGGTGAGAGGAAAAAGGATCTCCATTGAATAGCGCTTGCACAGGGAGCGAGGATTACTTTGAAAGCGTAATATCAGCTGTATGGCGCTCACATTTAATTCATAATTATTAGCAAAGTAGATCTGCTCTTGACGATATAATGCACACAATGCTGGACCGGGGCAGCTAATATTCAGCTAGTGGGTTTGGCCCTCCAAAATCTTTTGTTGTGTGTTTGGCCTAATCAATTGTAGTTTTAAAATCATATATCAAAATGAAAGAACGAACATTGGGGACCACACGATTATTGACCGCGCTCCGCTTTCCACCTTCAATTGAACCGGGTAAAAGTAGACGATTTGCAATTAGCGATCAACCCCAATGCCGCGGATCATATGCCTGGTCGCTTGATCTCAGTCAGTGGCTCAAACCAGAAAGACAGTAGCGGTTGCGCTGTGAGAGTTGGCCTGAGAAGCTTCACGTCTTATGTGAGGAGAGTATAGAATTGCACAAAGGCCACCCTTTCTGTTAAATTAACGCAAGTTGAGTTCAGTTCGCGGCGTCCACTTAAGCTGGGGTTTGTTTACCCTGACTTGCACGCTTATATTAAGGTAGTTAAATGCGTTCTAATGGATGTTTGTTCTCCTTTTCTTGGACTACGTGACAGGCAAGTCTAAGTAAGTTTCACAATGAACTGGTTGCTGCTTCTTTTCACTGGCTTGTTTGGTAAATTATCTGGCGCAAACAGCGGGACAGATTATCATGTTTTATTCGTATTGAATCATTTAGATATTAATTACATCATGCTAGTAATTAAAAGCGTACGAACAAGAAGCTGGCTTTGCATCCAAGAAAATCCAATCGTCAGGTTTGACAGGTGGATACAATTTTGATGGTGTTTACTGAAGACCTCAGCGAGATGCCATCAGAGAAAACAGTCTTACTGCGATCCGTTTAATCTAACTGTCCTGGGTACTCAATTAGCAGTAGATTGATGTATAAACTAGCGAAAGAACAATATTTGTATATATCCTTTGTGGAGCCGGTCTGACTAAGGGTTTGTGGATCCAAATCGAATCCTTAGAAGATGAGCTTTAAATCCTTTCATATCTCCCGGAGTAGGATTTTTTTGTTACATCTAGTTTTCACCCGTGCACGAACTAGGGATTCACACAGTTCAAGCGCTGACCTCAGTTAGAAAGAACCTGTAGTTAGGAAATGGTTGCTCAAAAATACTGGGGCATGTGCATACCTTTCAAGAAACCATTATAACAGGTACATAAATCTGTTTTTAACCAAGGTGGGTCTGCTGTGTGCGGTAAAATTACGTTTCCAAAGCAACTGTGGCCTTTCAACCAACTGACTATGGCGACAGGCAAACAGCATGCGAATCTCACTTGAAAATTCACACCTGTGAAAATTTCCAACTTGTTTACAGACCAAAAGTGCTTTAACTTTATCAAAGGAGAATCCGGCCTAGCTACCTTTCCATATATTTTTGACAGTTGAACTCAGTCAGAGGGCCCCAAGGTCTGCTAAGCAGGCAATGGTGAATGGGACCAGAGACATAAAGTTACCACACCTATGATCTCTGTCTCTGATGTTTTATTTTCTTGGCAAAGTTATAGCAATGTTCTCGAGCACTATCTGCGTACACTTTAATGACTGCCTCCAAGTGGACACAGGAGGACGTCTCTATATAATGAACGCTTGTTACGGTTATTGCGTCACGCATCTGAATGTTCAGCTCCAAATGTATGAGAGAAGACACACATGGCGGCAGTATGATACTCGTGTGAACTGCGCACATGTCGCAAGTGACCTCAACTTTTGTGCCATTGGGATTATTATAGACCCAGGTTGTGTGTGTTATTTCTTATCTTGGAGCGAATTGTGAAGATGTGTTGAGTCCGCACGGCATTTATTTCTGCTTCTCAAGCACTTCACGTGTGGGGTATGGAACACAAAATGCGAGAAAGAATGCGAAAAGAGAGACAAAATTTCACTTTATTCATTTGCCAGAGGGCATCAAGATCTAGAAGAAAAGTGAAATGGACATGACCAAATACAGCGGTTTCAAGGTGGCTGATACATTCCACCGGATGTGCCATTGGCCAAGGAGCTCTTATGCCAAGAACTGGAACATATCATGGGCCGTTGTTCGCAGTTTTAAAATCTGAATGTTTCGTGTAAAGTATGTGACTATCATTTGACCCCAGTTGTGGATTGGTTTTGCTGTAAGCAGAGCTTTGCAATTCCTCCTGAGGGCTATTCGTATGGGCATTTTACTAGCTCGCTATATTCAAACTTACTTGCCCATCTGTGCACGTGTTATTTGGAAAATTAGAATTTATTGCTGCCCCCAGAGCCAGTGCTTTAAAATTTTAACTTGCCCTGATTAGAATATTTGACTTGTGCCAGGATAGAGGATATGCAAATTGTAGAACCTTGTGTATGTGTAAGGGATAGAAAGGATGTGCCGCCTTGTGATACACTGAAAAGTGACCGCATTCCGTGCTAGAATGTTAACACTATCAGAAATCTGATACATACACATCGCCTTCCCAACCCTAACCAGCAAAGCAAAGAAAGGAAATACCATCAAATGTTACCCAAGATGCAGTAATAATGTCATTAACGCAAGAGAAAATAAAGTCTAATGGAGAGTGGTAAAATACACCCACGGGGTACCAAAATGCAGAATCAAGATTATACGATTCACAAAAAAGAACATATTTCGCAAATTCATAAAAGCATTAAGTTGGTAATGTCTTTGACAATCTTATATCTGTTGCAAGTTTTCTTTTTCTTGGAAGAGCAGTCAATGTCCGTATGACAAATAAGGACGTGAGGGATGTCACTTTTGTAAATATATGTTGTAGGTTTATTCGTATATGTTTTTTCATTATTGAACGAATGTCTTGCTCATGCGCACTAAGCTGCTATACTGAGTTATTTTTCCAACTTGAATACAGGAAGGCCATTTTCCAGGATTTTATCTGAATAAAACGTGACGAGAAAGTTGTACTTTGTCAAAACGGTTGTTACAAATTTCTTTTTTTTTTTTAAATTCATTATTTTATTTATTATCTTTCAGAGTCATTGGCATCTTTGAGGAACTAAACAGCTTGATTCTTTATATCTCCCTTGTATTGTCATATGTAGCGATCATGTTTTGATCCCCCCCCCAAAAAAAGGGGGGGTGGGTGGTGCTGCTAGTGGTGTCAGCTATTGTATATAACTAGCAAAACATTTTTTTCCACGTAATTTGTTGTTTCATTAAACAGTATGTTTGGTCTGCTTGGATATTTCCAGGTTATTCGGTTCCGGTGGGCAATGTGCGGCTTGTGGTCAAGCGATTCCCGCCAGTGAGTTCGTCATGAAAGCGCAGGGCAATGTATACCATCTTAAATGTTTCACATGTGTGTCATGTCACCAACAGTTAGTGCCGGGGGACAGATTTAGCATGGTCAATGGGAGCTTAATTTGTGAACACGACTACCCTAAAGTGATGAAGGGACATACACAACTACCGCTTCGACCCAGTCATAAGGTAAGTATCTTTTCTTCCCTCTTCTATGCCAAGTCCTCTTAACACCCGCTTCTTGTTATATGCGCACAGTCATCATTCCAAACTTTTGAAGACTTTGACTGTGTTCATAGCTATTTTTTTCACCCAAGGCTGAATTCCGCCAGTTTGACTCTTTCGATGGCAAGTTTTGATTAAGTAAACGTCTTTCCTCCGACCTATTGTTTGCGTAATGCACCCGAATCACGCACAGGAAAGCTGTTGACGTGGATCATTCGAATGTCTTTACGACTGTACGCATGCTGGCACTTGAACGAAATGTTGTGTCACAAAGAATGTGAATCTGATGCCATCATTTCAGTATGGAGCACACATCGACTATTGTCGAATTTGGCAATGAAAGAGTTAACGGACCTTGGAAAGTCTTGCATTTGGGAAGGAGTAAGGAGATGGCATTTGTCTGGTGGAAACATACGTGACATTCTGGCTAAATGCACTCTTTAATAGTGCTGCCACATGCCGGATTTAAAATAATAAAACTTGACCGTTTTTTGGACGAGTTCACAGAACCGCATGGATAAATTGAACGGACAAAACATAGAAAGTATGTCACAAGTGTAAAATGTGTGCTTTACACAGAAATCCAGTCAAAAAGCTCCATGTGTTCATGATCTTTAACCTCAAGATCTCTTCTATGACACCACAATTAATGATACAATTATTTGCATTCAAAAGGGTATCAAGGAGGATGTGAAAATGTAAAATAGCAAATTTTGTATCAGTTTATACACATATATATGTTTTCAAAGGACTTAATGAAATGCATGACTTAGGAGTGGAAGGGCAATTTTATTAGGTTTTCTAACCAGTTACATGATGTCGTCAATCTAGCTAAAATGGCGTACCAAATTACCAGCATTGTGTACTTCAATTAGAGGAATAGGTCAGGGGAAACCAGGGGGCACGTTGTTTCCATTAAAACCCACAATTTCTGTTGATTTCATTTGGTGTATATATGTATTATAGTATGTCAATAGCACTAAACACGTGCCCAATTCGATAGGTAGTGGTGCTAATTAAGCTAATTAATTAAAGGAGGCGCAGAGGATAATGTGATATGTCACGTTTTGATTGTTATACCCATTTCTTTATCAGGCCCAGTCGCGTGTTTACCGATTCGCATATTGTGTTGTAACTTTTAGGAGGAAATATGAACTGCCAAATCAATTTGTTTTCCACTAATTTCGCTTGTACCAGAGTCAATCACAAAAGTGCTGTACGATAATATTCTCTGCAACTAATGGCGTACGGAAATATGACTCATGAGCGATGAATGTGCCTTGGCTGCGGTAGATCTGTTATGTGGGACAAAGGTCTAATTATTTCAGTTTTAATATCATTAACATATTTCAAAAATTCCTACAAAAGCAATTACTGTAGAGAGCTTTTATGGACTTGTATTGTTTACTTTTCGTATTGTGTACTTATTAGAGCTCCAGGCGTCCATATTTCATGCATCTGTGTACATTTGTAACAGCACCAACACTTGGACAGATGATGCAGCGTCCGCGCGGGGCCGGACTGCCAAGTGCAGGGATATGCGTAATAAATAATCATAATATTAAAATATCATCTTTTCCAGTGTCAAATGCAAACTCATCCATTGTATGGGGACATGTGATATCTGAAATGCTAGGTCACACATGGGCACAAGACACATCAGTGGACAGTGTGATAATTCTCAATAATGGCCGACTGCGATATAAATAGGGTGCATAATAAACGCTGCAATGTCAGCTTAGTGAGAGGGGTTATGAAGAACGGCGTTCAGTCGGATACTGGATACGTTCGTGAAATAAGAACCTCGGGGATACCTAGGTACAAGCAGCAAACAATTTGTTTACTGTTGCCCCGGGGCAGAGGATAATTTGCCGCCAATTTTGCGTGGCAGACTATATTGTGAACATCGAATCGGGGTTAGGTAGCAGTAAAGCATGGATCCTCGGAGTCTGGAACTGGCACTTGGGAAGGTAAACACGAGATGGCACACACGTTTTCTGCACATGTCCACGCGGAAACGCGACAAATGAATCAGAAAATTGGTAAACAAGCTGCCTTTGATTTACATCCATATTATAAGCAAACATGGCCTATCAGCCTCCAGAACATTTGGCTTATGACAAGGATCATTGCGTCACGTGACGGAAGACCTGCAGCCTGAAAGGTGCTCACTTTGAAATGTGCCGCATGGTCGCAGACTCGGTGACTCACAACTGATACAAGCTCACTAACAAGTGAACAGTATTTCACTCACCGATACGCAATGTATGAAAAAGACACCATTTTAGCAATTATTGGCATTTGTCGGTCAATTATAGGCGTACATATTTACCAAACTTGATCGATTTTCACCTCCCCGAAGACAAGATACGAGTATATTTAGGGAAGTGCATGGATGTAATTGGGAGTTTTAGTTGAGCCATGGAACGGTATCCGTTAGAGTCTTGGCAATATCACTTAGTCAAATTTCTCGGGTGGTAATCTGAACACGTGTTAAAATTATTATGCCAAGCCTTGCGATTTATTTTGATTTCCTTTAACTCTTTCAGCGCCCACCGCGAGTAAAGTTAAACTATAGCGAAACGGAAATAGCAGGTACTGCTCTAAGTTATGATAAAGGGTGCAAGATTGACGTTCCTTGTAAGAAGACCTTTCATTCTAGTAGCATCATGCCTGTACTTACTTAGATCATAATAGTCCAGGTCAACAGTTTTTTGGGCGTAATGCGCCCAAAGCTTGCTGAAGAAAGCTGTTGACTCCGTCAAAATTTGGCACTGAAAGAGTTAATGCCCGGGAGGAGCTGTGGGCCGTGCGTCGTGAAAAGTTGTTCCCTCAGATTCCACCCGATAGAAAACAGAAGCATTGGGATCATCCCGAATGTTAGGTCGTTTATATAAAATGAACAGTGGTCCAAAAGCGCACAGAGTGAGAACTTCCTGTCCGGGTACACATTGAGGGATTTAGTGCTTATAGATACCACAGCGTGGGATCATGACTTTTTCGGGCAATACGAGGAAAGATCCTGCTTAAAAAAAGTTGCTAATAGGAGCAGTTGCGGTTTATGTTTGGAAGTTTTGCATTGTGCTGTGAGTCAGTTTCTGCGTTCCTGAATATCTTACTCAAGTCAAATATGATAGGAAATTGTTCCCAAATCCACGTGCTTTGAACTGACAAGTTGTAGCAGTTTGACCTTTCACAATGTGTGTAAAACATTTTCAATGTTGGGGTTTCTCTTGGTGTAGGCATCCCGCTTTTTGTGTCAACAATACTCGCCACTTAGTGGGCTAACTTTTATATGAGAATCAAAGCAAGTCTGATCTAAGGCTGGCTGCAGCCAGGTTTTTCCTCGTTTCCACTTTGTGTGGAATCCTCGGCTGTTCCAGTCATAATCAACAGAGGAAGAGGCGGCTTGTACAGTGGTACCTGCCACAAAGACCACCCTCTGTCAGAGACCTTTTCTTGAAGAGATAACTTACATTTGCTTAAATTTTCCTGAGATCACGATGGTCTTAAATAGAAGGCAGTACCATTCAAATGCAGTGCATTTACAAGCTTCTTGTTTGCAATTAATTTATGCATGAATTGTGGAGTGCCGAATATCGGCAGTATAGTGTCATTGACATAACGTGAACGACATGAAAGTGACTTCCTTTAAGTAGTCCATACATATGAGCAATATCTCTTCTAAACACACACACACACACACACACACACACACAGATATATATATATATATATATATATATATATATATATATATATATATATATATATATATATATATATATATATATATACATATTTCCATGTCCACAAAAATTTCGAGACTCTATTGATTTGCTGACACGAATTGATTTGCGATATATAAACGTGATGAATCCTGGGAAATTGCAGTATTCATCAAGATTAAACACATTTTACGAATAACAATTTTGTTGTTCATTTAAAATCTTGAAAAACCTTCACAGGGATTAGTTTTAAGTTTCCAATTTCCTACCACATAAGGACCAAATTGCAATATGCCGCCGCTTTTAGGGGGCATATTGCAACTTTAGTCATCCAAACACTGCAGTCTGTCCTTTGTGGAAGGTAGCAATCTATTGGTTGAAAATTCTTGAGACTTTTTTTTAATCGTAAAGGAGTTGACTTTAACGTAGTGCTTATACCACAAGCAAAATCTGACAATTGCTGGTAAGGATACATGCCAACCAGTTTGGAAGTTCACTGTAACTTTGTGTTTTCAGCTATCCAGATTCAAAGATCAATGTGGCCCATTGACCACCATGTAAAATTTTGAACAGGTTTCACGATTTCGCAGCTTTTAGGGAATAGTCACCAAAGTATAAACGCACGATAAAAACAGATTGACTTCAAACTTTTGGCTAAAAGTATATGAATGCACTGTGTTCAACACTGTGCTCTATTCCATATATGACTGTGAATTGTTACAAATTTTCTGATTCAGGACAAGCTAAACGAATTGCAGGTTTTCTTTCGCAGAGGAAGTGACTGATATCATAGTTCGTGTTGATCACTGTTGTTTTTAAAAACTTTTGTGCTTGATATTTGTGTAACTATAAGTTTCCCTGAAATTTACTCAGAACATTACTTTCCCTATGCCCACAAGTGGCCACTCCCGCACTGACCTCTCCAGTCAGAAGGAGGTGTGAAAATGCTGTGCCGGGCTGTCTGTCGGAATGGGGTAAATTTCGTCCATTTTTACTATGACTAGAGCTTCCACATTTTGACACGCGAACTTGTATTTCCCTGTAATTGAAAGAAAATCTCAAACCTGTTCAGGATGTGATGTAAATTCCATCTCCAGTTTCTCCAATGCTTTGTTACTCAGACCTTTTCTGATTATTCCACAACGTTAAAAAATCACCGACCATGATATATGTCAAAATATCATGAATGGGACTAAGCATAAGCCTGATTCTGTAAAGCAGAAAAGTGACGAATACGGATATCTAGAAATCCAGTTCCCAACTTTGGCCACCTCATCGCGGTGATCGCACGCATGACCGATTTCATAGTGATGGCGTGTATTTGTTCCCAGATTAGATCAAGCTGTCTTGACGCACATTGCGCAGATCAACATGTGTGGGGAGCTATGGAAAGTAATCTCAACATCCATGGATATTTCCACCAAATACATGAATGTCCGTATGTCTGTCTAGCAGACCATGTATTGTGACCTGTCTTGTGTATAGCAGCATTACAGTTGTTGACACACTTTGACTGGCTTTAGCAGTGTTAAGTACCAAAATGGTGAATCCGAGAATAAGGGAACTCTTCCTGAGATTGAGAAAAGTGTAGCACACCCCTTGATATTTCCTTGGTTTAAACGTATTTTATTCAAAAAACAATTGGCCGACAGGCGCACCAGCCTATATTAGGGCCTCTTGTACATATAAAACAAGACAACAAAAAGTTGCAAGGCACTAGTACACAGATAGATATACAAACAAGACCACAATAAGAATAGAGAGAGGGTAATGGGGTAATGTGTGAGCTTAGTGTTTAAAAATTACTCTTTGAGGTACAGTAGGTATAACAAAATTTATCAACATCATGTTTTAAACCTATTTGAATTCCCAATGAATTTGTGCACAGCTTCAAAAATATACTCATTATGTTTCTTTGTATCTCCTTTGCTTTCAATACCAAATAGTACTGTTCTCAAATTAAAGTTTCCATACTGTAGTATCTTTGACTGTAAGTCATCCCTCAAGAGAACATATTTGTTGCACTCTAAAAAGAAGTGGTGAGTACTTTCTGCATTATCACCGCATGAACATAAGAGGAATCAACAACGCCTATTTTGAAGAGGTCACCGTTCAACTGACAACAGCCCATCCTCATTCTAGAATGAGTAACTGCTATTTGCCTTTTACCCAAGTAGTAAAGATTGTTACGTTTTGGTTGGGTTCTGTTTAATTCCCTTTTAAATTCGTCAACATGTTCCAAATTCCTGACGGATCGTGGTAGTAGGTTCCATTCACGTATGGTGGATGGAAAAAAAAGAATCGTAGTATGTGCTTTTCTTGGCATCAATTGC